>CM052886.1:108455401-108505071 GCA_028534135.1 Potos flavus
ACATTGTGAGAGGGAAGGGAGGGATGAATTGGAGGAAATCGGAGGGGTGGGGAACCATGTGAGACTGTGAACTCAGAACAGGGGACTGAGAGTTTTGGAGGGGAGGGGGTGGGGGGATGGGTGGGCCTGGTGGTGGGTATTGAGGAGGACACGTATTGCATGGAGCACTGGGTGTGGTACATAGACAATGAATCTTGTAACACTAAAAAAATAAAAGTATTTGGGGAAAAAAAACAACAATTATGAGACAACTTGGGAAACTTAAATACAGATAGGTATCTAATTATATTAACTTATTAAGTACAATAATGGCAGTATAGTTATTAAAGAGAATCATTTAGAGACATACAATACGTATACATGTAATAATATGATGCCCACAGTCTACTGTAAAAAACTTGGGGAGAGGGGATCATGGAAAAATATAGAGCTACACATGAAACAAATTTTGCTACAACTAGGTAATTGTAGCACCTGATAGTATGTAGAGACTCCTTATGCAATGATTTCTATATATTTGAAAACTTCCTTAATAAAAAGTTTAAACTAATATACAAAAACTGCCTTGAATTATCTTCGGGATAAGACAGAATATAAATAAAAATTTTAAAGATTTGGGATTATTAAAATGCTTTTTTAAGGAAGACAATATATACTACCTTAGCAAACCCATATCATAAAGTAATTTTAATTTCTTTTTTTTAAGAAAATTAATTTCTTAATTTTAACTTTATAGTATTTAAGGTTCAGAAATATGTGGGTTATTTTTTTGTGGGTAATGTTTTTAAAGTCTGTAAAGAAAATAATAGCCAATCTCTTTTCATAATTCCTAGATTCATGATAAATTATTTTGAACATTTTAAGAAAAACAATCTCCATTGGCTCAAGTCAGCATAAAACAGGTTCTAACTTAATCGGAGGAATATGTTAGAACTGTGAACCTCCAGGATTATATGAAGGGGTATGTGAGTATGTGTATATGTGAATGCGTGCATCTTTGTGTGAACATATTTATGTGTAAGTGTGCACCTGCATGGACTTATTACACTCATGCTTTTCTGTGAGTAAAGATCCAGGCCTTAGTCAAAAAGGTCTGTAACTCCAGAAGAGTTAAAAAAAAAAAAAAAAAAAACTGGCTCACTTAGAACTGCTGTCGATGCTCATATATAAAAATTTTATATCTAAAATTAAAACAGAATCACTAAAATCGCAGATACCCTCCCAAAAGAGGCCTTTTCACACTCTGTTTAACACATGCTCCAAATACACTAAAAGTGCTTTAAGTTGGCTGAACAAACCATAGCTGTTTCTTAGCTCACCTGTCCTTTCCTCATGCAGGTGTCTCTATCTGGCATGACCCCCAACCATTCCCTCCTCCTGGTCATATAATTCCTACTTCTCTTTAAAGAAACTGAACTCAGCTATTACCTGCTCCAGAATGCCTGCGCTTCCTACCACTGTGCCGCAAGGCCCTAGTCCAGTATTAACCACCACTCTTACTGTACATAAGGACCTACACAGTGTCTCCCCTCTGAGACTGGGGCACCCAAAGGACACACCTGTCTTTGGTTGTTCACTGGGTCCTGATCGCCAGGCAGTGCCCCACCCTCTGCAGAGGGAGGTAGATTAGAGCTGTCACTCTTGTCCCACTTGGAGGGTGCCTCTGAGTAAGTAGTAAGCAGGTAAGCAGCTCAACCAGAGAGGGGGATTAAAGATCATTAGAAGGCAGTTTCTCTGAAGCCCAAACTGTGACACCTCTTAATCTGCTTAAAAGCCTTCTAAGCCTCTCTGCTTCACCTTCCTCCCACCTGACTCTACCCTTTGCTTCCATTCCATTTCTCTTCCATTCTGTCAATCACCCCAATGCCATTTGGAAAAATGTCCTTAACCAGCCCCCCTGCTCTTTCCCCTCTTTGGGTTTTTTTTCCCCTCACTTTAAACTCTACTGCACCAAGAGTTGTGGAGTGTTGTTACTTGTGCCATCCCATAACATAGGCCTGTGGTACATTTCTAATATACCGTAATGTTTTTATAGTATAACATAATATTCATATAATAAAACATAATAGTGTATTGTATGTAATATAATATTTTAATATTAAGTGAAGGTTTGTATTTGTGGTTTGTTAATTTTAAAGGGGATATATATAATTTCATTAACTTGCTTTTGAACTTAGCCTTTTACTGGGGTAAGGGAGGAGAAAGGTCTCCTAACCCTGTTTTAAATAGTAAACATCAAACTATGCTCATAATAATTTTATAAATGGCTAATACAGTGACGTACCCTAGTGAGGATTAAACATGTGAAGATCCTGGCACACACAGGGCCTGGCACATAGAAGTACTCAGTATGTTTCGGCTGCTGTTACTATTCCTAATGATAGATTATAAGCAAAATGGCTTTCAGTGTTAATAACTGATATTTCAGGGCATTTTAACACAAATAAGTGAGCTCCTGCAGAGCAAAGTAGCGCTTAACTCTTCTCAGAACTCCCCAGCCCCACAGAGGCCTGGGCACCTAGGGTGCTGGAGAACATTTACTGCATGAATGGAGTCACTTGGAGCCAAAGTCTACCAAGAAACAAGAGCTCTGCATGTCCTTCTTTGAAAAGAAGGAAGACAAAATTAGCTTTATTCCAGAAAAATAAAAAGCCAAGCAATATTTTCATCAAGTTCATTCAGACTCTGCTATTAGTCTAGCTATATCTGAAAGACAAGCTGACCGGAAAGCAAATTCTCTCAGGTTCCATAGGACAAGAGAAATGGTTTGTAAAACAGTATTTTTTTACATGTAGCCTGTGGGCATGCCCCTAAGTCTCCTCACCAACTTTCTCCTAGAACACCCTTCTCACTGGCCCTACAATCACACCACCCCAAGCCTGATAAGCCATTTTCTCACTTAGCCCTTGTCTTTTTAAAGAAAATCTGCAGAACTGGAATAAAATCCTCAAGGAAAAACAAGAAGAGAAAGTTAAAGGTTATAAGGAATTTATCTGAATAACAAGATACCCAGAACCCATTCTCAGGAAACTTGGAGGTTACATGACAAAAAACAAATCCCACCTTTCTGTAAATCAATATAAGTTCCCTTTCCTCATAGATATAATGAGGAAAAACGGGTGAAGACTACCCACAGGAAGTACAGGATAAGGGCAAACCAGTTAGATCAGACATTCATGAATTACAAGATATTCAAGTTTACACACTGTTTCTTGGATTAGGAATCCATCTTTGCCAGAAATTAATGATTCAATTTTGCACAAACTTTCACATCCTGGAGTGAAAAATTGGGGCTTTTTTAATCCACCTAAGAAAGTACAGGACATTAACATTACCTAATTTGTATCCTTCCCATATGATAATCTTCAGTATATTTAAATAGGTATGTTTATAATTTTGAATCTTTTATATATTTTAATGTGTGTATATCTTAAAGTGTTTCAGATTACAACTCTCCTACCATTTATTACTATGTGCCAATAACACTGCAATAAAGTATTAACTATCCTCATTTAATAGATTGAGAAACTGAGGTTCACAGAGGGTAAAGTTTATTGAAGGGCACAAGGTCCCAAACTCGGATCTAAAGCCTGTGCTCTTTGTATCATACCATGCTGCTTTCAATTCCATTTTCTGCTTCTGAACACTCTTCATTTGCACAGACTTCCTGTTAACCAATCACCACAGTTCTTAGAATAACTACCTTGTTTTAAAAGAAGGTTTAACTCCCCTATATAACAAGTCCATGCCCTCGGATACACAGGCTATACATACAGAGACATTCTGGGACACATCTCAGAAGACGAAAAATTTAAATTGCTCAGAATTAAATGCTCTTTAGGTGTTTGCTGAGATTATTTTATAGCCAAGATTATGTAATGTCCACTTTAATACTCTTCTAGACTAAAATTACTATAGCAAAAATAAATAAATAAATAAATAAAATAAAATTACTATAGCTATATGAGGTAAAACTTATGGCCTCTGAGACCAGTTTTTCCCCTTGCCACAGTGAAGCCTCCCTGAGAACCCTGAACTGATCTTAAACCCAACTCCATGCAGAGGGGAGATCTACTTTGTTGGTTGGCCCTGGCAGCCTGGCCATCTTTAAGGGTCTCCCATTCTCACCTCAAGGGTAAGTCAGTAAACATAAAAGACTGTACTTTGTTTCTTCTCATCATTTACTTAAAAGACAACTGTTTATTGAAAGCAAAAGAAAATGCTCGGCACCTAATCAGCAACACAGAAAAGCTGACTCTGGGTCTATTCTGCTTCCATATTTATCCAAAACTTAAAAATTCTCACAGAGGATTATCTGAAGGAAATGGAGTAATCCACTCCAACACTGAAAGACAATTAACAGGAGACACAGCACAGGTGGCTCCTCTAAGAAAAGGAAATGGCCAGGTGAGGGGTAGGGGTGGGAAGGAGACTCACTTGAAAATCCATTTGCATTTTTTGTATTTTAAATTAGATGAATTATTACCTACTCGAAAAAAAGAAAGTAAAAATTCTTAATAAAGCAAAATTTCACTAAAAGCCAGGTTATCAGAGAGCTGCAAACTTGAGTCCCTACAGAACTGCTTTAACTGCAGAGCATGCAAATCATGCCAACAACATACTATGTCCTGTGAGAAGGCAACACTGCAAACCCTGGACATGGGCTCCCCTAAACCAGCGCCTCCTAACTAGCTGCAGTGAAGACTGTCATCGAGCCATTCTTTTAAATTTCTAGTCCATCATGAACTGGTTCTTTTGTAAATACAATTCAAAGAGAATTAATAGGAAAATAACCATACATGTGAATGTCAAAGGAATGTCAACTTGCTTCTAAAACTTCTAAAGTTACTATCATCTTCTGTATTTATCTTAGTCACATACATTAACAGCTCAAGGACCACACCTGAGAACAGACCACACCCTCTGAACACTGATTTAACTAGGGAACCATAAAAAAATTCACTCTGATTTCCGAACAGTGAATACTGCTCGTAAGCAGCCCAGTTGCTTTCTTCTTTTTTCTTTTTTTTTCAGATATCATAAATTATGGAAGTAATTGTATTTCCTTCTGTGTTTTTTTTTTTTTTAAGATTTTATTTATTTATTTGACAGAGAGAGAGAGATTGCAAGTAGGCAGAGAGGCAGGCAGAGAGAGAGGGGGGAAGCTGGCTCCATGCTGAGCAGAGGGCCAGATTCTGGGCTCCATCCCAGGACCTGAGATCACGACCTGAGCCGAAGGCAGAGGCTTTAACCCACTGAGCCAACCAGGCACCCTCCTTCTGTGTTTTGGTTATAGTAATGCTTCAAGACAAAACTATGGTCTTCTTCTAAGAAGAGATGTACAGAATTGTGGCATACATTTAATCTCCCAGCTTTACATCTGGCTTCACTTTAGAATTCTGGTTCTCACTTTTAATGTCAAAATTACTGAGGCATTTGACTTCAATTGCATTCTATCTTGTTATATTCATCAGGCTCCCCTGAAAACAGTATATTACATTATTTCAAAAAACATCATCTAAAATGTTATTTTAACAAAATGACCTTAGGGAATTTTACAACATAAGTAAAAGAATTCGTTGAAAACTCTTACTCCACATTATAGTCCCGAACAAAAACAAAACAAAAAATTACATCAGAATGTGCCATACAGTATACGAGAAAAAAAAAGAAACCACAATCAGTAGGCACTGCCAACAGGGCAAGCAGGAAACTTGGTTCTGCCCCTTTAAGAGGCAGTCAGGTCATTATGAAGAAAAAAAAAGAAAATGAAAGTTAAAGGCTATCTATAAAAGGATAGGCTTTCTTATATAAAAAATAAAATATTATACAGTAATTCCACCTAAGTTATTCTCCAAGATAATGAAAAACAAAAGAAAGGCATTTTTCTGACAAGGCTCCCTTGCTGGGAGTTGATTAGCAAGAAGCATATAATATGCTGAAGTTTGAAAAGGCACTGCTTTTGCCTGTTGTCACAGAGTCATAGTACTGGAGCTGTAGATTCTCAGGCAATCGTTGGACCAGCACTGACTGCAGTATGCTCTGGTATTGAGTTTTGCAGTTTCTCAGAGTTTCACTCTAATCCTCTTTTAATTTGACTGCAGACCTAATTTCCCTTGGCACCTTTAACAGCTCTCCTGGGGGTTACGGAACTCACCTTAGTGTTGTGACTAATGATTCCTGAATTTCAAGATGTTCCCAAACCTCTGTTTTTCTCAATGACAAGTGCTTCCATTATCACTGCTTATCTCAGATCCTTTGGCCCAAACTTCTTCCATTTATTCACTAATTCATTACACCATTGCTAGGCACAAGCACCAGTAGTTTAAGCCTTGGAGTGTGTGAAGAGAACACACACTTAGTCTTAGGTGTGTTAGTTAGGTGACTTAGTTAGGTGACTTAGTCTAAGTCAAAGGCTTAGTCCTTAAGGCATTTTCATTGTGTTAGGGAAGACAAGCAAGAGGACACACTGCAAGGCAATGATACTGTAGTAGAGGTGATTACCAACCAATTAGGAACAAAAAGAGGAAATGCTGTACTGCTTGGGAAGGTCAGGGCAGGCACAAAGTTGAGTACAGGAGTAGTAGAAGTATTCTTGCTGGTTAGTAGGCACCACGGTGGGTGTAGGGAGCAATCTGGACAGAGATAAGAACACGAGAGAAGTTGAGAAAGATATTGTGATGGTTAATTCTTTGTGTCAACTTAGCTAGGCAAGGGTACTCAGATATAGTCAAACGCTAGTTTACATATTCCCATGAAGGTATTATTTTAATGAGATCAATATTCAAATCAGTAGACTTTATTAAAGCAAATTACCCTTCATAATGTGGACAGGCTCCACCCACTCAAAGGAGGGATTCTGCCTCCAAACAACCTTTAGACTCAAGCTGCAACATCAACTCCTCCCATAGGTCTCTAGCCTTCCTGCCCTGCAAATTTCAGATTTACCAGACTCCACAATCACATGAGTCAGCAAATTCCTTAAGTAAATCTCTCTTTCTGTATATATGCAGGTAGACAGTTGTGTTTTTCTGGATACCCTAATACAGATATAGTGAGTTCCCATATGTCAGTATACAAAATGAATGGATTACAAGGTGAACAGACAGAGAGGAGGGGCATTGTTACAAAGGCTGGAAAGTACTGGTCACAAAAATCCTGGACACTGGGAGTTCATACTACCCCTTGGGGCAAGAGAGAGTCACAGAGGGTTTTAAGCAGAGGAGTGACATAATCTGATGGTCATTTTGGCCAGCCAATGAATGGAAAAGGGAGAGACTAGAGGCCAAAAGACCAGGTTGGAGGTAACAATAGCCCAGGCAAGACAAGATGACCTACCTGGGCAGTAAGAGGACCAGAGAAAATAACTACAAAAGTTATGTTAATGGATAAAACCAACAGGACCTGCTGGTAAAGATAGGAGCAGCGAAGGAAGAGAACAGGATAACTGCACAATTTCTGACTGACTCCTGAATGAACTGTGGTGCTGTTCAGATTAGGATGGGAACAAATACAGAAATGAATAGGAGGAAGTAAGGGGATGAATTCATCTTTGGACATATGGAGTATTTCCATGAAATACCTACATGGAAATGTTGAGGCATCTGGAATTAAGGTCTAGAACTCAGGAAACCAATCCGAGTTTGAGAAAGTGGGCACAGAAAGTGGGTAGAGCAGAAAAGCCAGAAATGGGATCTTAAGATGCCCCAACCTTCAAAGGCGGGGGGAAGACGAGGAAGAGGAGGTGGCACTAAAAGTGAGGTAAAAGGAAAACCAGCAGAGGGGAAAAGGTCAAGAGAAAGTGTCTCAAAGTCATAGCAGGTGCCATGAAAACAAGTAAGACAAGGAATGGAGTTACACTGGTTTAGCAATGAAAGGTCTTTGATGACCCTAATAATAATAATAAGGTTTTGGGGTATGATGGGCAGTGACCAAATACGGAGAGTTGAACAATACTTAAGAGAGACGAAAGTGAACCTAAGTGACAGATGACGCTTAGCTATGAAACAAGCGCTATGGAAATAATCACAGGGGTAGCTTTCCTGACAGCCCTTTGTGGAACCCTAGAAATTGTCTGTTCCCACTGACACAAGTGCTGGATTATGTATTTCATCCTCATGCAGCTCTTGCTGCCAGGGTCTCTGAGGCACCTGTGTTGTGTTGACCAGAGGGCAACAACGATCTCTGGCCATTAGACAACCAGGCATTTTCAGCTGGGGTACGATGTTGGAAACCCAGGCAATATGCCAAAAAGTTGGAAACTATTTTTGATTTTCAACCAATTGCTTCCTTTTTTTTTTTTTTTAATTTTATTTACTTATTTCACAGAGAGCACAGCAGGCAGAGGGAAAGGGAGGACAAGCTGGTTCCACACTAAGCAAGGAGCCCAATGCAGGGCTTGATCCCACGATCCTAGGATCATGACCTGAGCAGAAGACAGACTGCTTAACCAACTGAGCCACCCAGGTGTCCCAACCAATTGCTTCCTGATTAAAAGGTCTCAATGATGCTTCTTATAGAAGAAATACATTTAGTAAAAGGGATTAGTAATCAGAAATATTTTGTGTACAAGTTTGGTATTGTGTCTCAGAATGATACTGATAAAGACAAAATCATGAATCAGCATTTATTGACTAAAAATCTAGTACCTTTATAAGAACATGTTTATTTGGGGGCACTTACGTGGCTCAGTCAGTTAAGTATATGCCTTCAGCTCAGGTCATATTCCCAGGGTCTTGGGATCAAGATCCAGATCGGGCTCCCTGCTCAGTGGGGAATCTACTTTTCCCTCTCCCACTCCCCCTGCTTGTGCGCTCACTCTTACTCTCTCTTCGTCTTTCAAATAAAATAAATAAAATCTTTAAAAAAAAAGTTTATTTGGTCATCAAGAGCTGGTATGTGTTCCTATCAAAATTATAGGTTCCTATCAAAATTTTGATAGTGTTACTATCAAAATTATAGCATATCTTCAGGAAAAGAATTCTGAGGCAAGGTAGACTATTGTTCAGGATGGTTAATAGTAAAAAATTCATGCCTATTTATTATGTGCTAGTCACTGTGTCCTTAACACGCATTATCTCATCTACCCCTCACCCTAAGAGATGGGTGGTGTTATTATCCCTATTTTACAAAAGAGAAAATGGAGGCACAGAGAGAATAACTACCTCAAAGCCATGGAACTAAAAATTAGGAAAGAGGCCATCTGCACACAGGTTTGTCGCCACAATTTTGATACTGGCTGAGGTTAACAATGAGCTTTTATCCTATTGACTTTATGAAAGACAGAGGGGCAAAGCAAACTGCCTCCTCCAACTTATACTTTCTCCTGTTCCTGAAGGCCCTGCTCCTATACCACCACTCTCTTCTGCAGTTCATTCTGATTCATCCCACGTCACTCTGTGTGAATAATGACTCATTTACTAACCCTTAGATTTTCTAGCCTGGCATCTGGATCACTGTTTGCTATAGGTCAACACTGATGATCAATATCACAGCAAAAAGGAAGCAGAAAAGCACCTGTAATTACATACTGAGCTAGGGATCAGAAGGGAGTGACTGCAAAACCTCAAAGTAGAATAGAGTAAGGAAATGCTTCAAGGGTAAAATGAGAGAAGTAGATTCGGAAAAAGTGCCAACTTCCAACTGACCATGACCTGCAAACATCATTAACGCTCCTTCCAGAACTATTTAAATAAAAGTCTACTGTTTGTTTTCGAAACTCTCCTAGGGCACAATTACCAACCACAAGGCAATCAGTTGAGACCACAGAAGGGAAAGGGCTGCCATTACAGCTCTCCTGCCATTTTTACTTCCTGCCATGTGAACTCTGTCCCCACATGATAAGCTATTATCAGAAGGCCTAATGTGAAGAGGGTGAAAAAGTAGGGGGAGTGGGACAGAACAGAAAAGGGGGGGGAAAACTGTAAATAGGAAGAAATAGGAGAAGAGAAAACAAATAATTATGCAAGGGGGCACTTTCTAAAAGATGACACCCAGCCAGGTTAGCAGTCAAGATTTATATACTGCACTTTTTTTTTTTTTACTGGTATTTTATAACATTTCACCATGCCTACATAACACAAGACTTACTGTCAAGAAAAAAACCAATTGAGAAATCCAGATAGAATCTCACCCTTTGGGACACATGGGTGGCTCAGTCGGTTAAGGGTCTGCCTTGAGCTCAGTTCATGATCCCTAGGATCATGAGTCCCACATGGAGCTCCTTACTCAGCAGGGAGCCAGCTTCTCCCTCTGCCTGGCACTCCCCCTGCTTGTGCTCGCAGCACTCTCATTCTCTCACAAATAAATAAATAAAATCTTTAATTAAAAAAAAAAAACAACCTTGCCCTCTAGCCAGGTGAGGACTCTGTCTCCATTCACCTAGGATAAGGAGCTATCCCAGTGCCCACCCTGTTCTGGACACTCGCCAAAGACATACTTGACTTTTCTCAAAACTAGCCTTAGGTGCAGAATCCTGGTTCTTGGGTAGAAATGATATAAAATCTGTGAAGTTAGAGTCTCCTCTACAGCAGTGGCCAAGAACACAGTCCACAAACTTGGAAAAAATATGTCAGAGCAGTTAGGAGGCCTGTGGGAAGGTGATTATTAGCTGGATCCAAGAGGTAGATTTACATATAATTGTCCATGAGAATAAAAGTGCAACCAAGTTGTGGCATTCCTCTATGTTATAATAAATTTAAACATTAATAAGTTATTAAAGTGCTTTCCCACAGTATATCATTAACAATAATTAACTAAAAAATACACCAAGAGCAATATTCCCAAACAACAAAGGTATCATAACCATCCTATCAAGCATCAGCAGTAATGGAATACGAGTATCTGCAATTGTAATCTTCAACAAACAGAGCAGGATTTTTTTTTAAGTTGTTGCATATACCATGTCAAAAATTAATGAACTCTTATTCTATTCATACTTATTCCCCCAAATCACTTCATCTCAGTCAAAATATAAAACCAATAAAAACAACTAACACTTGAGCTAAAATCCACAAGCAGATATCTGTGACAATTGTAATAGAGGCCAAGGAAGCACCATGTGGGTTACATGAGAAATCCTGAAGATGGAATTTTTCTCATCCCTGAACCCCAAGGTGTGCTCCACAGTCTGCTGCAGGCCCTTATACTCAATCAGTACTTGCTGACTCCTAAAGAAGCATTCAGGAAAGATTCCACACCCACTATAAGATCCATATCCTATTCCAGGCCAGTAACATTTGCTGAAAATCACTGAAGCAAATCAGAAACAGTTTAGTCAAAAGAGCAAAGAAAAAAAAAAAAGATCATAATAATACTACCAATGATTACTTCTGGCCAGTATGATTATAGGAGTTGGTTGGTGTTTTTTTTCTTTCCTGACACTTTAGACCCTCCTATACTTTTCCAAATTTCTATAGTAAAAGGTATTTTTTTTTAATAATTGGGAAAATGTTAAGGAAAAATATCAGTTAATCTTCAAGTCACTATCACAATCACCTTAGATGAGGGCTTCTCTGCCCAAGCTCACTTTTTTTTTTCCAAGCTCACTTTTGAATCACTGGGAACGTCTTTAAAAACAGCCAAGTTCTAGTCCCATCCTAACCCCACTAAACTGAATAGGGGATGAGCCAACATTTTTCAAGCTAATGTAGTGATTCAACTGTGCCACCAACAACTATGCTTTATAGAGGGTTCCTACTTCATCTATAAAAGGTGAATTTCTTTGGAGAGGATTGAAATTGAGGATAAAAACACCAAAAGGAAAAATTATTCTTTTGGAATGAACTCCAAATCTAGAGACACAGCTGATTCCAGGGAGAATTTCAGTAATTCCTAGAGAGTGAATGGGGAAAAAATGAAACCTCAGCAGGAAATACCAAGATGGATACAGTGAAGGAGGTAACAGATTAATCATGGCTGGAGCTAAAGAACTCACTCGACAGTGCAGGGCTTGTTTCCTTGGGATTCCAGAATAAAGAGCTGTTCTACACTGGTGAACCATGGGTCACAATGGCAGCTGGATTTCAGTGGCCACACAAGCGAGAAAAAGGCAGGGCCTGATCCCTCTAGACATGGCCATATGTATATGGATGCTCAGACTTTGCCCACAGCTCCCCAAACATGGGCCTGTTTCCATCTTCTCAGTTCTGGGCAGCATTTCCAGGCAACTTGGGAAATCTACACACTCTTACAGCCAAGGCATTGCCATGCAAGCCCTTCTCCTCTCTAGCACATGGGCCAGGTTTGTGCAATGCCCACACTGGGTAGCACTACATAAAAGGAAAGCGAGCAGCAACTTAAACCTGCCAGAGCTGAACTTGGAGAAAAATCTACCCCCCTTAGCAGCAGAGGCACAATTCACCTTCAACAACTTTCCCTAAAGAAACAAGGGCAGAATAAAAAAGACTGAAATCTTGCCATTGGCAACAATGTGGATGGAACTAGAGGGTATATTATACTAAGCAAAACAAGTCAGTCAGAGAAAGGCATACCATATGATTTCACTCGTATATGGAATTTGAAACAAAACAGATGAACATAGCAGGGGGAAAAGAGAGAGGCAAACCAAGAAACAGACTCTTAACTAGAGAGAACAAACTGATGGCTACTGGAGGGGAAGCGAACAAGGGGGGAATGAGTTAAACAGGTAATGGGTATGGAGGGCACTTGTTGTGATGAGCACTGGGTATTATAAGTGATGAGTCACTAAATTCTACACCTGAAATTAATATTGCACCGTATGTTCACTAGATGAAATTTTTTTTTAAAAATGGGGCACCTGGGTGGCTCAGTTGTTAGGCGTCTGCCTTCAGCTCAGGTCATGGTCCCAAGGTCCTGGGATGGAGCTCCACATCAGGCTCCTTGCTTAGCAAGGAGCCTGCTTCTCCCTCTCCCATTCTCCCTGCTTGTGTTCCTTCTCTCGCAGTCTCTCTCTCTCTGTCAAATGAATAAATAAAATCTTAAAAAAATAAAAAGAAAAAAAATAAAAAGAATAAACATAAGTGTAGATGCAAAAAAAAAAACTACACTATGTATGTTGTATCCTTCAAATAACATCTTCCTTCATTAAGATGTAAGAGTTTCCATATATATGTGTAGAAGTGTGTGGGAATAGCCATATGCTTACCTCACTGAAACGAGTTATGTATAAACTGTCATTCAAGTAATATTCTTTCACTGCTATGTATGTGTTTGTGAATGTATGTGTAGAAGCATGTGGGAATAGATCTATGTTTACTTAAATGAAAAGAAAAAGAAACAAGGGCAGATACCTATCAGAATGTCCTTGACTTTTCTTGGATATAAACAGCAAGGCTTTAACAATGTGAATGTCTTTCAGCATTAAATTGTTTATGATATCTCATCACTGATTTAAATGATCTATTCACAGTGGGAAATGACTTAAAAGTCGAGAGGCTAATTGCAACTACGTGGATGGAACTAAAGGGTATTATGCTAAGCAAAATAAGTCAATCAGAGAAAGACAATTATCATATGATCTCTCTGATATGAAGAATTTGAGAGGCAGGGTGGGGGGTTGTGGGGGGTGGGGGAGGGAAATAAAACAAGATGGGATCAGGAAGGAGACAAACCATAAGAGACTCCTAAACTCACGAAACAAACTGAGGGTGGCTGGCAGTAGGGGCAGGTAGGGATAGGGTGGCTGGGTTATGGACATTGGGGAGGGTATGTGCTATGGTAAGTGCTGTGAAATGTGTAAGCCTGATGATTCACAGACATGTACCCTGGGGCAAATAATACATTATGTGTTAATTTAAAAAATAAAAAAAATTTTAAAAAAATTAGAGGCTAAGAACGAAAAGCCGCTACTTTCCTCCTTTGCTTTGAGCAATTCTATGGCCTTCTGCCTCTCCCATTCTCCTCTTCTACTTTATAAGCTCTTCCTGTTTCTTCACTGTCCAGTCCAACCCCTTTCCACTCCCACATTAAATGGTGTCCCTTGAGCAGAAAAATCAAAGCCATTTTGAACAGAGAAAGGGGCCAATTGTTGCAGAATGCAATCAAGCTGTCATGTTTCAACCTTTTTGGTGGCTTTTGGACTGGTAGTACTAATTGGCCAAAAGAATGCGCTTTAACAATTCCTTACAAAAATATACTTGCAAAAAAAAAAAAAAAAAAAAAATACTTGCTATGTGAAATATGAAACCCACTTCTCCATAGAAAGAGCACGAAGCTGGGGCGCCTGGGTGGCTCAGTTGGTTAAGTGTCTGCCTTTGGCTCAGGTCATGATCCCATGACCCTTGAATCGAGTTCCCCATCGGGCTCCTTGCTCAGTGGGGAGCCCGCTTCTTCCTCTGTCTGCTGTTCCCCCTGCTTGTGCTCGCTTGCGCTCTCTCTCTCTGGAATATAAATAAATAAAATTTAGTTCCTGAAGCTCATAATACCTAGTATTAAAAGTAACCCTTAATGATGCTTTTTCTACACGGAATGGCTTTCTTGGTTCCCACTGGGCATGTTGCAGAGCTCCCTTTCTGACCCACACTCTCTGTTGACATTTTCATCATGTGGGGGTCCAGGTATGATGTGTGAGAAATAGGGTAAAATGAGGCTCCAGGCAACAATGGGGACTGGATGGGAGCAACCACGCTCTTGGCAGCAACAGCAACCTGAGGCTCCTCAGGAAAAGTCTACAGCTCTGTGTACTGGGGGAGGAGGAGGCAAGGAGGAACAGTGGCAGGACACTCTGAAGCAGACTGCCAATCCCTCACCCCTTCCTGTGGCTCCACCCCCACCCAGGGCTCTGCTGCAGAGGGCCTGGGGAAGCAGAAAGGGTGGGGGGGAGGGGCATGGAGAAGTGTCAATCCAGAGTCAGGAGATAAGGGACTGCCTGAATCCTGTCCCACACACAGGAAAAACCAAAATGATCCTTTAGGATAATGATGCCACTGTGCAAAGGACTTTCTTACAGTTCAATCCTCATAGCACTCAGAAGTAGGCGTATTATTTCTTAGCACAGGTAAGGACGATATATAGAGAGATGCAGAAACTTGCCCATGGCACCCAATAAATACTGAAGTCAGGTGTTCATCTGGCTCTCCTCTTCCTTTAGGAACAGATTTCTCTCAATTCCAAGCCCAGAAATGGGAACTTTGCCAAAATCATTCCTGACAGAAATATTTGCATATTAACACAATCTTACTGCAACTAAAAAAACAAAACAAAAAAACAAAAAAAAACCTGTCGAGTTACAAAGAGAAATTAAACTTTCAAAGCACACTTGGTTATTCTATCTGAAGAAGGCAAGACTGCAACCCAGTAGGTCCTACATATGCCTCTACCTTATAAACCTGGAGGGCTCATACCTTCCCAGGGTCCCGAGAAACAGCCTCGGACACTACATTTACTGCGGCCAAGTTCCAACGCTGCCTCTTCCATGACAGCCTCTGTGACACTGCAAGACGCCTGTTAAGAGCCACAGCTGACTTCTTCTATAGGGTCCTGCAGTGGGCTAATTCCTAAAATCCTTCCCAAACTCAAATATTAAAATTATCCACATTAATGTCCTACTAAATTTTAGTCTCCATTACATATGCTGTAAAGGTTAACTTAGGAAAGCAAAAAGTAAATTCTAATGCCCTTATATGTATATCTACATTTATTTCCTGAAATGTATATTTAAAGAGAAGAAAAGCCAAAGCCCATAAAGGTTAAGTGATCTGCACTGTTCAGAGAGCTAAGCAGTAATTTCAGGTTTCCAGGACCCAACCCTAAGCCCTCCACAGCAGTTCTGTGTCCTACATAGAGAATATTCTAAGATTTCCAGTTGGGATCCCAGTGATTTGCCTTTTAGGAGAATTCCTTTCAAAAGAATTCCTTTTAAAACACTCCCTTGTTTTTAGCAGTTAAAAATCAAAATTCCCACAGTAACGTATGACAATAGTATAAACTTTTAATTATGCTTAAATATTTTAAAATCTGTATGTTCAAAAAAATAAAAAATAAAATTTATATAACAACAAAGAAAATACTATATATGTTAAAATAACTCAAAACTTTCTAAACTAGTCAAAACAGAAAAATGAATGGTGAAATAAAAAGCCTGTATAGACCACAAAAAGCTGAAAGAAAAAAGAAACAATAGTGGCAGTTCAATATTTATTCTAATTTCTATGTCTCTGTTTCATGGTTTACATTTAAATAGGGAAAACCAAAACTCTCTGAAAAATCCATTATGTATTATGTATTATCACTTCCCTTCAAAAACAACCCCTAAAATCTTTCCATTCACCCTTGAGAAATTCACTCAATACTTTTTTCCCCAGTATACTTGGGGTTGACTGACTCAAAAACAAGTCGAGTGTTTTCGACTGACTGTCGAAAACACTCAGAAGCTCCCCAAAACTTGATTTCAGTTTCAGGTTCCCAAGTTAAAGCAGAAAAAACACAAGAGTAATTTGAATATTCTTTCCAAGCACAATGACAGACTAGGGACAGCTGCAGAAACAGCTGTAAGGGTTAACTGGGGATCCTGACTTTACTAGCTGCTGCTGCTGGTATTCTTTATGAAGTGGGAAAACTGCCTAAGGAGTCCCCCCAGAAGGCCAAAGGAAGTGGTAAAAAATGAAATCTCAACCAACCAACCAACTATTACTTACCAAGCACCTCTTATGGTGCTCAATATCAAATGGGTACCAGGAAGGACAAAGTAAAGTACAGTAAATCCAAATTCTTCCAGACAGCCCCAGCTTCCAATATTCAGCCCCACTCTAAATCATATAGTCATGAGATCATGTGTCCGACCTTGGAGTCCAGAAAAAAATGATCACTGCAGGCCAGGAAATTTATATTTGAGTTGAGAATCAGACAAGTGAGTAATTTTTTTTTTTAATAAAACAGTATTCAGTGGTGGTTCCCAATGCAGTCAATACACTAATGCTAATCCATGGCACATTTCTAACCCTTTCTTTGACAAAATGAGAAAGATAATCATACTAAAGTAGATCACATGGCCAAAAGTCTATAATTTGATGACTGTTCTTTATTCTGACAGCATATCCTTCTTACATTGTAGTGTGTAAAATGTCTTTTTTTTTAATTAAATGACTGGTGACAGGTAGGAATTTGCTATTCTTGAGGTTCTTAACCTTCAAAATAAAAACCTGGCCACCATATAGCAATCTCGAGTTTTTATCAGTCTATGAAATTTTAAAATCTGGGAGCTGCTGACATTCAGGACTCTAGTTACTTATTCCTCTAGATGCAAAAAAGGATAAAACGCCTTATCCTTGATTCCTGATGCCACTTCTGAAACAAACCATAACACTGTCTTTGCTTCTTAGCACTTCTCACCAAGAAATGACACCACCCTAATCAAACCACAGCGACCTCACTCATATGATCTACTCACAAGCACTCTTGTGTTCTTAGGAGACTTCAAAATCTGGTTGTTCTCTTCCAGACCACACCCTCACCTGCCATCATATACTATCACTTTCCACCCTGGAATCACTTATGGATCTTACTGGCACACCATACAAATAAACCATTCTGCAGCCAACCGAATCAGAAATTGATTAAGGCTACTGCACAGACCAAGGTTGCTGAGAAACTTCACAACTCGAACACCATCTAAAATCACATTGCAGAGCAGGTCCCACGAGGACAGCACTGCTGCAGGCAGAGAGCGCAGCCTCGGCCACTAGCACGCTGTGCAGGACTGCCTGCTCTTACCACTCAGGCCTGTCTGTGCCTGTCACCCTCCCCACTCCAGCTTCTTCCATAACCATCTTTTACTCCACTGGCTCCACTCTGACCAAAAAGAACCTCTTTCCCTTCTATCAGGAAAAACAAAAACTTTCACTGACCTGGATGCCTTCAACAGATAAGAAACTATGTCTAGTTCTTCTCAACTAAATCTTACAAACTTGTCACCTACACCTGCAGTCTCCCACCTCCGGCCCCACCTTGCAGTAACTCCATAATGTGATTGCTGCCGGCTTCTTAACTCTATTGAAAATTGCCATATGACTTCTTGTTACTAAAATCAAGAAGCCCTTTCTCAGCCCTAATTCTTCCTGACCTCCCTTGGAGCATTTGCAATACTAAGCCTCCTTATTCAAAACTCAGCTCTGCAATCCTACACCAGGAAATATACCCAGGAGAATTAACAACAGGTATCCAAACAGATCTTAACAGATCTTGCATATGAATGTTTAATGCAGCATTATTTGCAAAAGTCACCTGTTTTCAAAAAGTGAAAACAGTCCAAATGTCCTAGAATGGATGAGCAGATAAACAATATATAGTGTATCCATATAATGGAATATTACCCAGTCATAAAAAGGAATGGCATTCTGATTCATACTACAACATGGATGAACTGTGAAAACACTATGCCAAATCAAAGAAGCCAAGGACTGGAGAAGGGGAGAAAATATTTAATGGGTACCGAGTTTTCTTCTGGGATGATAAAAATGTTCTGGAACTAGTGGTAATGGTTGCACAGCACTGTGAATGTACTGAATGTCACTAATGGTAGGAATCCTGAGTGACTCAATTGGTTAGCATCTGCCTTCTGCCCAGGTCATGATCCCAAAGTCCTGGGATGGAGTCCCACATTCGTCTCCTTGCTCAGTGGGGAGCCTACTTCTCACTCTGCCTACTGTTCCCCCTGCTTGTGCATTCTCTCTCTCTCTATCTCTTTCTCTCTCTCTCTCTCGCTGGCAAATAAAATTAAAAAAAAAAAGAATGTCACTAATGGTAAATTTTTTGATATCTGTGTTTTACCAACAACGACAAACACCTCTGTCCTTCCCCTGGTTTCATCCTATTACTCTGTACCTGCTCTTTGTTCTCTCTCCCGCACTGCTTCTTCCCCCTTTTCTAATCCTGAGGTGTAAACATTTCTCCATCCACCCTCATTCCTCCATCTGCACATTCTCCCATTTGGAGAGACCATATCTATAGCCATAGCAATTCAACTATCTGCTCTAAGAAAATAACAATAACAGGGTTGGCAAACTTCTTCAATATAAAGCCAGACAGTAAACATCTTAGGTTTTGCAAGCCGCATTGTCTCTGTTGCAGCTATTCAACTCTATGTGGAAGCAGCTACAGACAGTAAAAAAACAGATACGGTTGTGTTCCAGTGAAACTTAATTTACAAAAACAAGCAGTACCTGCCCTTGGTCCACAGGATGTCATTTGTCAACCCATGCTCTACAGTATGACATATTGAACCCCTACATTCCCAGCGATCTTTTTATGCAGTAAAATATTTCATCCAGGACTTTCACAAAAGAGATATTAACTCTAGGGGCACCCAGGTGGCTCACTTGGTTAAGTGTCTGCCTTCAGCTCAGGTCATGATCCCAGGGTCCTGGGATCGAGTCCCACATCGGACTCCTTGCTCAGCAAGGAGCTTGCTTCTCCCTCAGCCTGCCACTCCCCCTGCTTCTGCCCTTTCCCTCTCTGTCAAATAAATAAATAAAACCTTTAAAAGAGAGAGAGAGAGAGAGAGAAAGATTAACTCCAGACATCACCCAATAAATATTTACTGAAAGCCTACCATGTTCCAGGCACTGTGCTAGGGATACAGCAGTGGCATAGAGTCCTCTTTATGGACAGAGATTAATTGAATGTCACTGGCACCAACCCCAGAAACAATTGCTTCTCCCCCAATCCCCCCAATACAACAATCCAATCAGTAGCTAAGTCTTTTGATTCTCCTCTCACAATCTTTCTTACTGTCTTCCTCCTATCTACTGCATGCTGGCCTCATGTTAAGTGCTCAGTAAATATTTCTTGAGTGAATGAATAACTATTACTTTAGTTCAGGTTCTTATCTCCCCACACCTATACTAAGAAAATAAGTGGTCCTTCTTCCTCTAGCTACCTTTCCAACTGTTTTGTCTACCTTCTCCTCCCCTAATAAATATCCTAAAACAAATTATGTCATATCGCTTCTCTATTAAAAAACTTTTAACAGCTTCTTACTACTTAATGAATGAAGCTCAAACCCTGGGGTGTTTTAACCTACAAGGTTCATCATAATCTCGTCCATGTGATCTTGATAGACTATCCTCCAATATTTTCACATGATCTCTACATATCAGTCAAATAATGTGATCAACATCCCTGGGACAAATTTTATGCCTTCCTCCCGACACATTTGGCTATGCCCCTCTGCCTAGAAAAGTCTATCATCTCAAAGTCCTGCCATATTGTAGAGTATGGTTCAGAAGCACCTCCTCAGTGAGGTTCTCCTTTATTTCCCCAACTATAGTCATCCCCCCTGGATAATCATAATACATATTTACATTGCTCATGTGGCTTTTATGCTACACTGTCTTACAGCTATTTCAGCATGTGCTGTGCCAATATGTTAGTTCTCCTCCTATTACTTATCTAAAGCTGCTTAACAATATTACCACAAATTCAGTGCCTTAAAGCACCATATATTTATTAGCTGACATTTTCTATGGGTCTAAAGTCTGGCACATTTACCTGGGTCCTCTGCAGGGCTACAAGCCAGGTTTCAGGCCCATCTAAAGCCTGAGTGGATCTAAGGATCCGCTCCATTTGTTGGCAGAATCCAATTACTGGCAAAATTCTAGCATCATAGACTTTAGATTTCTTGCTGGCTATCACCCAGAGACTCCCCTCATCTCCTCGATGTCACCCATAGTTCCCCGCGCCACTTGTATCCTCAAAGCCAACAAAGGACAATTCTGTTTTTATATGACAATAATGATGATGATGACAGAACAGCTTTATCATTAGGAATATATTGGTATAAATTGCATACACATCCTTACCACAAAGCTCAGTGTTCAAATATTTATTTGCTGAAATGACACATTAATCCTCCTTGATAGATTAAGTTCCTTGAAAACAGGGACATTTTTGTATTCTCTATAATAGACACTCAAATATATTTGTTGGAGGAACAAAACATGGATGTCCATTCTCACCATTGTTATTTAACATAGTACTAGAAGTCCTAACCTCAGCAACCAGACAACAAAAAGGAATAAAAGGCTTCTAAATCAGCAAGGACGAAGTCAAACTTTCACAGTTCACAGACATGATAATCTATGTAGGAAACTTGAAAGACTCCACAAAAAATTGCTAGAATTGATACATAAATTCAGTAAAGTTGCAGCATACAAAATCAACCTACAGAAATCCACTGCATTTTTATACACTAATAATGAAGCAGCAGAAAGAGAAATCAAGGAATCCATCCCATTTACAATTGCAGCAAAAACTGTAAGATACCTAAGGAATAAACCTAATCAAAGAGGTAAAAGATCTGTACTCTGAAAACTCTACACTACTCATGAAAGAAACTGAAGAAATGGAAAAACGTTCCAATGCTCATGGATTGGAAGAATAAACATTGTTTTTTTTGTTTGTTTTTTTTTTTTAGAATAAACATTGTTAAAATGTGTAAACTACCCAAAGCAATCTACACATTTAATGCAATCCCTACCAAAATACTACGAGCATTTTTCACAGAGCTAGAACAAACATTCCTAAAATTTATATGGAACCACAAAAGACCCCAAACAGCCAAAGCAATCTTGAAAAAGAAAACCAAAGCTGGAAGCATCACAATTCCAGAATTCAAGCTATATTACAAAGCTGAAGTCATCAAGACAGTATGGTACTGGCACAAAAACAGACACATAGATCAGTGGAACAGAACAGAGAATCCAGAAATGGACCCTCAACTCTACGGTCAACTAATCTTCGACAAAGCAGGAAAGATTACCCAATGGGAAAAAGAGAGTCTCTTCAACAAATGGTGTTGGGAAAACTGGACGGCAACATGCCAAAGAATGAAACTGGACCACTTTCTTATACCGTACACAAAAATAAATTCAAAATGGATGAAAGACCTAGATGTGAGATAAGAAACCATCAAAACCCTAGAGGAGAACACAGGCAGCAACCTCTTTGACCTTAGCTGTAGCAACTTCTTACTAGACACGTCTCTGGAGACAAGGGAAACAAAAGCAAAAATGAACTTCTGAGACTTCATCAAGATAAAAAGCTTCTGCACAGCGAAGGAAAGAGTCAACAAAACCAAAAGACAACTGATAGAATAGGAGAAGATATTTACAAATGACATATCTGATACAGGGTTAGAATCCAAAAATTATAAAGAACTCATCAAACTCAACATCCGAAAAACAAATAATCCAGTTAAGGAATGGGTAGAAGACATGAATAGGCATTTTTCCAAGGAAGACATACAGATGGCTAACAGACACATGAAAAGATGCTCAACATCACTCATCATCAGGGAAATACAAATTAAAACCATAAGTAGATACCACCTCACACCTGTCAGAATGGCTAAAATCAACAGAGGAAACAATAGGTGTTGGCGAGAATGTAGAGAAAGGGGGGAACCCTCTTGCACTGTTGGTGGGAATGCAAACTTGTGCAATCACTCTGGCAAACACTATGAATATTCTTCAAAAACTTAAAAATAGAACTATCCTAGGATCCAGTAATCACACTACTGGGTATTTACCCAAAGAATACAAAAACACTAATTCAAAGGGATACACGCACCTCTATGTGTATAGCAGCATTATTTACAATAGCCAAGATATGGAAACAGCCCAAGTGTCCATCAGTGGATGAAAGGATAAAGAAGATGTGATACACACACACACACACACACACACACACACACACACACACATATACACTGGAATATTACTCAGCCATAAAAAAAGAATAAAATCTTGCCATTTGCAATGATGGAGCTAGGTTTTATTATGCTAAGTGAAATGAGTCAGTCAGAGAAAGACAAATATCATATGATTTTACTCATATGTGGACTCTAAGAAACAAAACAGATGAACATGGAGGGTGAGAGAGAGAGGCAAACTATAAAACAGACTCTTAACTATAGGGTACAAACTGAGGGTTGATGGAGGGAGGTGGGGGGGACATGTGCTAAGTGGGCGATGGGTATTAAGGAGGGCACTTGTGATGAGCACTGGGTGTCTACTTCTGAAAGTAATACTACACTCTATGTTAACTAACTAGAATTTAAATAAAAAATTGAAGCAAAAAAATATTTGTTGGATAACTAAAAAATATGCAAAGATATCCAAATGATGTAAACGAATAAGGGCTAGAATTTGAAAGGAGGGTAGAATTGAGGACAAATATAAGTAAGCAAAAGCAAGAGAGAAAAGAGAATTCCAAGTAAATAAAAAGGATGGACAAACACATGACCTGTATATTTGTTTCTTATTACTGGTATAACGAATTACCGTAAAGCTAGTGGCTTAACACACATTCATTATCTTATAATTCAGTAAGTCAGAAGTCTGACATGGACCTTGAGGGGCTAAAATCCAGGTGCCAACAAGGCTCAATTCCTTTCTGGAGGCTCTAGGGAGAATCCATTCCCTCATGTTCCTCAGTTTCCAGAGGCTACACACATTTCTTGGCTTATGGCCCATCCGAAGCCAGCAATGGCCAGTCAAGTGTTTCTCACGATGCCATCTTTCTGTTTCTGACAATTCTGTCCCCCTCTACCCCATTTAAAGACCCTCGAGATTATATTAAACCCACACGGCTAACCCGGGGTAACCTCCCCATCTCAAGACCCTTAATTTAACCACATCTGCAAAGTCCCTTTTGGCAGTGGAAGTAACATATTTACAGGATCCAGGGATTAAAACATGGACATCTTGGGTCGGGGGTGGATAGGTAGGTACCCTACCTATCACAGTCTGTTTATGAACACTAAAGAAAAATACCAGCCTACAGTAAAACCTTGGTGACAGTAAGTAGAAGAAAATTAAATCAAATCTAGTAGAATGTAAAAATCCAGAAGACAGAGCCAAAAAGCCTGGAGTTAGGGGCACCTGGGTGGCTCAGTCAGTTAGGCATCTGCCTTCAGCACAGGTCATGATCCCAGCATCCTGAGATGGAGCCCGGGTCAGGTTCCCTGCTCAGTGGGAAATATGCCTCTCCTCCTTCTGCCCCTCCCCACGTGCACCCACTCTCTCTCAAATAAATAAAATCTTTAAAAATTAAAAAAAAAAAAAGCCTGGAATTATTGTGGTTGACAATCACTAGCCCCAAGACACTGGCAAGTCACTTGATCACTCTTAGTCTTGGTCATCACATCTATACAATGACAGTAATACCCACCTGCCTCACAGAATACATTTAGGAACAATGGAAACAGGTTAAATGCTTTGAAAACAATAAATTAATATACAAATGTAGGTTTTCATAACTAATATAAAAGTGAACCAAAGTTACACATCAGCAGTTTGGAATGGTAAACCACACTGTTTCATTCCAAAAGCCCTTTGATCTTGCTGAGCAATCATATGAGGCCTGACTTACTTAGAAAAAAGGATTCCTTGAGTGCAAAAATCAGATTCTTTAACAAAATATGCAAGTTGCTAGAATACATTCTGATGATAACATCAAAATTTACAAAAATCAAAACAAGACTTAGGGAGCCTTTAAGAAAATCTAAAAAAATGAAAGGTTTCTGACCTTGAGGACAGGGCCTATTATCACACAATAGGCACTAGATAAATGTTCTCATAAATGATAGGCGTAATCTGAAAGTGAAGCTAAAAATTTAAATTAGGTATGATTTTAAAATGAAGTAAGAGAAAGCATTAAAAATAATGAAAGAAGTTTACTGTCACTCGTGAGTAAATAAAAATGAGCCATGGCATGTGTTCGCACAGGGGCCCAATGAGGAAAAGAAGGTTCTAAGCTAACAAGAGTTAGAATTATCCAGTTGGGATCATAGTCAGTGGAAGTATGAATATGGGCTCTTCCTCGAAGTAGGAAAAATGTTCTCCTTTTTTTTTTAATGTATTTAAGTAATCTCAACACCCAATGTGGGGCTCGAACTCATGACCCAATATCAAAAGTTGTATGCTCTTTCAACTGAGCCGGCCAGGTGCCCCAGAAAAATGTTCTTCTGAGGTGTGGTTCTTCAGGCCAACTGAGACGAATCTATCAGATTAAATTTATTCAATGTTTCACCATACTACCCACTACTATACATAAAACAAAATATAAGATGTATTCCCCAGGGGCAAGGCACATTCACCCACTCTATGCTAAGCACCTAAGTCCGGGTTATCATTTTGCTCTTCAAGTAAAACAGGTAAAAGAAAGTGGGGATCAAAAACAAAGTTCAAGTTTCCCATAGAGATGTATGGAGAAATAAGGAGAAAACATCTGTAAGTTGTCAAACTGGTGAGTTTCAGATAACAGAGTAAACAATATTGGGAGGCAGTTCTCCATGGGTCTCACCCATTTCTGCATGTCTTATGAGCATGATATGAACCTTAAGGGAAAAGCTCTCACTGACAGTGTTTGTTTAGTACTATCTTTTCAACGACATTTGTAAAGTAGCTAGCCTTCTCTCTCTTGCAAAGGGAAGATTTGTTTGCTATCCAGAAAAATAATGTCTCCCTCCCAAGCAAAGGTTGGGAAGATTTGCCAGCAGCCCCCTCATAAAAGATTAGGGTTCCCTAACCTTAGGATTTCTCAACTGTGATACATACCCACTGCATTTGCAACATCTACCTAAACCTACCACCTTTTTGCCCCCAGAGGCCTTGGGAGGGCAAGAGGATCTGATGCAAACAGAAGTGCTACAAACATGAAGTTCATGCTGCCTCCTATGCTATGAATAATAAATCCTTTGTCTCCAATCCAGGATCATCATGTTTTAGTCACTCATCTGGGGAACTGTAGGAGGCTCACTTGCTAGCCCACAAGCAGGGTGAATCTCAGGTCTCTCTCAACTCCCATTCTTTCTCCTGTAATCAGTTCACTGCAACAGGAGTATATGCCACCCTTGCACGTCTCTTACAATCCAAGATTACATTTTGAGAGATTTCACTTTAAGCTAAAATAAATATGCTTAGTTTTTCAACATTGGTCACCAAAAAATAATACGATGATATAGATACACATATTTACAAAATTCCAATTCATCATTTTTAAAGAACAAACAAAAAAATATTGTTTAAGGAAAAGGAATACTGGAAAACCAACTACTTCTGTGAAAAGTTATAAAAATACAATGCTCTTCTAAGAAACATAGGAAATCACATTATATTTTTTTTTAAAGATTGATAGAGGTCCTTAACCCTAAACCTAAAGGAGCTGGAGAAAAAACGCAAATGAAGCCTAAACTCAGAAGGACAGGAGATATAATAAAGATTAGAGCAGATATCAATGAGATAGAAACCAAAAGAACAGTAGAACAGATCAACAAAACTAGGAGCCGATTCTTTGAAAGAATTAACAAGACTGATAAACCTGTGGCCAGACTTATCAAAAAGAAAAGAGAAAGGACCCAAATTAATAAAACCATGAATGAAAGAGGAGAGATCACAACCAACACTGAGGAAATACTAACTGTAAGATTATATTATGAGCAACCATATGCAGACAATCTGGAAGAAATGGATGCATTCCTAGAGACGTATAAACTACCAAAACTGAACCAGGAAGAAACAGAATACCTGAACAGACCCATAACCAGCAAGGAAATTGAAGCATTAATCAAAAATTTCCCAACAAACAAGAGCCCAAGACCAGATGGTTTCTCGGGGGAATTCTACCAAACATTTACGGAAAAATTAATACCTATTCTTCTGAAGCTGTTTCAAAAAATCAAAATGGAAGGAAAACTTCCAAACTCTTTTTTGTGAGGACAGCATTACCTTGATCTCAAAACCAAAGACCCCACCAAAAAGGAGAATTACAGACCAATATCCCTGATAAACACAGATGCAAAAATTCTCATCAAAATACTAGCCAAGGGCCCCTGGGTGGCTCGGTGGGTTAAAACCTCTGCCTTTGGCTCAGGTCATGATCTCAGGGTCCTGGTATCGAGCCCCACGTTTGGGTCTCTGCTCAGCAGGGAGCCTGCTTCTCCCTCTCTCTCTGCCTGCCTCTGCCTACTTGTGATCTCTCTCTCTGTGGCAAATAAATAAATAAAATACTAAAAAAAAATACTAGCCAATAGGAATGCAACGCACAGTAAAAGGATTATTCATCATGACCAATGGGATTTATTCCTGGGCTGCAAGGTTGGTTCAACATCTGCAAATCAATCAATGTGATACAATACATTAATAAAAGAAAGGACCATTTGATCCTCTCAATAGATGCAGAAAAAGCATTTGACAAAGTACAGCATCCTTTCTTGATCAAAACTTGTCACGGTGTAGGGATAGAGGGTACATATCTCAATATCATAAAAGCCATCTATGAAAAACCCACAGTGAATATCATTCTCAATGGGGAAACACTGAGAGCTTTTCCCTTAAGGTCAGGAACATGGCAGACCTGTCCACTATCACCACTGCTATTCAACATAATACTAGAAGTCCTAGCCTCAGCAATCAGACAACAAAAAGAAATAAAAAGCATCCAAATCGGCAAAGAAGAAGTCAAACTCTCGCTCTTTGCAGATGATATGATACTTCATGTGGAAAACCCAAAAGACTCCCCTCCAAAACTGCTAGAACTCATACCGGAATTTAGAAAAGTGTCAGAATATAAAATCAATGTGCAGAAATCAGTTGCATTTCTACAGAACGAGAACAAGACAGAAGAAAGAGAAATTAAGGAGTCGATCCCATTTACAATTGCACCCAAAACCATAAGATACCTAGAAATAAATCTAAGCAAAGAGGCAAAGAATCAGTACTCAGAAAATTATAGAGTACTCAATGAAAGAAATTGAGAAAGACACAAAGAAGTGGAAAAACGTTCCATGCTCATGGATTGGAAGAACAAATATTGTGAAAATGTCTATGCTACCTAGAGCAATCTACACATTTAATGCAATCCCTATCAAAATACCATCAGGTTTCTTCAAAGAAATGGAACAAATAATCCTAAAATTTATGTGGAACCAGAAAAGACCCAGAATAGTCAGAGGAATGTTGAAAAAGAAAACCAAAGCTACTGGCATCCCAATTCCAGACTTTAAGCTCTATTACAAAGCTGTAATCATCAAGACAATATGGTACTGGCACAAAAACAGACACCTAGATCAGTGGAACAGAACAGAGAGCCCAGAAATGGACCCTCAACTCTATGGTCAACTAATCTTTGACAAAGCAGGAAAGAATGTCCAGTGGAAAAAGTACAGTCTCTTCAACAAATGATGTTGGGAAAATTGGACAGCCGCATGCAGAAGAATGAAACTGGACCATTTCCTTATACCACACACAAAAATAGACTCAAAATGGTTGAAAGACCTCAATGTGAGGTCAAAATCCTTGAGGAGAACACAGGCAGCAACCTCTTCAACCTCAGCTGCAACAACTTCTTCCTAGACACATCACCAAAGGCAAGGGAAGCCAGGGCAAAAATGAACTATTGGGACTTCCTCAAGATAAAAAGCTTTTGCACAGCAAAGGAAACAGTCAACAAAACCAAAAGACTACCAACAGAATAGGAGAAGATATTTGCAAATAACATATCAGATAAAGACTAGTATCCAAAATCTATAAAGAACTTATCAAACTCAACACACAAAGAACAAATAATCCAATCAAGAAATGGGCAGAAGACATGAACAGACATTTCTCCAAAGAAGACATTGAAATGGCCAACAGACACATGGAAAAGTGCTCAACATCACTTGGCATCAGGAAAATACAAATCAAAACCACAGTGAGATACCACCTCACACCGGTCAGAATGGCTAAAATTAACCAGTTGGTAAATGACAGGTGTTGGCGGGATGCAAAGAAGGGGAACCCTCCTATACTGTTGGTGTGAATGTAAGCTCATGCAGACACTCTTGAAAACAGTATGAAGGTTCCTCAAAAAGTTGAAAGTAGAGCAACCCTATGACCCAGCAATCGCACTACTGGGTATTTACCCTAAAGATACAAATGTAGTGATCCGAAGGGGCACGTGCACCCAAATGTTTATAGCAGCAATGTCTACAATAGCCAAACTACAAAAAGAACCTAGATGTCAATCAACAGATGAATGGATAAAGAAGATGTGGGGTATATATATATATATATATATATATATATATATATATACACACAATGGAATGCTATGCAGCCATCAAAAAAAAAAAAAAAACAAAAACAAAAAACGAAATCTTGCCATTTGCAATGACATGGATGGAACTAGAGGGTATTATGCTAAATGAAATAAGTCAATCAAACAAAGACAAGTATCATATGATCTCACTGATATGAGGAATTTGAGAAACAAGACAGAGTATCATAGGGGAAGGGAGGGAAAAATGAAACAAGATGAAACCAGAGAGGGAAACAAACCATAAAAGACTCTTAATCTTAGGAAACAGAGGGTTGCTGGAGGGGTGGGGGGTAGGATGGGGTGACTGGGTCATAGACATTGGGGAGGGTATGTGTTGTAATGAGCACTGGATATTATATAAGACTGATGAATCACAAACCTGTACCCCTGAAACAAATAATACATTATATGTTAATAAAAAAATAATAATAATTTTTAAGAAAAGACTGCTAGAGGTGCAAATTCAAGGTTTTTTCACTCTGCATTAAGGAACATGCTTCCGTTATATGTGACTGAGCAATTCACTTCAGCATTATAATCAAATCCAATATTCAAGCATATAACATATAACCAAGGTCTCATGGCACAATTTTCAAGTGTAATTATGAAGTCTAAACACTTTCCATACTTAATAAATTTTTATTTTCTTCATCCTTGAAGCTAAAAATAAATCATATGAAAGTCAGAGAAAGGATCCCATAAAATTTACATGTACTGGAATTCTTAAAAGGCACAGCATGAACAGTCTGAAAAAGATAAGGCAGATACACCCTTCAGCAAAATCCCTTCATATAAAAATCATCTAACTTCAATTCCGTGTAACACAGTTCTATGTAACTGAACACCAAAATAACATCCTAAAAGCAGTCATTTCGATGAATGGATTTCTATATACAATTGTGTTACTACTTATGGTAAGTCACAAGGTTTGGCAGGAAAACCACTTACTGGCTTGCCAAAGGCTAAGTTTGGCACACTGGTGCCCCACTGCCAAGAACACTACCGATACTGGCTTTCTATCCCACATGATTATGTTCCAAGTATGCTTCACTCAGTCACTCCCCATGTATTAAGTTCCCATGGAAATGGTTAATGGAACAGAGTACCTTGTTTCCAATTCATCTGGAAGAGTGGGATTCCCGAAATTCTTTATGGAAGGAAGAAAGGGACAAGCTGAAAGTTGGAGGAATCTTGCATAAAAGCATAACAATAGGAAAATTTAAATAGTAAGATAAATAAAGAGGGAGGGAGAGCTGAAGTATACTGGGATAACCTAGTTAACTTCAATCATCAAACTAAAAGGAAAAATGTTAATTTTGATGCCAGAGAAGTGGGAGCCACAGAAAATTCTGGGAGATGAGCAAGAGGACTGGTGATGAGCACCATAGAGCAGCATGGACACACGTAGGGCTTTCCCACTCCACAGCTGCTATCCAGGTTGTTATAAGAGACTATGTGGCCATGATCTCTCACCTGCATCCCAAGCTTATATTTTATTTTTTTTTTAAGATTTTATTTATTTATTTGACACAGAGAGAGAGATCACAAGCAGGCAGAGAGGCAAGCAGAGGGGGGGGGAAGCAGGCTCTCTACTGAGCAGAGAGCCGGATGCAGGGCTCCATCCCAGGACCCTGAGATCATGACCTGAGCCGAAGGCAGAGGCTTTAACCCACTGAGCCACCCAGGCGCCCCCCAAGCTTATATTTTAAATAGCTTACAGTTTATTTAAACTTGAATGTCATGCTCTCACCTCAAATTCAAATGGAGGAAAACTGAATTCACTATCTTCTCCAGAAAACTGGCTTTCTTTCCCAGTGACTACATTTCTGGCCATGGTAATTCCATCCAGCCAGTCTCCAAAATTAAAATACCCTTGAAATCTCTAACTACTGCCATTGTCATATTCCCTACACCCGACTGATCACAAAGTCCTGTTGTCCCTTTGATTCCCTTTCCTTCTCCACAACGAATACCATTTGCATCTATATCTTCATAATTATAAGAGGCTCCTAGCAGGTCTTCCTACCTCTGTTGTTTTGCTACTCAAATTCATTCCATATTACCTACACCAAATTGCATTCTCAAAACCCTTCTCTACCCTTCTCTCATACCTCCTGATCTTGAGAATTTATTACACATAATAATTTATTATACATAGAGTCATTTATTATACAATAATAAATAGTAAGCACTATCATTTTAGAAAGTGTGTGTTGGGCATTGTGTGAGGTATTATTGCTATCATAATATGTAATCCACATATCAATTTGTAATGTGAGTATAATTAACTGCATTTTAGAGAGGAAACTAAGGTTCAAGTTTATTAAGTAACTCACTTAGGGACACTCAGCCAGTAAATGGCAGACATTTCTAAATGTACTTTTCTCTTTTTTTAATGTACTTTTTTTGAAAAAAGGATTTGAGCCCAGGTTTGAGATTTACCCAAAGCTGAGCTCTTTCTGTCACATCACAGTGCCTCTGCCTCCCCACTGCTTTATTTCATCAAACCCAAGCACCTCTGCCTTTGTTAAAAGCTGAAAATACAGCTTTTAAGATAGAAAATGAGCATGAAAATAGTAACATCTTTAACCATCTTTTACTGAATACAAGCCTACTCAAAAGAATTCTATGTCAAAAAGAAGAAAAAGTAGTTATAGGTGGTCCTTAAGTAGCTCTGCTTTCTACAAGAAGGCCTCACAACTAACTCTGTTAATATATATATATATATAATATATATATATATAATATATATATAACCAGAAACTTCCAAGGTAATTGATGCTCAATAAATCTACTGAATTAACGATACTTCAGAGCATTTTTAAGGAAAGATCTTCTTGTGATTCTTTGACTTATTTATTACTATCATACCACTTAACATGCTGTAAAATTGCTTGTTGTTCACCAGACTAGCAGCTCTTGAAGACAAAATCGTGTCCATCTTCCTGGTGCCTATTTCTCCAACACCTACCTCAATGAAAGAGCAGAGCAAGGCTAACTCCATTTTATGCTACACCCGCCATCTTCTGTATAACCCCCACCCTTGAGTTAGTTTGAGTTAGGCAATAGGAATGCAGAACCCCTAACCGCCAAAGAATGTAAACCCCACCTTTAGCCCACCAAACTCACACGCCAATTCTGACCAGAGTGATAGGCTAGTTCAAATAGCTACTTTAGGGTAAATCGTAATTCAATTGGCCATCTGCGTATGGCCTAATATAACCATACAACTCTCTGCGCGTGTGTTACAATCTTATTGGCCACTGTGTGCTTGTTACAAACTCATTGGCCACTAGCCCCTATAAAACTGCTTCTGAAACTCGCTCTCTTTCTCCACATCACACCACTGCGTCGGTGAGTGTGGGAGGGAGGTTGAGCTCGAGCTAGCTCGAATAAAGGCTCTTTGCTTTTGCATCGGACTCAGCTCCCTGGTGGTCTTTGGGGATCTAAAAATCTGGGCATAACACTCAACACAGAAGAAATCTCAGCAAATATCTACTGGATGAATAAAACCTCAACTATTAAACCCTAAGCTCAAAATATAGATAAAAATAATGGGAATTTTAAAATCCTTCCTCATCAAAAAATCACTTTATTTCATATAACCTAAAAGGACAGACAGCTCAGATTTTTCACTTTAACCTTACAAATTCTGACAAAATACAACTAATACATGAATTTCTTCTTAGTTTACACACTTAACTATAAATTCACTGAAGTTAATAGTTCATTTTGTTTCTTAAAAAATTCTCCTATTGGCCTTATCTTTAAACTGCTTAAAAATAAGATTTTCGTTACATATAATTAACTGTAATTTAGTGATAAAGTCCTAGCACTTTACACTCTGAAACAACTTAAGAGATGACCAAGTAATCCCTTCACAATAAGGATTAAGAAACAGACTCAGAAAAAATTAAGGCCATAAAATTAACTGGTGTTAAAACCCAGCCTCTGATTCTCAGTTCCATGCTCTTTCCTCAGTTAATCAATTAGTTACATGTAATGTAAAGGCATAAAAAAAACCTTTCCACCACATAACAGTCTTTGATCAAAGTAGGACAGTACACAAGACATCTTTCTCATTTCCAATTTTGCCAAACCTTTCCTACCAGGATTGCAATCACAGTAGGGAAGATCCAGAATGCAGTCCACTGCCCACAATCCTCTTACACAGGAAGATAAGCCTGGCTCCCACATCTGCTTATACTATCGGTCTGTAAGACTTACTGATGTCAAATCTGTTGGTCTCCCAGTACTTTATGGCCTTGTGGTTGATTCCAAATACTACAGAACTTTCTGTCCCTGGATAATAGACTCCCCGTGCAAAACACAAGGCTAAATATTAATACTCTCCTCATTCAACTTTCTTTCCTAGAATTCAAATAATCTTTTATTATCTTCTTAACACTGAAGAGGGGGTCCATTCTAGTAATGGGGCAAAAGTCCCTATTACATGCCAGAATTATTTTCTACTTGGTAGAATTACTCCTCCAATCTGACAGCAAAGGTAAATAACTTGACCAAAGTCATACAGCTCATAAATAACTAATCAGTAATTCAAACTTAAGTTGGGCTAAAAATCTAACTCATTCTCCTCCACTTCATCCAACACAGAGCCCTAGCCTTTAGAGAGTTTGCAAGATTAGTCGTCAATATAGGCCCTCCAAAGAACTAATTAAAGATATGACCCACATGACACAGCTAATAAAATGAGAGGCATCTAATGTAGTGATTAGTACAGGTTTATTTTACTGCTATAATCTACCTCTCCACAACTGCAAAAAACTCTTGAATATGTTTTGTTTTTGAATCTTAATAAGCAATTTATTTATCTCTCCTTAGAAGTTATTTGTTGATACTAAGTACAAACTTCATAGAAAATAAAATTAATGGCATTTACATTTAAGATCTGATTTTTCAAACAATGACTAGAGTGAGCTTTGGATGACAATATATTTAACATCTGTATTCCTTGGGGATAATAAGAAAACTGCATCACAGGAGGCTCTTTTGCTTCAGTAATAAATATAAACTCTTTGAACAATGCCTAGCACAAAGTAAATCCTCTATATGTGTTAATTATTGTAATTACCATAATTATCATCACCATCGTCACTTAATGTTATGATGTTACCAGAACACAATGTTACCAGAACATCAATCTTATAAAGATGGTCACTTTTGACATTATGTTCACTGTTGAATCCCCAGTGCCTGACACATAATTGGCACTCAAACATTTCTTAAGTGCGTTAATTATGATTAGTACTTCTATTACTAAGTAGAGGATGACTCACACCAAAATATAATTGCCTCCAGGAGAAAAGATAAATTAAGCATGAAAAAAATTGCTACATGGAAATTTAGAAGAGGTATGAAAGAGAGAATTGCTAGTTACACAAATACAATGCTATTGGAGAGAAGAGAGGAGGCCACTCTCAAGTCAAGGAAGCATCTATTCAGATTAAACTAACCCACCAGAAGAAAAGTTGAGTCAAAAGTACTTGCTAAGATCATTCTGCAGGCCAGAACATTTTCAGGCTTAGATCAGGCTTTCCTGTTCATAACAGGGTATAAGAATCTAGAATAGAGGACTTCTGAGTCTCCTAAGAAAAATCTAATTGGACCTTGACAGCAAGGACAAACCCCACCATATAGAAAGGAAAAGTAGCACTAGAGAAAGGAAAAAAATGTATCTAAGAGCACAACAAGCAAACTGGGAGCTATAACTCTTATGTCCGGGTGCAGGTAGAAGGATCCCTGGGAACAAGTTGTAGCAGCCATACAAGCAAGCAACTCAGCCTCTCACCTGCCTCCCTCCACCACATTGAAAACTTGGACTATCCATGTGCTCATCAGAGATTATGGGCAAGCTCTCCAGGCACAATTTTCATCCAGACAACCCATCACCCAAGCTGCAGACCCAGGGACCTATCCACTTCTGAGGATCCTATTAATTGGCTTCTGGCTCTTGGTCCTCCACTAGAAGAAGGTTTATGGGCAGGGAGAAGCACTTTGCTCTAACCATTTTCATCTCTTACTGAAAAATCCCTTAGAGAACTGAAAAGAATAGTAGGGAAAGAAAGGAGCCACCAGAAGCTTTCAAAAGGCCTCAGAGAACAGAGTACTCCACCTCCACTTCCACCCCTATTCCTGACTTCTACTAAGACACACACGCTAATATGTTAACATCACCTAATGGGCATGGTAAGGTACGAATCAAAAAATATAACAGCCTTTAAAAACAACTTCTTGAGAGCTGTGAACTTCTGCAGTTTGTTGACAAACTGCCCAAGTGAGCTAGTCTAACAAGAAAGGAGAGGAGGTTCTGAGAAAAAAACTAGTGCATTAAGAGTTCTTAGGCAAGTTTGAAATTCTCCAAGTCACAGTTTCCTTGTTTGATATAAGGTAGACAGTAAAAATTTGTACCACCTGGGGTGAAATGAGATAATTTGTCTTTTTTTTTTTTTTTAAGGTGTATTTACTTTAGAGGCGGGGAGGGTCAAAGGGAGAGGGAGAGAGAAACTTAAGCAGACTCACGCCGAGCACAGAGCCTGATGCGGGGCTGGATCTCATGATCTGAGCCAAAACCAAGAGTCAGACTTAACCAATGGCACCACTCAGGAGCCCCTAAATGAGGTAATTTGTAGAAGGTGCTTGGTACATTGCATGGCACACAGTAATCACTCTATCGATGGAACTTTTTTTCTGTACCCTCACCCCAAATAATTATCTACTAAGTATCCAGAAGGCAAACATTTTGCCTCTCCTTAAACCTGACTCATAGCCAGATAATTCTCATTTAATGGTAACTTTTACTTAACAAAAGTGCAGGAGAGGCTGCTTCAGAGGACAGGCAAGTTGAGAACTCTATACCTCAAAGAGCCATTCAGGATCACAAGAACAATTAAGAGTACTTTAAGTTCATCTAGAAATCAAGTCAGTAACTAACAAAAGTCACTCTCAATTTCAGCCTTGGGGTCCTGAAGCCAACCATGCAGACGTGCAGCACCGGGTTTTCCCATGTCACGAGTAGGTAAGGTAGCACTCAATAAGCCTGGGGCACTGGAGGCAAACTACCAGTTCAGGACAGTATATGACCCTGAATGAACAGTGAATGTCTAAGGCCTCTAAAGAATGTGTTGTCTAACATGAAAAAATGCTCAACATCACTCATCATCAGGGAAATCCAAATCAAAACCACAGTGAGATATCAAGTCATAGCTGTGAGAATACCAAAATCAAAAAAACAAGAAATAGCAAGTGTTGTCAAGGATGTGGAGAAACAAGAACTCTTATGCACTGTTGGTACAAATGTAAATTGGACAGCCACTGTGGAAAACAGCGTGGAGGTTCTTCAAAATAAAAATACTATATGATCCAATAATTCCACTACTGAGTATTTACCCAAAGAAAACAAAGACACTAATTTGAAAAGATACATGCACCCCTATGTTTATTGCAGCATTATTTACAATAGCCAAGATATGGAAGCAACCCAGCATCCATAAGTAGACAAATAGATAAGGAAGATGTAGTGTATACACACACACACAAATACATACAGGAATATTATGCAGCTATTAAAAAGCTTACCATTTGCAACAACATGAATGGACCTAGAGGGTATAATGCTAAGTGAAATAAGTCAGGAAAAGACAAATTCCATATGACTTCACTCATATGTAGAATCTGAAAAACAGAACAAATGAATAAACAAACAAAAAGCAGAATCAGACCTATAAATACAGGGAACTAAATGATGGTTGCTAGGTTGAGGATGGGCAAAATTGTTGAAGGGGAGTGGGAGATACAGGCTTCCAGTTATGAAATGAGTAAGTCATAGGAATAAAAGGCACAGCAGAGGGAATACAGTCAAAGGTATTGTAATAGTGTTGTGTGGTGACAGATGTTAGCTATACTTGTGGTGAACAATAGCATCAAGTAGAGAGAAGTTTAATCACTATGTTGTACACCTGAAACTAATGCAACACTGTGGGTGAATTACACTCGTAAAAAAAATTGAAAGAATGTGTTGTCTAAAGTTAACCTCTTTCTTTAGTCCCTATAATCTTGTAAATCTTCCTTTATACATCCAATACTAAAGATTCCTATTTAATTACCCTAAACCTCTCAATCTTTGCAGAGTGCAAATACTTTGTTAAAATAAGATGTTAAATGTTACACAAAGTTACTTTTAACTTACATATTGAAACAGATTTGACTACTTATTCAGATGTATGCTTATTATTATTCAACTCTCTAGAACACTACAATATACATTTTATTACTACATATAGTTTTTACTACAACTTTCCTGACTTAAAGCAGTCTCTTGTTAAGGGAAGACAGTGTTGATGAGCCCTAAGACAATGACAGAAAGAGAAGAGTCTGGGGTTCTAATCCTAACACTATCATTAATTTGCTGTGTGACCTGGGGAAATCACACTTTTCCAGGCTTCTTTCCTCCTCTACATAATAATGGTAATTTAACTCCAGTTCTAAAATCCCAACATGTATACCAAAGGAGTATGTTTCAAATTTAGTGGTAAATACGAATACAAAACCAGGAGGAAATCTATCACATAAAACTGGACATGTTACCTTTTTTCCCTGAAATGAATATATTCCATGTCCTCTAAATCTTAAGTTATAACAAATCATTTCGCCTCTAAAACTGCAATTTGTCTGTCAAGTATATACTATCCAATTTTGCCCAGTACCTTGCTGACACTGTCTTACCTCTACCCAACCAAAAAGTAATGCATCATAACATTTTATTCTCATTTCTACAGTCAGCTGCAATTTCCAGACAAGTCTTCTGCAAGACAATAAACACCAGTAACTGGAGATTAATTTACTTATCAAACATTTTGAGTACCTAACCTGTACCAGTTATACTAGACATAGGGGATAAATGACTAAGACACTTTTTTCCTATCCTCATGGAGTCACAATCCTGTAAAGACATAACACATGTGCCATCACTCCCTTTCCCAGGCAGACATCACTAACCATTCATAGGTCTCTCCCTTGAACTAGAAAAAGCCTTGGCTCCAGGATTCTATGTAGCCATTACCAATCAAATGGGCTAGTTTTAATAGACCACATCACATTTCACTAAATCTCCATCTACATAAGTGATGGTTCTTATACCTATATTGAAATGTAGAAATTTATGGGAAACTGAATATGGATTAGAAAGTAAAACCAAAAGAGGTAATGTCCCAGTCATCTATTATAATTCAATTGAAGCATTATTTAAAAGGGATTAAGGAAAACTGTGGGAAGAATGGTACTTCCTGCCAATTCTCAATTACCATTTTCTAATATACTAAATTGACTCTTAAATGAAGAACCTGAAGCCTGAAAGAACCATCTGAGTCTAGAAAATTAGGTCATCCATTTTACCTGTTTTCTTTAAAGACCAGAAACTAATAAAAGTAGTGAAAATTAAAAATAAGGCCATAAAAACAAAATTCTGAAACAAAATAATATGGCTTAAAGAATCTGACCTTGATAACTCAAAGCGTCCATCTCTTTCATCTTTGCAAGACTTACAAAAAGTTTGTTGTCTTCCAACCACAGACAAGTTAACTCTTCTCGACAGTAACTATTTAAAGATAAATGCTTTGTCTTCCATGTGTCATGATGCAGCAATCTGGAACGTTGAATTGGTACTTGCTTAAATGTCTGGCCAGATCCAAACCACTTCCCAAGGAAAATCTAGGCCAATTTACAGGTAAGAAGAACCTCGCCACGTCAAATACTTCCACTTTCAAAACACCAATATTAACCTTACAATCAACACACCTGACAAAGTAATCTACGGTTCCAACCTGCCTACTCTCTTGGCAGAGACCAACTTGAAATAACAGATATTAGAAAAATATCCGTTTAACAAAGGAAAAATCCACAAACACTAACCATTCAATTACTTAAGTCTTATCTACCAAAAAGTGTGCTTTTGCCATCCATTAGGGAGTAATAAAATGTCCTAGGGAGATGACTGTCTTCTTTAAAAAACTCCTATCAAGCATATTCTGCATCATGTTGTTCTGCTGTTTAAAGTTATTTCTCTAAGAGTATAGTACTAATAAAAAGTTTGACTCACCTATCCACTTTGTCTTGACTCACAGGTAAGTCAAAGCTGAATTTTATGTCCACCTTGACAGCAGCTGTCCTTAGCTTTGGGTTTTGGTACACTATCCCCACCTTTCTATTGACCTTCACTGCAGACTCCTGTTTTTTTTGTTTGGTTTTTTTTTGGGGGGGAGGGGTTTAGAGTTTCTGGTCGGTGTTTTGTGGGGATTTTTGGGTTGGTTTTTTTTTTTTTTTCATTCTTTTTATGATGGTCCAATGATGTGTTTTTTTGTTGATGCTGCTTCAGAAACTTTTTGGAAGTGAGCAAAAGGTATAAATAATTTAATAAATTACATTCCCTCCATTATTATTATAGTGTCCTCACTGTCCCCAAAACTGTCCCCTCTCTTCATTCCTGTACATGCTGTTCAACCCAACACAGTGACTGCTATTTCTAGCATTCAGTGACTTTTCCCAGAGTTCTGAGATTGGATAAATCATTCATTTGGCCTCTGACATACTTTTAAAATACTACTTCACTACTTATACAACTTTACTACTTCTCTACCATACTTGAACCATATTACTTTTTTCATCTGCATGGTCTTAAGCTCCTCAAAGACTATAAGATCCTAGTGGGCAATGAGTACATCTTTATATTCCCACCAGCATCAAAACAAGTCCTGTATCCTGCAGAAAGAGTATAAAGCTGTGTTGTTCATGAGAAAAGTCAGTATTTTTGAAAGCCCAATAGGCAAAACTATGTGGGAGATAATATGCTGAAAGGTTTCTGTCTTAAAGCAGTTTACAAACCAAAGAACTAAGATATGCAAATTACCTATAGAGCCAAAATAGATTGCATATATGTAAATACAAAGAAAGTTCCTGGAATGGCTGTATTTGGCAGGATTATTCGGCATACACAGAAGCTTCAGGTGAGTGAAAAGGGGTAAGACTTGTGAGGACATTCAGCCACAAAATGACTCCAATGGGGTACAAAGAGATAGTATTCAAAGAAAAGCAAGAACAGTTCCATATGTGTAATAAAGAACCACAAGCACATTAAGACAGTGGAGGTGAGCTCCGGGGATGGCTGGCAGGGGGCCTAGAGGCAACACCGCCAAGCCTGAGCCTGGTTTTCCTTTTTTTTTTTTAAGAGTTTATTTATTTATTTGACAGAGAGAGGCACGGCAAGAGGCGGAACACAAGAAGGGGGAGTGGGAGAGGGAGAAGCAGGCTTCCCGCTGAGCAGAGAGCCCTATGCAGGGCTTGATCCCACACCCTGGGATCCCAGGACCTGGGATCATGACCTGAGCCAGAGGCAGACACTTAACTACTGAGCCACCCAGGTGCCCCCTGAGCCTGGTTTTCTTTAAGGTAATTTAATAAGGTAAAAACTTCAGAAAATGATTCACAATTACTGTATCAAGAATAGACAGGAGGGAGAAAGCTAGTATATGAAGCCTGACAGCAAATATTAGAGATGCATAGCAAACAGGGCACCATGGCTATCTACACTCTTTCTCAACTGGTCTGGGACAACCCATTTAATTGCCATGAATATCCTAAGAGCAATGGTTGTCTACCTCATCTTCTTGGATCTGAGACCTCTTCTTAGAGTAAAACAATCTTTTTCTTTCTCTCTCTCTCTCTCTCTCTCACACACACACACAGACACACAAAGCTGTATTTTAATGTGTGTGGCTTACCACAGAAGCAACATTAACAAAATTGCTCTAAGCAACTCCTTGGTTCAAATCTCAGCTCTGACCCTCACTGGGTGTGCACTCCCGGGAACATACTTAAACTTACTTAGCCAGGTATAAATTGGGAATAAAAACCGTACCTGCCTTAAAGGTAGGGATATATAAAGTGTTTAGCAGAGTAAGTAGCTCAGTAAGCTCTCACCAAATATTATTTTAAAAATGGACAATAATGTATGAATTTTCAGACCTCTTGTATTAACTTCACAGTCCTCTGGAGATCCTCAATACCCAGGTTAGGAGTCACTGTCCTAGAAGACAAATCCAAAGTATAGCGAGCAGTAAATTCCATTAATAAGGATTTAGGTGCAACTACAGAGTTCAGCACTGTGCCAGGAGTATAAAAGCCAACACAAGAACCCAACATGGAAAGGGACAATGCAGAGGATGAATGTGGGAGGAAAAAGGAAAATATTGGTGCTGAAGGTAAAAGGACCCTGAAACCGAGGACTTTAAAGTTGGAAATGAAGCGGTGAGCCAAAATGAAATGGTGAGCCAAAAATGTCTGGTGAGAGCGTTGCACGCTGAACATGTGCTTAAGGAAGATTCCCCTGCGGCAGCCTATTGGACCAATTACAATGGGGGCCACCTCTGCATCTCCCTTGCCACTCACTACCAACCCGATGATGTGTTCAAAGCTCTAAAAAAGATCTCATTTCTAACCTTCACTGATCGATAGTGCTGGTCACTTAAATTGGTATAACCCATACCAACAGTTACTTTAACAGTTTAACTAATTTCTTAGTGGTACTAAAAAAAAAATCTCTATCTTCAAGAATTCGTACAAGCTTAGTAAACTTTTGAGCTTCAGATCCAGTCTAAGAAATTGGAAAAAGGGAAACCATCTACAGAAGAGTCCTCAGCATTAGGGAAAAAAAAGGATGTAGGCCATGACTTGAAAGCATATAGGCCCTTGCCTAAACTTAATGGTTCACTTCCTCAATCTCAAATCCTTGTCCTAGCCACCTCTTCCACCAGTTTTCAAACAGTCATTTATTGTAATAACCTCAAACAAAGTAAGATGAATAACCAGAAACTAATCAGATATCCAGGAGTTAAAACTATCTAGTATTCTTGGACTCTACATCTGGCCAATTCCAATTTCTTTTCTAATGCTAGAGTGCTTTGAGAGCAGAGTTTGAATCCCAACTAGACACTTCTAGTTGTTTGACTTCAGACAAATCAAACTCCCAAGCCTCACTTTCCACACCTGTAAAGTGGAGGTAAAAAAAAAAAAAGTCCCCCTTCAAAGAGTACTTGTAAAAACTAAATGAGTCAAGTCAATTAGTCAAGTGACCAATACATAATAAGCACATTTATTAGCTATTATTATCACCTCCATTACAGAGTAATATTAGCCACTACCAAGAGATCTCCAGGAGCACACATATAACATTTTGTCTACAAAAATAATGAGCAAATCATTCCATCACCAATGAATCTAAAGCAGCAAATCTTGATTAGATACAGTGGTGAGGGCCTACCTGTTGCAATGTCTCTAAGAGATAACTGTCAGGAAACAGCCATGCTCAGTCTGCACATGGGGTTCCAACATGCAGGACAGCTCCTCATGATTACATCACTTAAGGAACTTTTGTTTGGAAATAGACCCCTAGCCTAACTTTGGACTAATCTCTCAGATACACTTCCAATGTATTAACATGAATCTCAGGAGTCTGTGTGTTTAAAAAGTTTTTGTGAGTTGTGCTTTTTAAACAAAAAAATATTTCCTGGTCTATGACTCGTCGGCACTACTTTCTTTTAATTTGTTTTTTCTGTCTGGAAATCTGGTGAGGGGGAACCAAAACAGCAAGAATGCCCCTGCTTCCCAAGCATTAGCAGGTAAGTGGCCTTGGCCCTTACACGGAAATACAGCAAGTTGATTCCACACACACACGCACACACAGAGAGAGAAAGAGAAAGAAAGAAAAGCAGTCCTTTTCCCTCCCCCAGCACTAGGATCTGCAAAGAACTAAATTGGAAGTGCACCCTAGAGGGCTTGGAGAAACAAGCACTGCAGTCGCCGGCTGGGCAGGTGGGAGACGGTAGTCTTGCTCAGGTGTGAGGACCACATCCCAAGTAGAACACACGCTCCCACGCCCCCAAAGGAAGGCTAGAAGCATTCCATGCATTCAGCACACTCCCCACCAGACACATCTTGTCACCGACCTCTACGACAAGCCACATCGGAAACCTTCCGGGATGCCCAGAAAGCTGTTCCTGGAAATGCAGGCAACCCGAGAGCGGGGCGGACACGTGCCCCAACAGCAGCAGGCCCGGCTCGAACCCCCGTCTCGGCACTCACCTGGCCCGTGATGCCAGTGATGAGCGCCACTTTCCTGGGCTTGCCCATCTCTCCGTCCCCGGAGCCCCGAGCGCTGGGGCAGCGTAGGGCCGCGTGTGCCATGTCTCTACCGGCGTGTGGCCGAGGGCTGGGCGGAGCGGAGGCCAGTGAAGCAGAGGTAGCGGCGCCGAAGGGACGTGGGGGTGTGCCTGCACACAAGCCTTCCTCGCCCAGGCTGCAGCGAACGAGCGCACCGCGCCGCCAGCCGCCACAATCTGACAGGGGCGCTAGGGAGGCCGGGCGGGGAGGGCCGGGGGCGGGCCTAGGCGGGCCCCAATGCGGGTCGGTGGGGCTGCGGCCTGGCGGGCGCCGCGTCATTCGCGTCAGCCCGCGACGTTCCCGTGGCGCCCGCGGCAGGCCCCGCCCCCCGCCGTCGGCCGCCGCGCCACGCCACGCCTACTCCGCCGCAGGCCGCGCGGGCAGGGCGCGGCGCTGGAGGGGTGGCCTTGCTGCGGGGCTCTGCCGCCTCTGGCCCGGGCTGTGAAGCAGCTTCAGGAAAGGAAATATTGCCCGGTCTTTACGCCAGGCCAGTCCCATGGCGTGGTGGGGGCGGGCGGTTCGCGGCCTGGTCTTCACCATCTTACCCTGTTTGGAACCCCTGTCTCCTGCCCTCCGCCCTTCTGGCTCTCCCAGGAATGCTAATAGTACCTGAGGATGCTGAGGGGAAGTAAGCGCTGACCTTTTCATTAGGAGAAAGCTTTGAATGCCAAATCTAGGCGTCACGGGACCTGGGTCATCAGCTTTGATAAATAATTCCTGGAAACCTAGCACAATGCCTTTTGATGAGTTTGGTTTTATATTTTCTGAGGGGCACAAGGCCTCTAAATGGGGTCACAGATGTGGGGAATGACTAACCTCATAGCCTGGCTTTCTGGCTCTTCTCACATTTTCCTGAAGCTTGGAACCAAGCACAGGGTTCCAAGTAACTAGATACAAAGTATTCTAGTTCAGAGGACTGGCAGAGTACAAGAAAGCCTGGCCCCACTCACGTGCAGCTTAAGGAAATGTTGAAAAGACTGCGGGGTCAGATAAACCTGGACATGGCCAGTTTCAAAAAAAGTAAATCAAATGCAAGGTGGGGTCCTAACCTGATGTCTTCCGAACTGGCTTCCATGTGGCAGCTGCACATTGGCCAGAGAGAAGGCCAGAGGTGACTCACTGGGAGGATAGCAGGTGTGTGTACCTAAGGAATTGGCCGGAATCCATGGAACAGACAAAAACTTCCCTATTTCCACTGCTCTATTCATCTGTACATTTTCCTCTCTGCAGTAGATTACCTCAGATCATCACTTCAAGTCACAAACTGAGTGCCTAGGAGAGTGCCCAACCTATCATGCAAGTTGTTACAGACCTCAAATCCCCAAATCAGAAAAACTCAGAATTAAGTTAAAAATCCTTTTGTCCCCTAAGCTTCTCGGGAATATTCCTTAGCTTTATATATAGACTTGTCTTTGGTTTCACACTTTGGCTCTCATTTGTCCATTCTATATGGAGAATGACTGAATAAATGTGTATTACATACAGTATCAGAAGGCTGTGGGCACCTGGTTGGCTCATTCGGTGAAATGTCTGCCTTCAGCTCAGGTCATGTTCTCAGGATCCTGGGATGGAGCCAGCATCAGACTCCCTGTTCAGTGGGGTGTCTGCTTCTCTCTCTGCCTCTGCTCCTTCCCCCCACTCATGATTGTGCATGCTTTCTCTCTCTCAAATAAATAAATAAATAAAATTTAAATAGATAAATAAAAGTTTTTTAAAGTAGCAGAAGACTGCCTCTGAATGGTAAATGAAGAAGCCCTAATGCAGAGGATGGTGAACACTTTAATTTAGGAGAACTCACTATAAGCAAGAAATGTCTATGAAATCTACTAAATTATCTTAGAATTTATGTTTGTTTTAATATAAATATTATTTGAATTAATTTTCAGATACATTATTTAACATTTTCCAAAAAATTATGGGAAAACTGGTTACTGAGAGAGGACATACCAAGTTTATCCTGCAGCTGTGAGACATCCCATAACATTACTGAATGCTGGACATTTGCCTTTCCTAATAAGAAGTATGGCAATAGAAGACCTATAGAAAGAAAATTGATTATATTATAGGGCCTGTAAATAAAATTATTACAAAATGTTGAGAGAAATGGTAGTTCTGAAGCACAGTGGAAAGTTGAGAAAAAATGAAGGCTATTTCTTTAGAAAACTTCTCTGAGGAAAGGCAATAGAGCCATATATTGGTTTTCTAGGGCTGTCACAACAAAGTACCACAGACTGGTGGCTCAAACAATAGAAATTTATTTCCTCACAGTTCTGAAAATCCAAAATCAAGGTGTTGTCAGGGTTAGTTTCCTCTGCAGCCTCTCTTTTTGACTTATGATGGCCATCTTCTTGTTCACATAGCATTCTCCCTCTACACATATGTCAGTCTGAATTTCCTCTTCTTATAAGGACACCGCTCATATTGGATTAGGGCCCACTCAATATGATCTCATGCTACCTTACCTACCTCTGCTATGACCCTATTTTTAAATAAAGTCATATGCTAAATTACTGGTGGGGGAGTTGACTTCAACATATGAATTTGGGGGAGAAACACAATTCAACCCATAACAGGTCCAGTAAACTCAAAACAAGCCTCTGAGAAGGATGTGCTACTTGGCCAATGCTAATATCCATGAGTTCAGAGGAAGTGTTCTTTGGCTTATTTGGTTCCTGGTGAGAGCTCTCTGTCTGCTTTACAAAGAGCCATCTTATGTGTCCTTACATGGTGAAGAGAGAAGAAGGGATATCTTCTTATAGGGGCAATAATCTCATTATGAGATCTCTGTCCTCATAATCTAATTACCTCCCAAAGGACCCCATCTTCACATACCATCATATGGTGGATTAGAGCTTCAACATATGAATTTTGGGAGGATACAATTCAGTTCACAGCATCAATCGTTCTATACAATATTCAATATTTTGAATAAGTTTTTTCACATCCTTATTTCTTGACATTGAGTAGATACCAAGTATTCAAGAGTAAAGCCTTGGCTTTCCCCTCCAAATTATCTCTTCTTTTTTAATCTTTCTTTCCTTTGCTTTTACTTTATGGAACATTTGTAATATTCTTTCACTGTACATCAGGTTAGAAAACCAACAATAATGACTAGCATGTATTAAGTGAGCAAGTAAAGTGTGCCAAGCTATGCCATATCTCACTTAGTTCTATGAGGTAATTATAATAATGACCTCTATTTGATAGAAACTGGGGACCAGAGAGGTTAATAAACTTGCCCGAGGTCACATAGCTAGTGGCTGGTTGTGGTAGATATCATTATTGGCTCTTTCAATCCCCATTCCATAGTCTATTTGTAAAAATTGAACTGCTAAAACCCATATTTTCCAGATCATTTTGCAGCTGGTGTTTTGGAAGCATATTGAGTTCTGCCAATCAGATGTGTTCCTCCTCATTCTGGTAGGTAGAAGTGAAACAAAAGCCATCTTTCTACTCCTGGTCAGACTAACCCGAGAGTTGTGGCAACTAGACTCCAAGTTTGGGTCTAGTCACACAAGTTTCATGAGCACAATAGCCATGTGGGGTGGGGCAGCAGCAGGTTCCTAAATTCTGGCTAAAAGCTTTGGTGGTGTGCCCTTGACATCAACAGCCCAGTGATGGCCCTCTGGCTTCTGTTCTTCCATCCCTTACCAGAAAAAAAAAAAAAATTAACTGAAGTTTTTATTGAGATAATTTTAGAATTCACATGTATTTGTAAGAAATAGTACAGTGATATCCCATGTACCCTTTACCCAATTTCCCCCTGGTCACATCCTCAGAAATTACAGTGCAATGTTACAAGCAGGATATTGACATTTATACAAGTCACCGATCTTATTAAGATTTCCCCAGTTTCACTTGTACTCATTTGTACGTGTGTGTGTGTTAAGTGTGCATGTGTTTATACAATGCCTTTTATCACACATGAGGTTTCATTCATCTACCAACAAAGTAAAAATACTGAATAGTTCTGACATGGATGCCTCATGCCAATTCCAAATTTTGTCATTTCAGGAAACATTATAAGTGGAATCATACAGTTTGTAATCATTGGGGATTGGCTTTTTTCACTCAGTTTAAGTCTCCTGGAGGAGCATCCAAGCTGCATGGATCAATAGTTGCTTTGGTGTTTTTACCGTGGAGTATTATTTCATGGTGTGGATGTACCATAGTTTGTTTAGCCATTTACCTATTGAAAGATATCTGGGCTGTTTCCAGTTTAGGGCTACTACATATAAAATTGCTGTGGACATTCATGTACAGGTTTCTGTGTGAATATAGTTTCCATTTTGCCTAAGAGTGCTATATGATAATTGCATATTTACTTTTTCTAAAAGACATCAAACTTGTTTTTTTGCAAAGAGTTTGTAAACAGAATTTCTTTCACTAAATCTTTTTTTGCTCAGAATGTCTGTGGTAGTTTCCATGTCCCACTCTGCACTTTGGCTGACACAGCAGTACAGATAAGACACAAACTCCAGGCTCAGGGCTTTTAACCACAACTGAAAGACCAATGAAATGGTTACTTGTGTGTGTGAGTATGATTGAAAGGAAGCATTGTATTAGGGAAAACATACAAGGGAGAAGTAGACACCATTTCCTTTTCACTTTACCTCCACTTCAGGATTTATACCAGTTTTCCAGCTTAGGAAATAATCAGGATAGAAGAAGTGACTTTGTGAGTTAAATCTTATAAAATCCAACTCTATTGGAGGTGGGAAAACTTAGATCCCTGTTGTCTACAACATTTATCTTTGGAATCTAAATCAGGTGAGTCTCATTTCTTAGAATTCATGGCAAAAGCAACAGAGTTTTAGAATCAGAACTGGAAGGTGACAAGATAACTCTGAAGCTTGTAAGGACTTCCTGAAATCTGTCACCTCACCTTTGGGCTACCCAATTCTACTAATGAAATCACACCATGGCAAGTTTTTTAGACTATGTTCTTAGAAAAGGGAAAAAGTATTCAAAATATTTGAAGATGTGTATTTCTCATATCCTCATTCATGAAATTTTCCATCAGACAGCTCTCTGTCTTCAGGGAAATGAGCATTTCAGAAATATGAGTCCTGGGCCCCATAGTAGAGCATGTGTGCCTAAAGTCATGTTGCCTCTCCATCCTCTGATTTTTAATTTCCATTTTTTTTTAGTTGGACTAATAGTTTTCAAGCTAGAAGAGCTATTTTATTGAGAAAGTTTTCCACTCTGGTAATCTGAGTTTCTTGATTCTCAAAACCCCGAGGATCAGAGCCTTGGGATCATTGCTATGCTGTCTAATTAGAATCTCCACTTGATGCCTGCAACATTATTTTTCCATTAGGGGCATCAAACCCCAGGTAGGAAAGTATGTGAAGCTTTAAGTTTTCTTTGGCTCCTATTTTCAGCATTCTCCTCTCTGGATTTGAGAACGCATACGTGTTCACTTCTCTCCTTGTGATATTTCCTAAAGACTTGCTCAATAAAAAGTGAATCTCAAAACACTAAAGATGAAATGCTACATTATTCTTTAAATTAAATGAGGTAATAAAACACCTTTTTCTGGCCTGTGGAAAATTTCCAGTTCCTGGTTACTAGTCAGATCTTTATATCAAAATACTTAAGGTTAAGATATAGGTCTCATTTTTAATTCTAAACATTCTAATTCCAGAGAAACTTTCCTTTTGTACTAACATGTTTAACATATTCAAGATGCTGTTATAAATGTCAAACTCCTTCGGGGAGAGCCCACTTCAACTGGTAATGACTTCTCATCTTCCTTGTACTACCTGTATGTCTAGTAAAGTTCCTGGCAATAAGCCTAATATATATAGGTAACAGAGGAATGCTAGGATTATAAAGGCAAGCACCACAAATCCTGTGCATTAGAGAATTTATTATACCTCTTTAGGTATAGTAAATGAATTTTTTAAATGGCCTTCTCTTTCCCACCAAGAGAGAAATTCCTTCAACCTCTAGGAGGCAAGTCTTAAGGATGCCTCACTCTAGGATAGAAGGAGGGCTAGAGAATATCTGGACTCTGTCACACACTATGTCCTAATCATTGAGAAGACTCACTTTTGATGTGATAGTATATTTTTATTAAATTATTATTATTTTGTAACCATCCCTCAAAATAATATACTCCTGAAAATATAACCAGGAGGAGTTGTGCTGGTCATGCAAGCATGCTTAAAGATAACCTTGAGACAAACTTGGTAGTTGCAGCAGGCCTCAGGTGTACTGGAAGATACACGTTCTTGAAGCCAAGCAGCTGGGGATGCCCGGCTCGCTCAGGGCGGAACACCGCCTACTTCAAGGAAGCCGAGCAGCTGGGAACACCCGGCCCGCTCAGGGCGGAACACCGCCTGTTTCATGGAAGCTGAGCAGCTGGGGAGGCCCGGCTG
>CM052886.1:108505171-108518154 GCA_028534135.1 Potos flavus
TTGCTGATGGGGTTATCCGTTTAAGTGCTAAGCGCGCTTATTCTGTAACGAATTCCATGCTGATTGACCAGGCACACCCTTCTCTTCTCCTTGTTTAATCTATAAGACTCGTGATCAACTATGACTCACATTCCTTCTTGTTTACCTACAAACAATGTATAATCTTCTTTATTGATTATCATCTCGTATCCAATAAATACGGGATTAAGGAGTTGTTCGGGGCGGCAGTCTTCTCAACTGCCGACCCCTGCTCCCAATCTCTCTTGCAGCTGACTTGTTTGTGCCTCATTCTTCTCCCGTGAGCCGTCAGGAAGCGGTATTATTTATTTTTATTTATTTATTATTTGTTATTTATATTTTATTATTTATTAATTATTTATTAAATTATTATTAAATAATCCTCAGCTGTAGTTCAGGGGTAATTTATCCCAAGTTCTCAAAACAAGCCATAAGCCCTCCAAAAGTCAGGAACCTCACTGAAGTGCAGTAAGCACTCGTAGAACAGAACCTTCAGCTGCCAGCAAGCAGTGAGATCATTGAGGATAAATCAGGATCAGCCACGGTCCTGGCATGATGATGACTGTGACAGCAGATAATCATCATGGCAGATACTATGACTTGACTTCAAATGTAAAAAGTATTCAGCAAGTGTTCAGGGAAAGGAGCACCAGCGGGTGCTTGCTGATTAATCTGAACTTATCAAAATCCTTTTCTCCTTGACAGTGAAGGACTGACACAGACAAGTGATACAACTCTATCCAGCGAGATGTGATGGATGAAATTGTTCTGCTGTTGAGTTCCCTTCCCTCCACCCTCCATGGGAGATATCCTCAGGTTAGTATTGATGGTATTCTGCCTTTCCTGGAAGAGACCCAACCAAATCCTGCCTGATTACTGTGTTTAACAAGCTGCTCATGGTTCTATGGGTCGGTTATTTGAGCAGGGCTCTTCTGGGCCGTCCTTCTGCTTTTCATTATGTCATCTGGGATTACTCACTGTTGTTCAGATGATGGCTAGTATGGGCTAAAGGGTCCAAAAAGTCTTCATCGACAGTCTAGTACCTTAGCAGGGAAGGCTAGAAGGCTGAGCTCAGCTGAGTGTTCAGATGGTCATGCCTCTCTCTCCATCTGGTCTCTCTACGTGGTCTCTATACATGGTCCTTCCAGCATGATAAACAACCCTCACAGTGGGTCAGGACTACCAAGCGTAAAGGCTCTAAAGACATAGGAAGGAACCTTAAGACTCATTATGATAGCCTTGAAGTCCCAGAATATTACTTCCATCACATTCTATTGGTCAAAACAAAAAACTGAATAAGCCCACCCCAGTGTCAAGGGAAGGGAGTTTGACCTTACCTCTTGATGTGAGGATCAGCATGAATGTGCAAAGAGGAATTGATGGTGGCCCTCTTTGGAAACTGTCTACCTCAGGCCATCCTTGAGCCATTCAATTCACATCCCTTCCTCATGCAAAATACATTCACCCTGTGTGTTAGTTTTCTAATGCTGCATAGCCAATTACCACAAACATAGCAACTGAAAACAACATACATTTACTATCTCACAGCTTCTGTGCTTAGGAGTCTGAGAACAGCTTGACTTGGTCCTCTGCTCCCCTCCAGCGGGAGTCCAGCTGGACCATGTGCTCATCTGGAGATGTGACAGGGGAAGAATCTGCTTTCAAGTGTATTGGGTGGGTAGCAGAATTCATTTACTTGTGGATGAATGCCTGACAACCCTGGCATTTTGCTGGCTGTCAGAAGAGGCCAGGCTCAAGCCCTAGAGATATCCTGCAGTTCCATTTTTTGTGGGCTTCCTCAATGCAACTGCTCACTTCAGTAAGCCAGCAAGAAGAAATCTCTCACTCCAGTATGCTAGGGTGGAGTCTTATTTAAATATAATCTAAACAAGGGAGTGACATCTCATCACCTTTGCCACATTCTTTTGATTAGAAACAAGTCACAGATCGCACCCTAACTCGAGGAAGGGAAATCTCATGAAGGCATAAATATCAGGGGATGGAAATTATTGTCCCTAGGGGCTGTCCACAACCCTTCTTCTTTGGAGGCCCCAAAATTTGGTGACTTAAAAAAATTATAATATTGTTTATATTTCTGTGTATTGACTGGGCTCAGGTGGAAAGTTTTTACTTAACATCACTTGTCTTGTTTCAGTCAATTGGGACCTGGGGCTGGAATCATCTGAAGGCCCATCTGGTCTAGAAGTCCAAGATGCTTCTTTGATCACATGTTTCATGCCTGCATTAGGGTAACTAGCATGCTAGAGCCTGGCTGGGCATTTCTGTCTCTCCATACAGCCTCTCTATATGGATAGCCTGAACTTCCTTGGAGTGTTGGAGTCTCAGAATAGTCACACTTATTGCATGGTAGCTGGCTTCACAAAAGTCAACATTTCAAAAGTCCCAGTTAGAAGCTTCAAGGCTTTGTGTGACCTAGGCTCATGCAGGAGTCATGCAGTGTCATGTTTTACATGTCACATTTTACATACACATGTCACAATTTTGTCACATTCTATTGATGAAAAGCAACTTATAAGAGTTATAAAGCCAGTCTGTATTCAAGGAGTAGAGACTACACCAGAACATGAATATTCAGAGTCATGGCTCAGTGGGGGAGCCATCTGTGGAGACTAACTATTAAAACCTAAAATATGGCAACCTGGAAAATCAGCATAATTACCTTACAGTATTTCAAAAACTTTATTTCATAAGCATATCACCTAGATCTGTATCTAGATTCCAGATGTAATTTTGACTAAGCAACCAGTGCCACGTTGGGGCATCATCCACTAGCTATTTAATAATGAGGCATCAAACACACCTAGTCACCCTGAAACTGTATAACTATGGCAAGCCATGCACATGCATCACCCATTATCTCGGATAGCTTGACAGGGCCTTACACAAGACTAAGAAGTCAGAACTTATCACAAAAAGGTCTGCTGAGAACTTCTGGAAAAGATTTTCCTCCCTGAAAAGAAATGGGTGAGGAAAAACTCATCTTTCTGTTTCTGGCTGTTGTTATGTGAAGTTATGATGCCTGGAGTTGCAGTAACCAACTTGTGGCTATGAGGGGAAAGTCAAAAATTGTAGAGAAATGGGTGCCTGGGTGGCTCAGCCAGTTAAGCATCCAACTCTTGATTTCAACTCAGGTCATGATCCCAGGGTTGTAAGACTGAGCCCCATGTCAGGCTCTATGCTCAGCGCGGAGTCTAATTACTCTTCTCCCTCTGTTCCTCCCCCAGCTCTCTCTCTTTCTCTTAAATAAATAAATAAATAAATAAAATCTTTTAAAAAATTGTAGAGAAGTAACTGAGAACTGCTGAGCAGCTATAGTAACCTATCCTGAAATTTCTTACCCCAGATTTCTTATTATGTGAGATAGAATGTTCCTTATTCTATAAACTTCTTTAACTGAGCGTTCTGTTACTTATGACTCAATGTATTCTTATTGATACATATATCCAGACTACCAAGGAGTAGAAAGGAAAGGAATGAGGCACAGAGGGACTTTAATGGCCACTAGGAACATATAATCATCCGGCATACTGCCAAGGAAAGTTGAGGCCTTTGGGACTCACCGGCTGGGAATCTCCCCCTTAACTATTCTTTCTGAGGCCAGGTGTCCTGAGAGAACAAGTTTGTTGTTTTGTTTCCTTAGAGATTGTTTTAAACCTTTTCTAATTCTTAAATATTCTCCCCCTTTTCTAAGGCTGGCTTCATGTTGGAATACCAAGGTTATATTTTAGGGAATTTATCCATAATTATAAAAAAAACTTGGTATTGTCTTCATCTGTTTCACAGATTATTTCTAAACCCAGAATTAGAATTAAATGACTTTTTGTGGGGCAGTATATCAGTCTCCTAATGCCTTAATCAGGTACCACAAACTTGGTGACTTAACACATATTTATTTTCTCACAGTTCTAGAAGCTAGAAGTCTGAACCTAAGATGTTATCAGAAGTCTGAACCTAAGATGTCATCAGAAGTCTGAACAGGCTCACTCTGAAGGCTCTATGAGAGGATCTTTCCTTGCTTCTCCCTAGCTTCTGGTAGTTACCAGCAGTCCTTGGGAGTCCTTGGCTTGATGATACATTATCCCAGTATCTGCCTCCATGATCACATGATGTTCTTCCCATGTGTGTCTGCGTCCAAATTTCCTTCTTTTTATAAGGACACCAGTTATATCAGATTTAAGGCCCATTCTATTCCAGTTTGACCTCATCTTAACTCGATTATATCTGCAAAGACCCTATTCCAAATAAGGTCACAGTTACACGACACCTTGAATATATCTTTTGGGGGGGTACGATTCAAACCACAAAAGGCACTGGTGAAGAGTGTGTTAAAGGATTCCCGTGATACTGAATATCATCCTTAATTGGAAGATTCTAATGAACTCTTGGCAGCAAGAAAGGTAAGAGTATAAGAGCAGATTTGGAAAGGCTGAATTTTAATAGAGAGGTGATTGGATGGTGAGGAAGAATAATATAGAAGAGCCTGGATACAGTTATCTGAAGAATTAGAATTCTCTTGGGTAGCCAGAAAAATCATGTGGGAGAGAATGAAGTCTTTCATTTATCCAGCACTTACAACTTGGAAGCCATGGCTGAAACACTGCATGTATTGTTTCATTATTTCTCACAACCCTAAAAAGTAGGAAGTATCTCCATTTTCTAGAAAAGGAAGTTGGAGCATAAGGAAGTTAAATAAATTGCTTGAAGTTTACTTAGTAAATAAATGGCAGGGCCAGGAATAATATTCAGTTTTGTTTGACAGCCAAGTCCATACTCTTTCCATTCACAAAAGTCATCCTGCATTAAGTCAACAAATACTTATTGCATGCCTACCATATGCCACATACTAGACCAGAGAGTATGTGTCAACAGATGCTGCCAAACTGCCTTCAACGAAAGTAATCATAGTTTACATTTCCACTCGCAGTGCATAAAAGTACCTGATTCTCCAGCTCACTCCCCAAATGGAATATTCAATCTGAAATTCTTCAAAATTTTTTTAAAGATTTTATTTATTTATTTATTTGCGAGAGAAAGAGAGAGAGAGAGAGAGAGAGAGAGAAAGCATGAGAACAGGGGAGAGGGAGAAGTAGACTCCAAGCTGAGCTGGGAGCTGGACGAGGGGCTCAATCCCAGGACCCTGAGATCATGACCTGAGTCGAAGGTAGCTGCTTAAATTGACTAAGCCACCCAAGCACCACTAGAATTCTTCAAAATTTGATTGTATAAGTAGTACCTTATTTTAATTGGCATGTTATTATTAGTGAAGTTGAACATCTCTTCAAATGATTGTTTTACCATTTTTATTCATTTTTCTCTAAATTGCCTTGTCACACGTTTTGTCTTTTGTCCATCCATTTTCTTCTTTTTTATTTGTTTTCTTCTTTTTTTTTTTTTTTTTAGAGAGAGAGAGAGCATGCAGAGGGAGGGGAGGGGCAGAGGGAGACGAGGAGAGAGAGAATCTTAAATAGGCTCCACATCCAGCTTGCGGAGCCCTACTTAGGGCTCAATCTCATGACCCTGAGATCATGACCTGAGCTGAAATCGAGAGTCTTAACTGAAATCAAGAGTCGCTAACTGTTAAGAGTCTTAACAGTTAACGCTTAACTGACTAAGCCACCCAGGCACCCCTTGTCCATCCATTTTCTGGTGGGTTTATCTTCTTATAGATTTATGAAAGATTTTGATGTATGATAGATTTTAACACTGTTATTTTACAAGTTACAAATATATTACTTTCATGGCATTTCTTTTCATTTCCCTTTGTTTTCAGTGAGTTACTTACAAAAGTATTCTTCACAGTAAGATTATAGAACTGTTCCCCTATTTTTTCTGTGTTTATACTGTTATGTAAAATGTAATAAAGTACATTTTTCCCAAATAGCCAACTATCTTAAAGCCATCTAGTGATTAGTCTACTTTTCCTTTATTATATCTTAAATTACAATTTATATATGAATCTTACACAAAATCTCATTTGTTTCATTTATTTAATTATATATTCCTTTGTTAATGCCAAACTTTTAATATAATAGCTTCCTATTTGACATAATATTTTTCTCTTTATGAGTCTTTGTTTTCAAAATTTCTTTCTTATTCCTACACATTTTCTCTCCTGAAAAAAAATCAGAATCATCTTGTCAAATTCTTTCCACTGAGGCTTCTGGGGGGGGGGGAATAACATTAAATTTATAGATTAATATAAAATATTTATATCTTTATAGAAGTTTTTCCCACTTTTAATTTAGGACTTTAAAGTTTTATGGTTTTTGTCACGTAGTTCAGATACTTCTCTTGTTAGATTCATGCCAAGATTTTATACTCTGTAGGTTACTGTCAGTGGGAGTTTTTTTTCCCCAATATTTCCTAGTTGGATACTGCTAGAAAATAGAAAGCCAACACACAATCAATTTCTATATCTTAATCTTTTTTCTTCATACTTCAGGGTTTCACCATAATCTGCATAGTCATACATTTATATGAAAATAAGAAATGTAAATGCAAATGTCAAGGGATCATGAAAGGGGAAAAGTCCAAATTATCTGGACTGGGCCCTAATAGTCCCATTAGCCCTTGAATGCTAATGTACAAACATCATATTAAAGCAGTTTTATGATTAAGAGCTTTCATAAAGGGGGCATGCCAGCCATGTAAAGAAGCCTGTAAGGTACATATATCTGCCATTTTTTCACTCTTATAAGAAGCTGACTATATGTAGGTAGAACAAAGAGACAGATTCCTCACTAGTGATTAAGGAACCAGGGTGCTTTAGGGAGACATGAAGATGGTAGAAGAGCTTGAGGCTTGGGATTCTAGAAATCATTATGTAAATGATTGGAGTCCAGGGACACTTGGGTAGCTCAGATGATTAAGCATCTGCCTTTGGCTCAGATCATGATCTCCAGGTCCTGGGATTGAGCCCTGCATCGGGATCCCAGCTCAGCGGGGAGTCTGCTTCTCCTTCTCCCTCTGCCTCTCCCCCAGCTTGTGGTCTCTCTCTCTCTCGAATGAATAAATAAAATCTTTAAAAATAAATAAATAAAATAAAATAATAAAAATTAGATAAATAAAGGAATGGAGTCCAAATGAAAACGCTACAGCCCCACTCATGCATAGGATCTATGCATAAGAGAATATGAAGCATAGTCTTTATCTGCTCCTAGGGCCTAGCCTTCACACCTTTCTGAACATGGTTAGAGCTTGGATAAGACAATCCTGAGAAGGTCCAGGAAGTAAACTGTCCCCACTGAATTGAAACTGGAATTGATGGAAACTATCAGTCAAGATATTTGTGTGCCAAAGACTCACTCACTGTGTGCCAAACTAGTGGTGAGCAAAACCACACCTGAGGAGGCTTGGTAAAGACTCTGGAGGTAGGACCATTTGCCTAGCCCATCAGTCTTTAAGCCAACTTCTTTCCCCCAAGGCAGTACAAGTACAAGAGGATGACAAAAGTCCTATCCTTTCTCTTTTTTAATACTCCCTGTGTTGTTAGAGAAAATTTAGCTAGGCTCAATAACCAGAGGGAAAAGAATCTCAAAATGGTGAGGGGAGAGGGCAGATATGGGAGGAGTACAGAGTACAGAGGTGGGAGGTGGATTGAGGTGGGCAGAAGATGGAGGTGGGAGGAAGGTAGTGCTAGAAGTAAGGTCCTCATCTCATAACTCAGTTAAATATATTGTATCTTTTTCTGGAGGAAATGTAAGATACACATACACATACAGTCACCATTTTGGACCCGTTTCTTCCAAGTCTTAGGAGATACCGAATTCTTCTTTTGCAGACTTAATACCTTACCCACAATTGGGATAAGGATGCTGACTTAGCAAGGGCTACATACAGAAGGATCTTGTGTCTGCCTCAAGAATAAGATACCAATTGATTTGCTTTAGGATTGTAGGTCATGTTTGATTTAGGATATCAGAAGTAAGATACTTGAGATAAGAGGGGACACAAAGGCAGTCACTACCCCTACCGCTGAAGGAAGTGTGATATGGGAAAAAGCAGAAATATCCACTACTCATCCTGGCACTGACTCATCATTGACAAGGAGAAACACTTCTAAGTGTGAGCTGTTCAAATACCTCCTCACCTGGCCTCCTCATTAGTTCTCTCTCAAGTTCAAAGAAAATTGGGACAGTAAGAATTCAAAGGACAATACCAATCCAAGGGATCCAAATTAAAAAAGTACTTCACAGGAACTCCCAGGTGGCTTAGTTGGTTAAGCATCTGCTTTCAGCTCAGGTCATGATCTCAGGGTCCTGGGATCTAGCCCTGCATGGGGATCCCTGCTCAGCAGCTGGGTCTCCTTCTCCCTCTCCTCTTCTCCTTTCCTCTCCTCATGCTCTCTCTCTCTCAAATAAATAAGTAAAATATTTTTTAAAATGGCAGAAGAGATGATTTATTGTACACATGTTACATCCAGCCACAAATGAAAACAGAATTAGTCCTAAAAGTCACATGTCCAGGGCAAAGGATAAAAAGGGATTGTTTTGGTATGAACAAAGTGGGTCTCTCAAAGGTGGTTGTTGTGATCAGATGGCAATGGATGTTCTAGATACATTGAATCAAGCTCTAGAAAGTAGGCATGTAGTCCAACAATTGGTACAAGAGTCCCGGCCTCTGGCTTTCCTTATTTCTGCTCCTGTGGCTCCATGGGTGTACAAGCTATCGGTTTACTTGGACCTCTGCCACATCTTTCTTCTTTTACACTCCAGCCTGAGCATTCACTTCTTCTTCCACCTGGCTCTCATGGTACAGAGGTTTCCAAGAAGATGGTGCTAAAGCTGAGATAGCCAAATATATAAAATCGTAAAAAAAAAAAAAAAAGATACTTCATAAGTCTAAAAAATATTAATAATAAATAAAAATAATGTTTAAAAAAGGAACCTCATACTGATGCTCGAATACTGCATTCACAAGAATGTCAGTGACCACAGTGAGATTAGCAAGAGCAACACCAATTACAGCAACAATAATGACAAGAAGTCATTATTGGTGACCTCTATCAGAAAGATTCAGCAGGCAGAAAATCAATAAGGACATAGCTGACCTCACCAGCACCATCAATTAACTGCATATGATTGACATCTGGAGGCTACTTTATCCAACAACAGCAAAATGCACATTCTTTTACAGTTCACATGAAACATTCACCAATATAAACTATATTCTGTGTCATAAAACACACCTTAACAAATGTCAAAGAGTAGGAATCATACAATATCTGCTCTCAGACCACAGTAGAATTAAACAAGAACTCAGTAACAGAAAAATAACTGGAAAATCCCAAGATATGTGGAGATTAAACAACACACTTCTAAATAACAAGTGGGTCAAAGAAGAAATCTCAAGAGAAATTTTTAAATATTTTCAACTAAATGAAAATGAAAGCTTATCAACTTATCAAAATGTGTAAGATGCAGCAAAAGCAGTGCTTAGAGGGGAAATGTATAGAATTTGATGCATACATTAGAAAAGAAGAGATCTAAAAATCAATAATCTAAAGTCTTCCTTAGGAAACTAGAAAAAGAATAAGAAATTAAATCCAAAGTAAGCAAAAGAAAAAAGTAATAAGAATTTGAGAAGAAATGAATGAAATTGAAAGCAGGAAATCCATAGAGAAAATCAATCAAACTAAAAGCTGGTTCTTGGAAAAGATGAATAAAATTGATAAGCCTGTACTCAGGTTAACTAAGGAAAAAAAAAAAGAAAGGACACCAATTACTAATATCAGAAATGAAAGAAAGAAAGAACACTACAGGTTCCATGGATATTACAAGCATAATAAAGGAGTACTATATACAACTGTTTTTCAACAGATTTGATAATGTAGATGAAATGGATCAATTCCTTGAAAGTCAAAATCTGCCAAAACTTACACAATAAAAGATAGACATTTTAAATAGCTTCAGATCTATCAAAGAAGTTGAATCAATAATTAATAATTTTCCCAAACAGATAACACCAGTCCCAGGCGGGTTCGCCGGTGAATTCTACCAAACATTTGAAGCAGAAATTATACTGATTCTCTACAATCTCTTTCAGAGGAGAGAAGGAGAAGGAATACTTCCTACTCATTCTATGAGGCTAACATTATCCTAACAATAGTGTAAAAAGAATTATTATACCACAACCAAGTATGATTTATCTTAGGTATACACGGCTGGCTCAACACTTGAAAATCAATTAATGTAATCCATCACCTCCACAGCCTAAAAAAGAAAAATCACATGGTTATATCGATAGGTACAGAAAAAGCATTTGCAATAAAGTAAGCTAATGCAATAGGACAAGGAAAAGAAATAAAATGTATACAGATTAGGAAAGAAGATGTAAAACTGTCCTCATTCACAGATGACATGATTATTTATGTAGAAAATTAAAAAAAAAAGAGCAAAAAGAAAAAAAAAAAAAACAGAAGCAAAAACAAAAAAACTCCAGGCACTAATAAGCAATTATAGCAAGATTACAGAATACAAAACAATATGCCAAATAGTAGGAAACAGAAATATGCTTTCCTATATATCATCAATGAACAAGTGGAATTCGAAGTTAAAACATGATACCATTTACATTAGCACACCCTAAAATAAAATACTTAGGCATTAACCTATCCAAATATATATAAGACCTATAGGACTAAATAAGGAAAACTATATAACTGATGAAAGAAGTCAAAGAAAAACTAAATAAATGAGATGTATTCCATAATCATGGATTGGAAGGCTTAATATTGTAAAGATGTCTGTTCTCCCTTACTTGGCCCATAGATTCAATGCAATCCCAATCAAAATCCCAGCAAGTTACTTTGTTGATATTGATAAATCAATTCTAAATTTTATATGGAGAGGTAAAATATCCCAAATTGCCAACACAATATTTAAGAAGAAAAAAAAAGTTGGAAGACTAACACTACCTAACTTCAAGATATGCTATAAAGGTATGGTAATCAAAACAGTGTGGTATTGGCAAAAGGAGAAACAGATAGATCAGTAGAACAGAATAGAAAGCCCAGAAATCTACATTAATAGAGTCAACTCATCTTTCACAAAGAGGCAAAAGATAATTCAACAAAGCAAGGACTATTTGTCTTTTCAACAAATAGTGCTGGAGTAGTCACATGCAAAAAACACAGTCTAAATCTAAACACAGTCCTTATACCCTTCCCCCAAGTTAACTCAAAATGGATCATAGACCCCTAAATCTAAAATACAAAACTATAAAACTCCTAGATGATAATGTAGGAGAAAACCTAGATAACCTTGGGCATGGTGATGACTTTTTACATACAATACTAAATGCACAATCCATGAAAGAAATAGTTAATAATCCAGACTTCATTAATATTAAAAAGACTTCTGCTCTGTAAAAGATAATGTCAAGAGAATGAGAAGACAAGCCACAGACTGGGAGAAAATATTTACAAAAGACATATCTGATTGAGGACTGTTTTCCAAAATATACAAAGAATGCTTTAGATCACAGCAATAAGTAAACAAACAACCCACTTAAAGAATAAGCCAAAGATCTTAAAAGACAGGTCACCAAAAAGGATATACTAATAACAAACATATGAAAATATGTTCCACATCATAGGTCCTTAGAGAAATACAAATTAAAATAACAAGAAGATACCACTACACACCTGTTAGCCCAAATTCAGAATATTGACAACACCAAATGTTGATGAGGATGTGGAGCAACAGAAACTCTCATTCATTGCTAATGGGAATGCAAAATAGTACAACCACTTTGGAAGACTGTTTGGCAGTTTCTTACAAAACTGTATGTACTCCTACCATATAATCCAGCATTCATGCTCCTTGCTGTTTACCCAAATGAGTTGAAAACATATGTCCACACAAAAACTGTATATGAATGTTTACAGCAACTTTATTCACAATTACCAAAGCTTGGAAGCAACCAAGATGTCCTGTGGTACTGTAATGGTGGATATATGTCATTATACATTTGTTTAACCTTATAGAATATACAACACCAAGAGCAAACTCTAATGTAAACTATGGACTTGGGGTGATAATGATATATCGATGTAGGTTCTCATTGATTATGACAACTATACCACTCTGGTGGGGGATATTGGTAATATGGTAAGTTATGCATGTGAGGGCAGGAAGTATATGGGAAATCTCTATACCTTCCTCTCAATTTTGCTGTGAACCTAAAAAACTATCTTTAACAAAAAACCTATACTGATACCAATAGCAGCAGAGATGGCAACTGTCCCTCAAGGTCTCTAAGAAGCAGAAGGACATCTCTGACCATGGCAAGAAAAATATAGAGGATGCCAAAAACAATGCATGAATCACCCAGAACACTCTCATAGAAAGGAGAGTGACAAGGAAAGTTTGGGATTCCTTTGTTGCTATTGGATGGGAGCCAAGAGGAACAAGTCACACTGATGTTATTATTGTCTTATTGTTATTGTTAACCCCATGTGTTAACTACCATCCACCCCTGGCTGTGTAGCTTAAGAAAGTAAAAGCTACATGCAGGGAGCACTGTCATTTGGGGAAAAAAATTCAATGTATTAAAGGCGTAGAAGTTATTGACCATGAATGCATAGTTGTTGGGGTTGGTGAATGAGTACATGGGAATTCATTAAAACTATACTGTCTGCTTTTGTAGATGGTGAAATTCTCCATACTACATAGTTAAAAACAACAACAATAAACAACTCTTCTGATAACTGTTGGAGATTTATCTTTGCCCTCTGAGCTTTCCAGCCTTTGCTACCGACAGAGCACTCAAATAAGAATAACAAGTGACTGAAATAATGTGGCAGGATACAAAATCAATGCACAGAAATCAGTTGCTTTCCTATACACTAACAATGAAAATATGGAAAGGGAAATTAGAGAATCCATTCCGTTTACGATAGCACCAAGAACTATAAGATACCTGGGAATAAATCTACCCAAAGA
>CM052886.1:108518654-108547556 GCA_028534135.1 Potos flavus
GTGAACTCAGAACAAGGGACTGAGAGTTTTGGAGGGGAGGGGGTGGGGGGATGGCCTGGTGGTGGGTATTGAGGAGGGCACGTATTGCATGGAGCACTGGGTGTGGTACATAAACAATGAATCTTGTAACACTGAGAAAATAAAATAAAAGTATCTGGGGAAAAAAATAAATAAATAAAAACCAAGTGACTGAAAGTCCAATGAGGACTATCACATTTGCATTTGTGCACAGCATAACCTGCTTTTAGGTAACTGTTAGAGAACTTGGCTCAGTTCTGAAACCTAGTGGTTTCCTACTGCCTTCCTCCTTCTTTGGAGATACCTGGACTAAAATGGAGACCTGTCTGACTTATGCACTCAGGGATTGGTGGCAAAGCTGGAACCAAGAAATGATGGTGGATCCCTCTGCTGCCCTGAGAAGTTGTGTTTATCACCTTCTCTGCCAGGTGAGCTCATCATATGGGAGCTGGACAGGCAAGACCCTGAAGAGCCCAAGCATGGAGTTAAAGAAGTAAAAAACCTCATTCCTGCTTTCCAGCACAATAACCCAGCAACTCATCACCAATCATGATCAGACTCATCACACTTCCTCCTTTGGTATATAGTGAAGACAAAGGTAGAGGTGCAAGTCAAAAATTTCCCTCAAATCTTTCCCCAGGGAAAAGAAGGAAGAAGACAGAGGCTTGGACTAAATCTCTGCCTACCGCTTGGGCAGAGGCAGAAATGTGGGACAATTAGTTTGCCTAAGAAGAAACACTATCAGAAAAACACATGGTCCTAGCAGTAAGTGGCTTAACAGAGCAAAATGTATTCTCTGAGGATGCAGAAAATCTGAGATTGCAACCCTGCCTCATTATATAATCTGAGGAAAGTTCCTGGTCCTCAATTGCTTTACAATTAAATAGAGTTAGTTCCCTTCCCCCTCCACTCCTCCTTCTTCATTTTGCAAGCACACAGAGACCAAGATACAAGCCTTTCCCTCAAGGAGCTAGTCTCAGGGCGCCTGGGTGGCTCAGTGGGTTAAAGCCTCTGCCTTCGGCTCAGGTCATGATCTCAGGGTTCTGGGATCACGCCCCGCATCGGGCTCTCTGCTCAGCAGGGAGCCTGCTTCCTCCTCTCTCTCTGCCTACTTGTGATCTCTCTCTGTCAAATAAATAAATAAAATCTTAAAAAAAAAAAAAAGGAGCTAGTCTCAAGGGGCTGGGGAAAATCACTGCTTTTGGTCTGCTCTAAAATTTGAAATCTGTGATTATTAAAAACTATGGTCTGCCTCCTGATAAAGCCAGCTTTCCCTTTCAGTTATAATTAGTGTTGGGGAAGAAGAATTTCCTGTCCCCTTCAAGATTCTTCTAGAATGACTAAGAACCAAATTGACATAAGACAGATGAATCAGAGAAAATCAAATGTAATTTCATAATAGGGGGAACCCACACTTGGAAATTCCAAAGACAGTCTGGCAAAATGAGATATATACGTCATCCTGAACTAAGGTGAAGGGGGTGGGGGTCTGGGGCTTCCCAGACAAGAAATGCAAATCACGGGGAAATATAAAAGAGTAAATGTTTGGTAAACAAATATTTGCTGGGCCACTCAGAAACAATAGGATGTAGAAGACTTGGTTCAAACAGACCATGCTAGCTTCCTCCCTACCATATGTAGTGCATAGTATAATGTAGTTATCTACGGTGATAGCTCTCTTCCTGGAGCTGGTCCTCTATCTAAATTCTTTTTAGGCAGTTGTGGAACCCATAAAGAGCTTTTCCTGGGTCTGCTGTGTTTGGTTGCTTTTTAATTCAAAATAATCTTTATGTCAAAGTGGCCCCTACATTAGCATGAATTTAAATCAACCAAGGCATAAGTTAGATCAAACATTACTACTGTTTGTTGATATCCTAAAATAAGAATGTTACTGGAACTTTCCTTTAATGGTTATTATATATTTTCCTCAATCCTGTATTTAACCAACAGGATTTCAAATAAACAATATTATTGAATGAATAAGAGTAGCTAGTAATAAATCTAATCTAAAATATGAAAAATGGATATTTTAATAACATCTTTATTTTATGATCCTGGTTAAATGCGTCAATTTTGTGAGTAATAATAAAATACATATTTGGTCATTAACCAAAATATATTTCTCATAAGTATTTGGTTTTGGTTTCATGGTTCCTGGCACAGAGCACCTGAAACTATTGGCATTTCTTGAGCAGTAAGAGCAATGGGAGTACCCCTTTTCATAATATTTGGTCTTTTGTCCTCAGTTCTTGAAATCCACTTCAGAGCCATAAAAGTGAAATGGGTGTCTTGTTATTCACAACCACAACAGGACTTATGTTAATAAAGTGACTTTGGAAATCGCCTAGGCATGAGGGCTGGTAGCCAGCAGAACCAACCTGAATAGAGCTTCGAACTTTCAGTCCAACCCCTTGATTTCCAGGGTGAGGAGCAGGGCTGGAGATTGAATCAGTCACCAATGGCGAATCACTTGTGCCTATGTAATGAAGCCTCCATAAAAACCAAAAGGACAAGTTTGGAGAGCTTCCAGGTTGGTGAATACATGGAAATTCAGGGAGAGTGATGCACTTGGCAGAGAGCACGAAAGGTTCTCATACCTTGCCCTATGCATCTCTTCCATCAGGCTGTTCCTGAGTTATACCCTTTTATAACAAATCGGTCATCTAGTAAACAAAATGTTTTCCTGAGTTCTGTGAGCTCCTCTAGCAAATTGATCAAAACCAAGGTGGAGATCACAGGAACCCTCAATCTAAAGCAGGTTGGTCAAAGGCACATGTCACAATTTGGACTGGTGACTGGTATCTGAAATCTTTAGAGAATGTCACCAAGTTGCTTGGTGGTGTGGGAAAAACCCTCCACTTCCACACTTTGGAAATGGTGACCAGAACCTTTAGTTGGTAACAGAGAAATGGGATTTGCTAGAACAGCCCTGGTTCACAGAAACATGTGTTCAGAGAAAATGTAAAATGTGGTGGGATGAGGAACTTTTGATCCCTCGATGGCTACTCGTGGTATGAACACCCATGGTATAAAACTGCTGCTATGCTACCGTTGTTTACTAATCCAGTGAGTAAACAGGTTTCCTGAGTTCTGTGAGTCATTCTAGCAAACTAATCAAACCCAGGGAAAGGATCGTGGTAACCTCCAATCTGTAGCCAGTCAGTCAGAAGCAGGGCTTACATTTGGTATCTGAAGCGGAGGGCAGTCTTGCAAGACTGAGCCCTTACCCTGAGGAATCTGATGCTATCTCTGGGTTATCAGTGTCAGAATTGAGTTGAATTGCAGGACCACCAGTTGGTGTCAAAGAGTTGCTCCATAATGGTGTGGGAAATCTTCAACACCCGACACCCACCACACACACTTCGAAATTGGCTCCAGACCTTTTAATGTATCATCTAAGAATGGTTATTACAACTTGTAGAAAGCTGCTGCCTGTCTTTTTAAAAATTCCTACAAAAAAAATTCACATAAAGGGCTAATTCATGGGTGTAAAGGGCAATGAGAATAAGTAAAAGGAAAAAGTTATAAAACACTTACTCTCACTAGCATACATTCCACTCTATTACACTGGGAATTCCTTGTATGCAAAGTTCATATGAACTTTGGAATCCAGCATAAACCTTTGATGGTGTTTAGAAAAAAGAGGGGGAAAAAAATGAAATAGCAAAATGGAGAGAATCAAAGTGAATGGAAACTCTTCATCAGTTAAAAAATTTCACACATCCCTAACTGTCTTTTTCTGCCTCTTGATTCAAAGCTTTAAGGCATGTAAACACTAGAAATTAGTGTTTCCTGCAAGAACCTTCTTGGATTATACTAAAACAAAACAGAGTTCTTAATGAATTAAGAAACTGTTGAGAAAGTACAGCACCTCTGAAGTTACCAGCTCTTCAAAAGCAGGACTGCACATTTTACTTTTTTGAACACACCCAAAACACCCTGAAAGGATATTCAACAAATGCTTACTGAATTGAATCTTGATGAGAAACAGATGATGCTGTTCTTCTAACTATTAGTTCTAATTTATGGGGGTAGCTTAAAAATTAATCCATTTAGATTATAACATTCCAGGTCAAGAATGTTCTCCTTCCTTCTTTCTCACTCTATTTATAGAAACCTTTTCAGCATACTGTATTCACTCAGTATTCCACTCTGCACAAAATACAGAGACTAGCAACCAGAACTACCATAAAAAATTAACAGCAAAAACAAGTGCTCCTATTAAAAGTTTTAAAAAATCCTTTTGTCAAGAGGAAAGACTTTTGTAGTATTCTCTTCAAGTCCAATAAAGGGCTTTGAGAAAAATGTTGAGCTGTTTTCTTTTTGCTGAAGTCAAAGATCTAAATTTAAATTTTGATTAAACATCTTATTTAGTCAATATTCACTGAGAAAATATTTATAAGTGCATGCTGCATACCAGGCACTGTGATAACTAGTTGTTAATGCTGGCTTAGCTGCTGGAGTGAGCTACTAAAGGAAGTAACATAATATGAATCATTGCAGATCTTGGATGAAAAGTGAGACACTCTCTACCCTGGAAGATTAACAGGAAAACAGGAAATGGAGCTAGGTAAAACTCAAGGTGTCCTCACCTCTCTCTCTCTCTCTCTCTCTGTTTTTGAGGTGGGGGAAGGGCAGAGGGAGAGGGAGAGAGAGAATCTTAAGTAGGCTCCACACCCAGTGCAGATCCCCACCTAGGGCCTGATCTCACAACCCTGAGATAATGACCTGAGCCAAAATCAAGACTTGAATGCTTAATGGACTGAGCTACCTAGGCTCCCTGGGTCTGATTTATAAGCAATTAAAAATCATAAAATTTGATAGGACCATATAAAGCTACGGGCACCATTTCGTGACCTAACTTTCCAATAATGTAATTAAGTGAAATGAAACCAAGCATTTAGTGAAGAATAACATAATTCAGTTTAATGAATCAGCAATTAGCTGTAATTCCACAATCATAATGAACTTAATGGTGAAACTTTTCTGCCACTTAAAAATCTGTGATATAGATTAAGCGCAATCCATTGTAGAGCAACTATGATAGTCTGATTGAGAGACCTTGATAGACCTGGTGGTTTCTTTAAGGAGCTCTAGAAGTTTAGATTATTTCAGAGACCCCATGTAGATCACCAGAGTGGACGACCATTCTCAGGAATGGATCTAGGCATTATACTAAGTAGGTGTAAAAATCCCTTATCTTTTCTGCCATTCTCAATTGGAATGACAAAATTAGGAGCTAAAAATAAACAAAAATGACATCCAAAGGTAAAACAAGGGATTAAACCCAACAAGAAAAGTTGGGAATGAGAGTGGAGAGAAAATTTGAAAATAGAGAGTGATATGTCTTATTTCCCATAATAAGGAGTCAGACTGTGTTATTGACATTTTGGGAGGGACAATTCACCATTGCATTGTACTGCCCATGCATTGTAAGACATGAAGCATACCTGGCTTCCTGATCATTGGTTGTGACACCTATACCCTGTTTGGTTTAGGATTCTTTTATAAGCAGATATCGACACAGGATTTGAATGCAAGTGTTACTTGGGAAGTGCAGGAAATACTAGTAGGAGAATGCGAAAATGATATAAACAATGGAGGACAACAAGAAAGGGTTGTTATTAAGCTAGCTACTGCTATGGATGACTGAGCATAATCATGTAAGATAACTTGGAAATAGTATAGAACGCACCTTGTAGTTATTTCACCAGGGCAAGGGAGCAGAGGTATTTATACTCTAACTTCTGTCAGTCTTGTTTGAAGCCTACTGGTATATTTGGGGTGTATAGAATATTTTTTCAAAAATAGACGGACTTGTAAGGGCTGGAGCATACTGAAGTGTTAAGTCCCAAAGGATATATAAGCAGAGAACTAATATTATTTGCTACATAGCCTGTTTCTAAATGTCTTTCTGGGAGGTCAGTACCAAACCTAGCTTAGTCTTATCTCAACAAGATAACTGCTTCAGGCTATCAAGAGTCACTGAAGAATTTTAGAGTATGAGGCAATAATTATCAGTTTTGCCTTTTTACTGGCATATTCATTTGATTATAGAAGAAATGCATGATTAAAGCCAAATGTCAGCTAAGAAAATGTTGCTATGGTGAGAGGAGTTAGAAAACAAACAAACAAAATAAACAAAACATGTTAGACAACAATAAGAAAAATAGAAAAATAGAGCAGAGAGAGGGGTCAAGGGCTGTGATTCTAAATTGTACGGTTAGGGAAGATCTCACTGTAAAGGTGACATTTCAACAGAAATCTTAAGGAAGTGAGGGACTAAGTCATGAGGATATCTGGAGGGGAAGTGATCAAGACAGAGGGAAAGCAAAGGCAAAATCTCTGAGCTGAGCACATGCTTGGATTCCTAGAGAACAGAAAAGAAGCCAGAGAGACTGGACCACTATGAGCTGGTGAGGGGAAGGGGAGCATGAATATCACTGTGGTGGGCAGTCTTCAAGGTGACCTCAAAAATCCCAACTCCTGGGATTCCCTCTTTTGTGTGATTGCTCCCTTTGAGTGTGGCTATACTTATTAACTTGCTTTAACCAAATAGAAAATGTTATAAGGGATGGGATGTGACTTCTGAGATTGTAGCTTCCATCTTGTACATTCTCTCTCTCTCTCTCTCTCTCGCTGTGTGTGTGTGTGTGTGTGTGTGTGTGTGTGTGTGAATCTTGAATCATTTGTACTCTAGGAAACCAGCTTCCATGCTGAGAGCAGTCCCTAGGGAGAGGACCACATGACATGATTGGGAGCTGAGGCCATTAGTCCAGCATCTTGTAAGGAACTGCAACCTGTCAATAATCAATGAATGGCTTTGGAAGTAGATCCTTCATCTCTAGTAGAGGTTTGAGATAATCTTAAATCACCAAGTCATGTTGGAATGATAGACAGGAATGAGGATGAGTATCTTGGGGGTTTAGTTAATAACAGCAACAATGAGAGCAAGTGGATGGTAGAATCTGCTGACATGAGATCCAAAGCTATGAGAGCTTAGTGAGGTGGGAAGAATGGCCACAGTGGACAAAGAAAAGAGAGGACATCCATCCTACTTAAAGGCCTATGATACAAGGATGTGGCAGAGAAAGCAGGCACCACCCATGAGAGCCGCAGGGGAAGTTGTGCCCACAGCTCAAGGCTAAATTTCAGGAAGGCCAGGTAGATGGAAGATATGGGGGATTTTACTGAGGACTTACTGTATCTTCAAAGCAAAGTTTCTCAAACTTTCATGTGCAACTGTATCATCTAGGGTCTTGTTAAAACACAGATTTCAATTCAATAAGCCTTGAGCAGACTCAGAGATTCTGTATATCTAGCAAGTTCTCAGGTGACACTGCCACTGCTGGTCTGTGGACCATACTTTGAGTATAGAGGTTCTGGGGCTAATCTGTTCTGTCCAACAGGGTAGTCACTAGCCATATATGGCTATTGAGCACTTGAGATGTGCTGTAAGAGTAAAATACACATTAAATTTTGAGGACATAGTATTAAAAAAAAGAATATAAACATCTCAAGAATTTCTATGTTGGTTACATATTAAAATGATGAGATTATGGATATATCAAATTAAGATATATTAATATCTTAATTTTTTTTACTTTTTTAATGTGGAGACTGGAAAGTTTGTAGTTGCATATATGACTCCAGTATCTTTCTCTTCACAGTGCTGCTCTAGAAAGAACATGGGAGAAGTTGGAGGAGCTGGAAAGAATGAGAATTGCAGTCAGATGAAAAGATATGTAGGGAAGGATGGAGATCAGATTCCAAGTGAGTTCTGGGCCTGGTGACATTAGACTTGATGATATCAAGGCCCATGGTGGGGCCAAGGCTGTAAGGCTGGGGGCACGGGCACAAGGCAATGCCTGTTAGCATGTACACATTTTAATACCAAAATAACTAGAAATAGTTATACATTTCAACAGCAAATACTTAGCTGTTTCAATACCAAAATAACTAGAATTTGAGAATGGCCACCATTTGCAGAATTTTCTTGGAGCTTACCATATACCTTAGGGCCCATGGAGAGAACATTTTGTCAATTAAAAGTAATATGGACATTGAGGAGGGTACGTGCTATGGTAAGTGCTGCGAAATGTGTAAGCCTGAGGATCCACAGACATGTACCCTGGGGCAAATAATACATTATGTGTTAATTAAAAAAAAATTAAAAAAAAATAAATAAAACCACACACACACAAAAAGTAATATGATTGACTTATTTCACTTAGCATAATCTCCTCCAGTCCCATCTATGTTGATACAAAAGTTGGGTATTCATCCTTTCTGATGACTGTGTAATATTCCATTGTATATATGGACCATATCTTCTTTATCCATTTGTCTGTTGAAGGGCATCTTGGCTCTTTCCACAGTTTGGCAATTGTGGTCATTGCTGCTATGAACATTGGGGTACATGTGGCCCTGCTTTTCACTGCATCTGTATCTTTGGGGTAAATGTCCAGTAGTGCAATTGCAGGGTCATAGGGTAACTCTATTTTTAATGTGAATTTTTAATAAGAGATTCAAACTCAAAAGACGAGAAGTTAGATTGAAGAAGTATGATTTAAAGGGACTGAATTATCTGAATTCTAGATGATGCCAGAAAAGGGATTTCCCTCAATTGCAAAAGAATACTCTTCCGTGGTGACAGGGTGTTGAAAGCAACACATATATCCATCCTTGAGAGAGTGGGTGAGTGAAAGGTGTATATGCACTCTATGAAGCACTGCACAGCAATTAGAAGCAATGGGTTAAAAATATACAGAACAATATGGATAGGGCTTAGAAAAGAGTTCTTACTGAAAACAAAGAGAGGAATTAAAATTTTATATATAACATAGTGCCATTTAAAAGTATATCATACAAAGCAACAAAGCATATTTAATAAGAGCACACACAAAAATATTCGTCAAACAGAATAAAGTTACTGAAGGTAGGGGAGGAGCAGGGCAGAATGTATGAGAGTGGCATAAAGGAAAAACAAGCCTTGCAGGGACCAATCATATAACTGAAGGGTATAGAAAACCCACTGGGGGTTCAAAATAAAAATGAATTATGATGAAGAAACAAGTCCAATTCTCTCACAAAAATTTTAATGAGATTTTTACTTGGAAATTTTAAATAAATTGAATATCTTATATTTTTTTGCATACTTAGCATTTTATTTTTCTTTTAGTCATATGATACAAAGAAAATGTAACAATTTTTTCCTTAAGTCCAACACAAATGCCTTCTCATCCAACCCCTCCGGTTTACCCAATGTATGGATAATTATATTACTTTCCATTACTGCCATGAAGTGAAAGGGTTGAGGAGCACTGATGACCTTTGGTTGCTAGATAGAAACTTGACTGGCACATTCTGCTCCCAATACTTCCAACAGGCAGGCCCCAACTATAAATTGGAAATACAACATATGGAGGTCTTCTGGTTATATATTTTTAAAGGTATAATGGTTATTTTTGCCTGTAAGCAAAATATAGTCCCTGCCCTTCTGGTCATTTCTCATGTGTTTGAGCTGCCCATACTCATGGCCTCTCTCTGGTGACAACCTGAAGCAATTGGGCTTGCACAAATCTTACTATTGATGTGATTCCTGCCTGGCAGCTCCTGACCTACTCTTCTGGTTCTAAGAGAAAGGGCCTGGCTTTCTGGAAACCTGTAGCTCTTGGGAAAAAAAACCCCACCCTCCTTCATGGTGCATACATGCCCTACTCTGCCAGGAGTGATGAAAAACTAATACCCCTAATTCTCCTCTTTGCATAGGAATTTCCTCTTTCCTTTCCCACTGAGTCTCTGGAGGGAAAGGAGATGGCAATAAATTCACTTGTGTATTTATCATTGGCTGTGAGGCTGAGTCTCTGTGTAAAGACCATTCATCTAGCAGTGATGACTACACATTAAAATCATCTGGGGAACTTTAAAAATATGCCAGTGCCTGGGCTGAACCCCAGACAAGTGGAATTAGAATCTTTGAGGGTGGAGCCTGGGCATCAGGAGACTTTAAAAGCTCTCTTGATACTGATAATATGCAGCCAAGATTGAGATCCATGCTTCTAAGCTCTACCTTTGAAATCAGAAAATTAGTCTTTAGTTGACAATATGGGACCTAACTTAGAAAAATCGAAATTTCCATCTCCACACCAGTGTCATGAGATTATACTCTAGAATCCTAATAAAAAGTTTTCAAAGGATTCCCTCTTTTTGTCCACTGACTGTTTCTCTTTTCCTCATCTCTAAATCTTGTAGGGTTCCTTGGAGACTTTTTGCATGCCTCTCTCCCCACATTTTTACAAGATAGACATAGTAAATATAACTAATCTAAATTAATACCTGGGTAGTGTCAGAAAGTTAAAGACATTTCCTTTTCCAATTTCATTCATTCACTTTTTCAAATTTGTCATCAGTTCATCCCATGAATATCTATTAATTGCCGATTAGATGCAAGGAAATATTCTCATATATTGTGTGATTAAAAAAAAATACTTGGGACATTGCAGTCATCTTCAAGGTGCTTGTGGTCTGGCTTTCCACAACTAAACTAAACCTAAGGCAGTGTATAATGCCTTGAGAGAGTTTCAAAAGTTTCTACTTCAGGAATGATGGAGAAGAAGCTGAAAATAGGTTGAGGCCATACTGGGGAAGGTGTCATATTGACAGCTTGCACATCACAGGCAATGGGGAATTTATGAAATGCTTGGGTGCTGTGGAGGCATGAAAAAGTGTGTCTCAGGAGACTATTTTAGCTTCTGGATAACCAGTGAATGATGGTAATTATATACATGTAGTTGAGTCAAGGAACAAATTAGAAGACTATTTAATAGTCTAAGTTGGTGTGAGTTAATAAGGGCCTGACAAAACTCATCTATTGGTACAAAAAATCAAAACAGTGGTTGCTTTGGGGGGGAAAAATTGGGAATGATTAGAAAGGGGCATGAGGAAACTCTTCAGGATGATAGTAGTATTCTATATCTTGATAGAGATTTGGGTTAAAAGGTATATTCATTTGTAAAAATCAGTGAATGTACACATAAGATTTGTACATTATATCATATGTAAATTTTAGTGCAGCAGAAAAACTGTCAATAAATAAAGAGCTCTGGTTAAAGGCATGCATACTGGAAGTACTTAGAGGGAAATGTACTGATATCTGTAATTTACTTTGACATGTATCAAAAATTAATATAAATTGATGGATGGAAAGATATGAAAAAAAGAAAATGTAATAACATGTTCACAGTAGAAGCTAGATGTTAGACATAAGGATGTTTGCTATAAAATTCTTTCAACTTTGCTATATGTTTAAAATTTTTCGTAATAGAATTTGGGAGAAAAAAGGATCTGAAGCAGAGAATGACGCCAGATATTTTAGAATTTGATACGATAGAGCTTAGTATAATTGATTGTAGGGAATGAAGATGCAGAGAAGCAGGAGTTACCTTGAGTTTAAATGATCATGATACCAGGAGAATAAATGTACTACTTTTATAAATAAGAACAGTTTATTGAGCCCTAACTGTGTGCCAGCAATGGTGGTGTTTCACGTAGTTTGTTTCTTGTCCTCACAACTCTATATGGAAAATAATTATATTCATTTTGTGATGACAAAACAAAGGCTCAGCCTGGTTAAATACAAGAAATAGGGAAGTCAGGAAAAGTGTAAGGAGGAAGATGAGGAGTTTAAGACAAAAGGATGTGAAAGTGGTAATATGTGGCTTTTGTGCAAACGATAAGGTTAGAGATATACATTTGGAGATTCCCTAGACTCAAAGATTCTTAGAAGCCAGCAGAGATGTCTGTAGAGAGATCATTGAAAGCAGGTAGGCAAAAAAAAAAAAAAGAAAGAAAGAAAGAAAGAAAGAAAGAAAGAAAGAAAGAAAGAAAGAAAGCAGGTAGGCAAATGAAACTGTAAAGAAAGGGATAAAAATAGAGAACTTGGGAGGATGCCCAGAGCTGGAATAGGAGGGAAAAAGGGAACTAGAGAAGTTTACATGGCGCCAAAGTCTTTCCTAGTACCCATCCTGGTATGGGAATAAAAACTGGGTAGCACTAGGAGCCCCAGTTGACAATTTTATGCCTGGCCACTATGAGATTGAGCAGTTCCTCCTTCTCCTTCCAGACACATGCCCAATCATTGTGACCAGTGTACAGTTCAGATTTGTCACCAAACAACCTTTTAGCTTATAACCTAATACAGCTTCCCCCCATTTTTTTTTTCTTCTTTAGCTCTATTTCTTGATGACTTGGGTTCCACTTCTCATTACTCCAAAATAGACACCAGGGATCTTTGCTCAGTAACTTGAAGTACTCTTACCCTCAGCCCCTATTCATGCCTGTGCACCACAGGAAGGGAAGAACTGCCTGTGACCACAACTAAGCTAGCTGAAAACCTTTGTGTTTAGGCTATGATGCAATCCCCACTGCTATCTCATGGTCAAAATTGTAGTGGCATTGCTCATCATTCAGCAGATCATATCCAGTCATATTTTGATGACTTACCTTTTGAATTCTCTTTCATTACCACACAATTTAATATAAAGGAAGTGGAAGTAAAAGAGCGTCAGAATGGTATATTGTCACAAGTTGAAAGAAGAGATTTAAAGAATATGAAGATCAGCAGTCTTAGCTCAGACAAAGGAGTCATAGAGGGATGGCACTGTATTAAGACCTTTGAGGATGGCCTTTATTTGTTGTCTAACTTACTAAGTGTAAGACCTTCTGATATAAATATGCACAGAATTTCAACTAGCAGTTTTTAACAGTCTATCAGAGAAACAATTTATATACAAATGATTTTTTAAAATCAATTAATTTTATTTGAGATATAATTGACATATATCACATTGTATTAGTTTTAGGTTCACAACATAATGATTTGATATATGTATATATTATGAGATGGCTACCACAATGTTTGGTTAACATCCATCACCACACATTCTTGTAATGAGAACTTTTAAGATTTGCTCTCTTGGTAACTTTAAAATATATAATACAGTATTGTTAACTATAGTCACTGTGTTGTACATCACACCTCCATGGCTTCCAGTTATATCATAACTGGAATTTTATTCCTTTTGACCACCTTCACTCATTTTGCCCATTTGCCTCTAGCAACCATCACAATCTGTTCTCTGTATCTATGAGTTTGATTTTTTAAAAAATTCTCCATCTAAGTGAGATAATACAGTATTTGTCTTTAACTGTTTGACTTATGTCACTTAGCATAACACCTTCAAGGTCCATCCATGTTCTTACAAATGACAGAATTTCCATATGCTTGGAATATGCATACACACACATACACACAACTTCTTTATCCATCCATCCATCAACAGACACTTAGTTTGTTTATATGTTTTGACTCTTGTAAATGATGCTGCAATGAACATAGGGGTACAGATATCTTTTTGAGTTAGTGATTTCATTTTCCTTTGAATAAATACCCAGAAGTAGAATAGCTAGATAAGATGGTAGTTATATTTTTAATTTTTTTGAGGAAACTTCATACTGTTTTCCATATTGGCTGCATCAGTTTACATTCCCACCAACTGTGTATAAGGGTTCCCTTCCTTGTGAACACTTGTTATTTTTTTCTCTTTTTGATAATAGTAATTCTTACGGGTGAGAAATGATATCTCATTGTGGTTTTGATTTGCATTTCTCCAATGATTAGTGATGTTGGATACCTTTTCAGGTACCTGTCAGACATTTGTATATCTCATACACAAATTATTTTAAAACGAGGGGCGCCTGGGTGGCTCAGTGGGTTAAAGCCTGTGCCTTTGGCTCAGGTCATGATCTCAGGGTCCTGGGATTGAGCCCCGCATCAGGCTCTCTGCTCAGCGGGGAGCCTGCTAACCCCTCTCTCTCTGCCTGCCTCTCTGCCTACTTGTGATCTCTCTCTCTCTCTCTCTCTCTCTGTCAAATAAATAAATAAAATCTTAAAAAAAATTATTTTAAAACAAGATATGTGATAAGAGGAAAAATTATTGGGGGTTTCAAGAGTATTGTTTCTGTGAAGTAATGAGAGCATTCCAAATTTTGGTAGAAGAAGAAATATTGGATGATGGAGAAATTACGGTAATTAATATGAAGCTGTAGACTATTGTGGTAAAAGTTGGACTGTGACAGACAAGAGGGTAAATGAATGGTTAGGATGACAAGTATTAAAAAGATCATGGGCTCTTGGTGAAAAAATATTAAAGTCTCCTAAACCTGAGTTTATTATAACACCAAGCACTATGCTGGTCATTGATGATTTAAGCAGTCATAATATCACAATCACACACTTGCCTTCAAGTTTCTCAAGTCTGTTGGATAAGATAGAAAAGATAGATATATTAACAGATATTTTTTTTTAAAGTATTTGAATGGAAGCATCAACATGAGTGTATAAAGGAAGGAACATCTAACTTTGTCTTGGAACACTGGCAAAGGCTTCACAGAGGAAGTGGCATTTAAGGTGAGCCTTAATGATCAGTAGTAACTTGGGAAGAGTTATGAAGGGAAACTAAATTTATAGCAAGAGATAAAGCATGTGAAAAAGTTTAAAAAGGTGGAAAAGTATCATGTATGTGATGATTGATGAAGAGCTCAATTTGACTGAGTTATAGGATGAATAAAAGGGAACACCAGGATCTGAGGCTAGAAAGATACACTAGCACCAGATGGTGAAGAGAAACTTGTCCAACCTGATAAGAAGTTTGGATTTTATGCTGTAAGCAATAAGGAACTCAAGCTGGGGAGAATATAATAAAACTTGTGTTTAAAAAAGATAACCAGCTTCTAGGTATTACAGAATAGATTGGATCAAACAATACTTCCTCTACGAATAGTTAGAAAAATCAATTAAAGACATAGTTTAGAAATACGTTTGAATGCCTCAAAGTGCTGTTGAGGAAAATAGGAATTAAAGGGACAAATCTTGAGGAAGGAGGAACTGTGTATAGAACTGAGCTGACAGTATACTTTTTCCTCAGGGCATTTGTTGACACTTGTAGAGCAACAAGTCAAAAATTCAGGCAAAAGGATTAAGGAAGGGGTGCCTGGGTGGCTCCGTTGGTTAAGCATCTACCTTCTGCTTGGGTCATGATCCCGGGGTCCTGGGATGGAGCCCTGTGTGGGGCTCCCTGCTCAGCCAGGAGCCTGCTTCTCCCTCTCCCTTGGCCTGCTGTTCCACCTGCCTATGCTTTCTCTCTTTGTCAAATAAATTAATTAAATTCTTAAATAAAAGAATTAAAGAAATGATTGTGAGTAAGAGCAGAAAAAATCAATAGAACTTTTCACAGTCTATACAAGAGAAACAGAATTAGAGACTTAGAAGCTAGATTTTAATGACAGAGGAGAGGTAGACAACTAATCTTCATACTCTACTGGATTTTACTCAAGGCTTTTGCTAAATTTTGAAGTTGTGCTGGGATGGAGGCTAGAGGCCAAATAAAAATATCTGAAAGTAGAGCAAATGTTTTGGCAATATCTCAGTGCCAGGAAGAGAATTATTAGAGCTCAGGCCCCCACAGGTTCTCAGTTGGAACACCTGGAAGCTATGACCAAACAGTACCAGCTGAACTAGAAATAGATTGAGCCTAATTAGAACAGAATATTAATTGCCCATTTTATCTGCCAGCAAAGGAAAGACTAAATCTTTTTTGAAGAAAGATAACATATTTTCAAACCTCTAAAAATTTTCATACACACTGCCCAACATTCGATAAAAAATAACTAGGCATTGCATACCTTATGATTAAAAACAAGAGAAAAAAAGGACAATAAAAACAATCCCAAGGAAACTTGGATATTGGAATTATTGGAAAAGGAAATTAAGATAGCTATGGCTAATATGTCAAAATACTGAAGAAAAAATGGAGAATTTGACAAGAAAATTTGAATTTATAAAAAAGAAAGCAAATAGAAATACTAGAACAGAAACGTACAATATCTGCAATTAAGAAGTCATTAAACAGGTTTAAAGCAGATTAGCTACACATGATCAAGTTAGTGAAGTAGAAGAAAGGTCAACAAAATATGCAGTTGGAATCATAGTGAATAACAAAGGATGGGTAATACAGAAAAGAGTATTATGTATTCTTGAAATTGAAGTATTCAAAAGAGAAAAGTACAAGAATGGGTTAGAAAGGATATTTTTATAAATAATGGCTGCAAAATATCTGAAACTAATGAAAGATAAATACAACAAAAAACCTCAGATGCAAGTTTACAAACACAAGGCAGAATACTAATTAAACTTCATCTAACCATGTTATAGGTAAAACCAAAGACCAAAGGAAAATCTTTAAAGCAACTGGATGAAAAAAAAAAAAGCACTATAATGACAAGAGCAACAAAAAGACTATTAGTTGACTTCTCAATTGAAATGACGGAAGTTTCAGGAATGGAATAACATTTAACAAATACTGAATAACATTTAAAAAATACTAAATAACATTTAAAAATACTGAAAGAAATCGAGGCATCTGGGTGGCTCAGTCGGTTGTTTATCCAACTTTTGATTTAGGCTTAGGCCATGATCTCAGGGTTGTGAGAGCAACCCTGCATCAGGCTCTGTGCTGGGTGTGGAGCCTGCTTAAGATTCTTTCTCTCCCTTTCCCTTGCATCCCCTGTCCTGCTCATAATATCTCTCTCTTCCTAAAGGAAACAAAAAAAAATTAAAAGTGTTGAAAGAGAATAATTGCTCATCTTGAACCTCACCAAACCAAAATATTCTTCAAAAATGAAGGCAAATTGAGTATATTTTCAAACAAAACTGAAAACATTTATCACTAGCAGATGTGCACTAAAAGAAATACTAGAGGGAATTCTGCAGAAAGAAGAAAAATAATCTCATATAAAAGCATGGAAACAGGGACGCCTGGGTGGCTCAGTCAGTTAAGCCACTGCCTTCGGCTCAGGTCATGATCCCAGGGTCCTGGGATCGAGTCCCATATCGGGCTCCTTGCTCAGCGGGGAGCCTGCTTCTCCCTCTGCCTGCTCTGCCTGCTGCTCCCCCTGCTTGTGCTCTCTCTCTCTGACAAATAAATAAATAAAAAATCTTAAAAAAAAAAAAAAGGCATGGAAACACAGGGCAGTAATCAAAGAAAGTGGAAAAGGATAATATGAGGGTAAATGTAACTAAATATTAGACATATAAAGCAATTTTTTATTATCTTATGAAGATTAAAATATATGCAGAATTAAAATGCTGAAGTAAATAAAAGAGTAGAGATTTATAAAACAAAAAAATGTTTGATAGAGAAAATAATCAAAATAGAAAGTATTATTTGAAAAAAATGATAAAATTGGTAGAGCCTTTGTATGCTATCATGAATTGCCAATATGAAGAGAAAAAAATGGGACATTCCTGAAATTCTCCAGATATTGAAGAGACAATAAGGAATATAGTGAATAATTATATCCTATTAAAAATTTTGGTGAAATTTAAAAATCCCTAGGAAAGCATAGTTTACCAAATTGAAAGAAGAAATTAAAAATTCACATATCTACTCTAAAATCTGAATCTATCACATTGAAACTCTATGGTTTCACTGATGCATTCTAATCATCTAATAAAGAAACAGCAGCAATCTTTTACAAACCCTTTCAAAGAATAGTGAACGAGAATATACTTCCCAACTCTTTTTTAAGGTCAGTATAATCCGAATTCCAAAACATACGAGAAAAGAGAATTGCAGGCCAATTTCTACAAAAAAATTCTAAATAATTTTAGCAAATAAGAAAGACCATAAACAAGTGGGGTTGATTTCAGGAATGCAAGGTTAGTTTACCATTTGAATATCAATCACATAATTTGTCACATTCACAGAGAAAAGGTGAAAGAAATCTTCACTCAACAAGATGTTGTACTTATAAAATCCAAAAGACTCCGAAGAAAAACTATTAGAGTTCATAAATAAATTTAATGAGTTCTTTTTTTTTTTAATTTAACGAGTTCTTGAAATTAGGTCAACAAAACTCAATTGTACTTTTTTAGGGAGGAACAAACAAGAAAATGAATTTTAAAAGATGATGGTTCACAACTTCAGAAAATGGAAAAAAAAACCCTTGTAATAAACCTACCAAAAATGTATAAGAACTGTACATCAAAAACTATAAAATATTACTGAGGGAAATTAAAGTGGCTCTGACCAAATGGTGGGGGGGGGGGATTGTCCCATGCTAATGGATTGAGAGACTCAATACTGTAATAATTTGAGTTCTCCCCAAATTGATAAATAGATTTAACTTTACCCCAATCAAAATCCCACCAGGTTTATGGCAGGGAAATAGTCAAGCTGATTCTAAAATACATATGAGAACAAATGGAGCAAGTGTAGCAAAGGTGTTCTTTAAGAAGAACAAAGTTGGGGGGCGCCTGGGTGGCTCAGTGGGTTAAAGCCTCTGCCTTCGGCTCAGGTCATGATCTCAGGGTCCTGGGATGGAGCCCTGCATCGGGCTCTCTGCTCAGCAGGGAGCCTGCTTCCTCCTCTCTCTCCGCCTGCCTCTCTGCCTACTTGTGATCTCTCTCTGTCAAATAAATAAATAAAATCTTAAAGAAAAAATAAAATAAAAGGAAATACTTTAAAAAAAAGAACAAAGTTGGTGGATATTGCTATTAGACATCAAGACTTAGAGTAATAGTAAATAAAATGTGGCATTTGTTGGAGGATAAATGAATGGACCAGTTGAACAGAACAGAAAGTCCAGAAACAGACTATCTTTGATTTATTATAAAGATGGTATAATGGGGTTTGAATGGCCTTTTTAATAAATGTCGTTGTGTCAATTGGATATCTGTAAGTAAAATAAATATGTCTAGAACCCCACTCATGTCCTATGCAAAAATCAATTCAGGAAAGATTATAGATCTAAATGTAAAAAATTAAAATAATAAAAATTTTGCCCCCCAGGTTTATATTGAGATATAATTGACATACAGCACTGTATGAATTTCAGGTATACAGCATAAATATTTGACTTACGTATATTGTGAAATAACTACCATAATAAGCTTAGTTAACATCCATCATTTATATAGATACAATAAAAAGAAATTGGAAAAAAAAATTTCTCCTTGTAATGAGAACTCTTAGGATTTACTCTCTTAACTTATACACCACATAGCAGTGTTTGCTATAGTCATCATGTTGTACATTATACCTGTACTATTTATTTATCTTATAACTGGAAGTTTGCACCTTTTGACCGCCTTCCTCTAATTCTACTTCCCCTTGTCTCCTGCCTCTGGTAACCAAAGTCTGACCTCTTTTTCTGTTTGTTTTGTTCTTTTAATATTCCACATCTAAGTAAGGTCATACAGTATTTGTCTTTTTCTCTCTGACTTATTTCACTTAGCGTAGTGCTCTCAAAGTCCACCCAGGTTGTCACAAATAGTTGGATCTTCTCATTTTCTAATGGCTGAATAATATGAATACTATATATCTATATCTATATATATTTATATATGTCACAGACTACTATATATATATATATATATGTCACAGACTACTCTATCCATTTATTCATCAATGCACACTTTGGTTGTTTCCGCATTGTGGCTATTGTAAATAATGCTGCTATAAACATGGCAGTGCAGATATCTCCCTCAGTGGTGTTGTTTCCTAACAAAGCTTCTAGAAGAAAGCACAGAAGAATATTTTCCTGACCTTGAGGTTGGCAAAGACTTCATAAAAAAAGCACTAACCATAAAGGAAAAGAGTGATACATTGATAAGTTGGGCTATATTAAAAGTAAGAGCTACAGTTCCTCAGAAGATACCATTACAAGAGTGAAAGGCAAGACAAAGTCTTGACGTAGATATTTGCAGAGTAAATACCTGTCAATGGACTTGTAACCCATAAGGGATATAAAAATAAATAAAATCAATAAGGTAATGTAATGAAAAGTTCAAATGAAAGCTGAGGGCAAAACTGATTTTGAAAGCTATTGAAAAAAATTTGTAGGCCCTAGATGGAGCTACTCCTGCTTGGGGTGCCACATCAACAGACTAAAGTTTAGGTGACTTTCATGTCCCTGAAAGTGCTCCCCTTGACCAGAAATGTAGTCTATTCAGTCAGCCAATGCCCAAAGCCAAGCCAGCTCTGAGCCTTCTCACCCTAAACAAGATCGACTATGTGGCCCTAGCCAATCAGATATTTTCTATTTGTCTCTTCCTTGTTCTTTATTCTATTAAAAAGAAAGCCATGGCCCCCAAGTGGTGTAACTTAGACTGAGTTTCCAAACTGGGACTTAATACCTAAACTAATTGCAGTTTCAGCCTCCCCGAGAAACCTGTGCTTAACCAGTCAGTCAGGAAATTTTTCTACCCATCAGCACCAATGAATCTGGTCCTCTCCATCCACTGAAGAAAGATGAGGTAAGGTGTGTGAGAAGTCATCCTGCTCTTTCCCCTAGGAAACAGCCCCTTCTGGAACACTCTTTTTCTTTGCTAATCACTTTCTTGCCACCCTCCCACCTATAAAAGCCTTCCATTTTGTAGAACACCTCAGAGTGTCACTCTACATGCCAGCTGGGGTGCCGCCCCATTCATGAATTGTTTACTAATGATGCTACCAGAAGTTAGATGGAAAGGGAAAGAAGTCTCGGTTCTTATCACTGCCACAGTAAAGAATTACAATAAGCTTAGCTAACATCTGTCATTTATACAGATACAATAAAAATAAATTGGAAAATGAAAGTAAAGGGAGCAAAATTTTATTAAAGTACGCTCTGAGGGAGGAGTGGGCCAGTCACGAGAGGCAAAGGTCCTGGAAACTCTGGGCTGTGGGTTTATATCAATTCTTCCTTTTGTATGAGTCCTCAGGTGGCAACATTTGAACGACAGGCCTAGATTTATACATAATTAGCCAACTGCACACGTCTTTTCCCAAGATGATTTCAGAATGCTGCTCGGGGTAGGAAAGTATGTTATTTCTATTCTAGAGACATAGGTCAAAGAAGGACAAGGGGCTGCTTTTGGCAGGAGTGAAACAAGCACAATAAACTTCACTCTAACTGTTGTAACCACAAACCAAACCACCTGCTAGATGGTGGTCCTCTGTTGGGGCTCTCCATCAGGATGTCTAAGGTCCATCCTCCTTGTCACTTATGCCTAGCTTCCTGTTACAAAGCCAATTAGAACTTCATGTTGAGGGTCAAATTTTATTTTTCAATAATTTTTTATCATACAAAAATTTATTGCCTTTGTCCCATTTTGCAATTCTCCGAAAGGAGACTGTTTCATGAAGCGTTTAAATAAAGTTTGTTTGTATCACCTAAATTATCTTCTTGAATCATTTGTTAACACAGCCAAGGGCCTGGGACTATAGAGAACAGAGAAGCTGCTGACAAGACTGGAAAGGGTCCCTGGGGCACCAGTGGGAGGGGATGAGCCACTTACTTCAGGGAATCTGTTCAGGATTTAGAGCTGGCTGGAAGAGGAACCTCAATGTAGTGTAATCAAGTGTCAGCTTGATGAGGAAAGATGTTAGCATTTGAAGCTGACAGCCAAGAAAGAATTCTTGAGACATCTGTGGTGCAAAAAGGTGGTTTTTTTTTAAAGCACAGGAACAGGACCTGTGGGCAGAAAGAGCTGTACTGGGATCATGAGGAGTGTCCCATTATATACTTTCAAGTTCGGAGGGGGTTAGGGATAGAGTAAGTCTCCAAGGTATTTTGTAAAGAAGGTTTCCAGGATTCTGAGGGGGCTAGCTATTGTGAGGAAAGTTCATTTATTACTGTTTAGTAAAAACTCAGTCATGAAGTCATACCCTTCAGATATATATCGGTGGGTCATATGCTTAGGGGATGTTTGCCAACATGTATTTTGGGGGATAGAGATGAAGGAAGTTTCCAAAGGAATTTTTATATGTTAAAGTAGACTTAACAGGATCCTGGTGGTCAGGCTAAGATTGCCTTTTGCCCTTAGCAAAGTATTAACATGGAGGCAGCTGAGTCCCTAGAGGAAGGTCCCTCTACTGGTTTCAATGGGCTATATGTGGTAAGGAAATGTAATAATTTTTCTTCTGCCTTTGTTTCCCACACTGAAGCTCTCAAATGACTCCAGCTGGCCTGGTCTTATGTGGGCATACTGTACATTAATGTGACATGAGATTGGTTGGAGCTCCATCCCCACCCTCACTGGAAGTCTCCTGGTCATTGCCCTTTGTTCCCTGCACCTCTGCTAAACTCTCCACCTCATCCATTTCCCTCTTGTGTCCAGACTTCTTCCCACGAATGTGGAACACAGACAGTTTGGGTGCTGTTGTCACTGTTCACAAACTATGATGGATGTAGGGCAGATGGGTAGAGCAGCCTTTTACCACAGGTCTTTTCTGGTGAAGGGGAGTGGAGGTAAAGAAGGAAATTACAGTCAACTGCTACTCAAACTCCTCATTCTTCAGTTCCTTGACTCTTATCTCCCCAGCCCCCTTTCTCCAGGAGGGTTCCAGCCTTCTGGGCTGCAAGATCCTGGGTTTTCTGTAAAGGTTTTCTCAGAAACTCAAGATTCTTTATGATGTAGACTAGACCATTTAGCTCTTACTGTGTCACTCTTCTGCCTCTCCAATCATACCTGGGGCTTGTCTGTCACCAAACTCCACTGAAGTGTTCTCCCAGGCAAAGGAGAGTCTTTTAGGAAGGAGTTCTGGGTCAAGTTTAAAGATAATGCTTTAAAATCCCAAACTGAACTCATTAGTGTAGGACACATCCTCCTCTCTTCCCAGCCCAGTCCTCACACCTAGTTCTATGTTTTCTTCTTCCTTAAAATTTCTCCAGGAAGCTTACATTGCATTGCCTAGGCTCAAGCTCTCATGATTGGTTTCCCCTAAGATGAGTCTCTGCCCCTACAGTAATGCATTTCTACCTGTGAGGGAAGAGCAGAGGGCATGGGGATAATGCTTTAGGACAGAGTGGAAATTTAAGCAGAAGGTAGTAGTAGGGAGGCTGAATGAAGGCAGATACCACAACTCTAGTCCACTGCTCTGAATGCTGCCAAGGCTGCTCCTGGGGAGGGTAGCCACCCACCAGGACCTAGAGTCAACCATGCTGGTAGGGCTCCCCCATGCCAGTGGTAATTTGTTCACTGAAACTGCAGGAGATGATTGATGTCAGCCTCCTGTGACTGTCTCAAGTGACCCCAAGGAGAAACCAAAAACAAGAAGAATGGAAAAAACCCAATTAAGTGAAAACATGCAAGCAATATTTTTAAACAATCAGATATGATAGAAACATGACATAAGAAAAAGAAACATGACATATTAAGATGATCTAAGGATCTTTCTCATGCCTATGTGGAAATCAGTAAACCTTGATTTTTATACCTGAACAAATTATACATGTGACATGCAATTATACCTTGGAGAGCTGCTTGCAAGAACGTATACCCCTTCCCCTTTTTTGTATATAATCCTCTGTATACTGACAAGCTTTAGAGCCATTCTTTCAGAACAATCTGAAATACTAACTCTCAGGCTATAGTCTTCAGTAAGACAACAAATAAAGCACTTGCTAACCTATTTTGAAGTTGGCTTTTGTTTTTTCCAGTGGACAAGTTCCTCCCCTTCCACTAAAATGCCTACGATGAGATGAAGCATACTCCCTGTCCCCTCTGTGCTTCCAGCAACTCTTCTTTTGTTTAGCTTTGTGACTCATACAGTGGCCGCCTTGCTCACCAGCCCATCAAGTCACTGCAGGGGAGGGAAGGAGCACATGGAAAAGATTTTCCACATCAGGCCAAAGCTTTTAGCCAGATATGTAACTTACTCTGTAAGCATGAACAAATCGATTTTATACTTTCAAGTCTACATTGTTTTGTCCCCATTTGTTTGTCAACGTGTGTCTTTGTAAGTAGAATAACCTCAGAGGCTTGGGTGGTGTTAGGAGGAAATTTTTTCTTCTACCATCTTAGATTTGAATGGCTGGGGGTGGTGATAATAAAAAGATTACTAAGAGAAAAGACAAAGTTCAGGTATACACGCTCTTGAGAGTTTCTCATTAATGAGTAACTCGCTGAATAGCCAGAATAAAGGTTTATATACCAATGTAACAAGGGGGTATCAAAGGCTTCAGTGGCAAAGTAGAGGGTTCTGTTGGGCTTTTTGATGTTCACAGAAATAGGGAATCTGTCTCCATGGAAAGCTGAATTTGCAGGGACTCCCTCAAAGGGGGATTGGTGAGAGCTGTATTTTTCTGGAGGCTCTGCTTTAGCCAGGTATGGGAAGTTTAGATGAGATTTCTTTCTGCATCTTCTGTAACTCAAATGTTTTCGCTTTAAAATAATTTTTATACCAACCATTGGGGTCCTAATGTGTCCCCGCAATGGTAAGGTAAGTGTCACATTTTACAACCTACACATGCAAATTATTAAGGAAAGAAAATTATTTTATTTCCTGTCTCTTTAAAAGGTAAAACAGGATATATACTCCACAAGTAGGTATAATATTCCATTCTTTCTAAGCAGACATTTTATTACTCGTCTGAAATTCAGATAAAAGCTTTTAACAGCTGGATATCTCATTTTTGCCTAGAATAATGAGATATGCATCACCAGACAGGATTGAAATGTCCTTTACTTCTTTCTTTATGATTCCTTGTAGCCTACTCATCATCAGGTTGTTGATGGTTGAGAATCACTACTGGATCAGGGACCAGATTATCCATAATAATCTAATCATCAGCCTGTTTAAAAAGTTTTAGTTTTACTCACTAGGGAATGAGCTCTTAAAGATCTCCAGACTATTGCGAGAAATTCTTTTCCTTGAGTACTAATCCTAATGCTTGCGAGATAGGATATCATCCTGGGGCATCTAAAAAATGTTTCTTTCATTTTACTGTTTTAAAATGATTTATTGAGTGCCATTGAACCAGAGACCTCTGGAAAGGTCTTATTACAAAAGAGCCTCAGGGTTGAGTAAGGCTTTTTCCAGGATCAAGAAAATTAAGGATGATGAGAATTCAGGAAAAGTATGCATGAGTATACATACAAACACCAGTTCTCTTTTATTTCAGTCCCAAGATGGTACCACTGAAACATCTTATTGACATCTATGCAAAATATCATGTATCTTTGGTTTTTGAAAATTTGATTTTAATATTTCCACTCCATTTTTAATGAAGTAAGGGCTCCTTTGGGGTTCTTATACCAATATTATATTGGTTTTGAATTTTATGATATAAGGCTTGCCATTTGCCATACCAGAAGTCATTTTATTTGAATACCATGGTGTATTTCTGCTTGTGTACTGGCAAAGAGAGTCAGGAAAAAGAAGTGTGATATTTTACCTTATTGCAACCAGAAAATAGTAGCCATAAGGTGGAAACGTGAGGAACCTCCCAGTTTGTAAGATGAATCCCTTGTATCAGGACTCTGGGGTCTAACGAAATACGTGATGGATTTTTAGAACTTTGTACCTAATGCAGAAAGCTAGTTACTATCATGACAAGAGAGAGGCATGCTGTTCATCCTTTCTTCTCTCTGTCGGCTGGAATATGGATATCATGGCTGGACTCAAGGAGCAAGCAGGAATGATGAAGGGGAAAGCCATGTGTTGAAGATGGCAGAGTAAAAAGGTGGAAGGACTCTGGATCCCTAATGGTCATGGATCTGCCAATCCAGCCCAAGACTAAGTGAGAGGGAAAGAAAGTTCTAATTTTTTTAAGCCACCTTCCCTAATGTAGTGCCCCTAAAAGCTTCAAACCTTTTTCCTTTGTCTTATAACTTCTGTGCAATTTTTTTCATTTGTTTCAAGTTCTTATTTAAATTCTAATTAGTTAACATATAGTGTAATACTGGTTTCAGAAGTAGAATTTAGTGATTCATCACTTAAATATAACAGCCAGTGCTCATCACAAGTGCCCTCCTTAATACCCATCACCCATCTAGCCCACCCCCTGCTCACTTCCCCTTCAGCAACCCTCAGTTTGTCCTCTATAGTTAGTCTTTCACAGTTTCTCTCTCTCTTTTTTCCCCCTTCCCCTATGTTTATCTGTTTTGTTTCTTCAATTACACATAGGAGTGAAATCGTATGGAATTTGTCTTTCTCTGACTGACTTATGTTCGCTTAACATAATATACTCTACCTTCCGTAAAAATTTACTACCCTTCGTTAAAATACTATATAAGTCTCTGGGTCTGACCACCTCTTTGGGATTTTCATTTCATTTCTGTGAGGCACCCCATATGCATATGAGATAAACCTATTTCTCCTACTAATCTGTCTTTGTCAGTTTGATTCACAAACCCCAGCTACTGGATTTGAAAGTGTAGAAGAAAAAAAAATTTTTTTCCTCTGCCAAAACATCAGGGGAACCAAGATACATGAATTTGCTTGTTCTTTGGAAGACTGTGCTAGGTAATCTTCCTATTACGTAGAAAAATAAGTAGATTAGAGTAACAAACTCAGTTTCAATGATCACCCATGGCTAACCTTGTTTCATGTGTATCTTTGCTTACTCTTTCCCCTCTGCATTTTTTGAAGAAAATCCAAGATACTCTATTATTGCATCCATAAATGTTTTAGTATGTATGTCTAGATATCCTCTTCTAATGAGGGTAGTAAATCCCATCATGGGGTCCCACCTTCATGACCTTATCTAAACCTAATTATCTCCCAAAGGAGATACCATATTAAGGGTTAGTGTTTCAACATATGAATTCCGTGGTGGGAGGGTGTGCACACAAACATTCAGTCCATAACAACGGAGATATTTCTCACTTTTTTAAAGCTGCATGGTACCCTATTATGCTTTTGATACTAGTCTTACAAATAGCCTTGCACAGAATAGTTTTGTGCATTTATCTTTTTATATCTTTGTGTATTTATGGAACAGACTCCTAGAATTAGGATTGCCAGGTCAAAGGATTAATTAATTTTTACTTTTTAAGTAGGCTCCATGCCCACTGTGGGGCTTGAACTCACAATCCTGAGATCAAGAGTTGCATGCTCTACTGACTGAGCCAGCTAGGTGCCCCTAAATTATTTTTTATTGTGGTAAAAAGACACATGAGATCTATCCTCTTAACACATTTTTAAGTGTATAGTACAGTCTTGTTAACCATATGCACACTGTAACAACAGATCTCTAGAGCTTTTTCATCTTGCAGTACCGAAACTCAACAGCCATTGAACAGCACTTCCCTGTTTCCCTTTACACCCAGCCACTGACCACCCCATTCTTCTTTCTGCTTCTATGAATGTGACTATTTTATATACTTTATTTAAGTGCAATCATGAAGTATTTGCCCTTCTATAATGGTTTATTTCACTTAGTATAATATCCTCTTCATTCACCCATGTTATATGACAGAATTTCCTTCTTTTGCAGGGCAGGATAATATTCTATTTTACATATATATCACATTTCTTTATCCATTCATCAATTGAGGGCCATTCTTGGCTATTGTGAATAATGCTGTAATGAACCTAGGAGTGCAAGTATCTTTTTGAGATCCTGTTTTCAATTCCTTTGGACAAGTAACTGGAAGTGGGAGTGTTGGATCATATGATAGTTCAATTTTTAATTTTTTGAGGGAACTCCATATCATTTCCTATATTCCGTTGGCATCTTTGGGCCCTGAATCTGTCTTCTGGGGTGCTATTGCCTTTTTTTTCTCCAAAATTTTGGGAAATATTTAATATACAACTTTTAAGATAAAGAGTACATCTTTTTTCCCTCCTTTTTTTTTTCAGTTAACATATAATGTGTTATTTGTTTTAGGGGTATAGGTCTGTGATTCGTCAGTCTCACACAATTCTCAACACTCACCATAGCACATACCCTCCCCAATGTCCACCACCCAAACCACTCCATATTGCCTACATCCCTCCACTCCAGCAATCCTGTTTGTTTCCTGAGATTAAGAGTCTCTTCTGGTTTGTCTCCCTCTCTGGTTTCTTCTTGTTTCATTTTTCCCTCCCTTCCCCTATGATCCTCTGTGTTGTTTCTCAAATTCCTCGTATCAGTGAGATCATATAGTATTTGTATTTCTCTTATTGACTTATTTCACTTAGCATAATACACTCTAGTTCCATCCACATTGTTGCAAATGGCAAGGTTTTGGGTTTTTTGATGGCTGCATAGTATTCCAGTGTGTATGTATGTGTGTGTGTGTGTGTGTGTGTATATATACACAATATATATATTGTGTAATATATATAGTGTATATATTATATTGTATATTGTGTAATATATAAGATATATTGTGTATCTTATATATGTTGTGTATGTATATATATATATTGTGTGTGTGTGTGTGTGTGTGTGTATATATATATATATATATATATGTATATATATCACATCTTCTTTATCCATTCATCTGTTGATGGACATCTAGGCTCTTTTCATAGTTTGGCTATTGTGGGCATTGCTGCTATAAACATTCAGGTGCATGTGTCCCTTCGGATCACTACATTTGTATCTTTGGGGTAAATACCCAGTAGTGCAATTGCTGGGTTGTAGGGTAGCTCTATTTTCAACTTTTTGAGGAACCTCCATACTATTTTCCAGAGTGGCTGCACCAGCTTGCATTCAAACCAACAACGTAGGAAGGTTCCCCTTTCTCCATATCCTTGCCAACACCTGTCATTTACTGACTGGTTAATTTTAGCCATTCTGACTGGTGTGAGATGGTATCTCACTGTGGTTTTGATTTGTATTTCCTTGGTGCTGAGTGATGTGGAGCACTTTTTCATGAGTCTAGTGGCCATTTGGATGTCTTCTTTGGAGAAATGTCTGTTTATGTCTTCTGTCCATTTCTTGATTGGATTATTTATTCTTTGGGTGTTGAGTTTGGTAAGTTCTGTTGATTTTGGAGACTAGCCCTTTATCTGATATGTCATTTGCAAGTATCTTCTCCCATTCTGTTGGTGGTCTTTTGGTTTT
>CM052886.1:108548056-108570393 GCA_028534135.1 Potos flavus
AATGCATCCATATCTTCCAGATTGTTAAATTTGCTGGTGTATATTGCCCTTATTATGTTCTTATAATTGTTTGTATTTCTTTGGTGTGGTTGTGATCTGTCCTGTTTCATTCATGATTTTATTAATTTGGGTCCTTTCTCTTTTCTTTTTGATAAGTCTGGCCAGGGGTTTATCAATATTATTAATTCTTTCAAAGAACCAGCTCCTAGTTTCATCTATCTGTTCTACTGCTCTTTTGATTTCTATTTCATTGGTTTCTGCTTTGATCTTTATTATTCCTCTTCTCCTGCCAGATTTGGGCTTTATTTGCTGTTTTTTCTCCAGCTCCTTTAGGTGTAGGGTTAGGTTGTGTACTTGAGACCTTTCTTGTTTCTTAAGAAAGGCTTGTATTGCTATATACTTTCCTCTCAGGACCGCCTTTGCTGTGTCCCAAAGATTTTGAACAGTTGTGTTTTCATTTTAAGTTGTTTCCATGATTTTTTAAAATTCTTCTTTAATTTCCTGGTTGACTCATTCATTCTTTAGTAGGATGCTCTTTAGCCTCCATGTATTTGAGTTCTTTCCAACTTTCCTCTTGCAGTTGTGTTCTAGTTTCAAATCTTTGTGGTCTGAAAATATGCAGGGAATAATCCCAATCTTTTGGCACCAGTTGAGACCTGAATTGTGACCCAGGATGTGATCTATTCTGGTGAATGTTCCATGTGCATTAGAGAAGAATGTGTATTCTGTTGCTTTCGGATGGAATGTTCTGAATACATCTGTGATGTCTATCTGGTCCAGTGTGTCATTTAAAGCCTTCATTTCCTTGTTGATCTTTTGCTTAGATGATTTGTCCATTTCAGTGAGGGGGGTATTATAGTCCCCTATTATTATCGTATTATTGTCGATGTGTTTCTTTGATTTTGTTATTAATTGGTTTATATAATTGGCTACTCCCATGTTAGAGGCATAGATTTTTAAAGTTGTTGAATCTTGTAACACTGAAAAAATAAAATAAAAGTATTTGAGAAAAAAAATTGTTAGATCTTCTTGTTGGGCAGACCTTTAAGTATGATATAGTGTCCTTCCTCATCTCCTATTATAGTCTTTGGCTTAAAATCTAACTTGTCTGATAGAAGGATTGCCACTCTGGCTTTCTTGTGATGTCTATTAGCATAGTAAATTGTTTTCCACTTCCTCACTTTAAATCTGGAGGTGTCTTTGAGTCTAAAATGAATTTCTTGCAGATGGCATTATCAATGGGTCTTGTTTTTTTTTATCCATTCTGATACCCTGTGTCTTTTAATTGGGGCATTTATTCCATTTACATTCAGGGTAACTATTGAAAGATATTAATTTAGGGCCATTGTATTGCCTGTAAGATGACTGTTACTGTGTATTGTCTCTGTTCTTTTCTGGTCTGTTACTTTTAGGCTCTTTCTTTGCTTAGAGGACACCTTTCAATATTTCCTGTAGGGCTTGTTTGGTGTTTGGAAATTCTTTAGTTTTTGTTTCTCCTGGAAACTTTTTATTTCTCCTTCTATTTTCAATCACAGCCTAGCTAGATGTAGTATTCTTGGCTACATATTTTTCTCATTTCATGCTCTGAATATATCATGCCAGTCCTTTCTGGCCTGCCAGGTCTCTGTGGATAGGTCTTCTGCCAATCTAGTATTTCTACCATTGTAGGTTACAGATCTCTTGTCCCAAGCTGCTTTCAGGATTTTCTCTTTGTCTCTGAGATTTGTAAGTTTTACTATTAGATAATGGGGTGTTGACCTATTTTTATTGATTTTGAGGGGGGTTCTCTGTGCCTCCTGGATTTTGATGCTTGTTTCCTTCCCCAAACTAGGGAAGTCCTCTGCTATAATTTGCTTCAATATACCTTCTGCCCCTCTCTCTCTTTCTTCCTCTTCTTCTGGGATCCTAATTATTTTAGTATTGTTTTATCTTATGGTATCATATTATCTCTCGAATTCTCCCCTCCCAATCCAGTAGTTGTTTATCACTCTTTTTCTCAGCTTTTTTATTCTCCATCATTCGGTCTTCCATATCACTAATTCTTTTTCTGCCTCATTTATCCTAGCAGTAAGAGCCTCCATTTTTTTTTATTGCACCTCATTAATAGCTTTTTTTATCCCAACTAGGTTAGATTTTAGTTCTTTTATTTCTCCAGAAAGGGATTTTATTTCTCCAGAAAGGGATTCTCTAGTATCTTCTATGCTTTTTTCAAGCCCAGCTAGCATCTTTATAATCGTCATTCTGAACTCTAGCTCTGACATCTTACTAATGTCAGTATTGATTAGGTCCCTAGCCATCAGTACTTTGCTAAATGGGTAACAATGACCCCAGAAAAATATACACTAACCAAATCAGAAAAGACCCAAAACCAGGGGAGAAGAAAGAAAAAAAAAAAATGATTAGGCTGGTGAATAGAACAGTGCCACACACTTGATTTTGGGAGTTTTTTGGTCTGTTAGATGAAACTGTCTCCCAAAATTTTAAAGAAAGAGAAACATATATATACAAAAATAAGAGTAAACACAATGAAGGGATGGAATATAACTGTAAAGATGAAAATTAAAAAAGAGTTTTAAAAAGGAATTGATAAAATAAGAAGTTGGTTGAACAAAGAAAGAAAGAAAAAAAGGAGAGAATGTGATCAGGCTGGAGACTAGAACAAAGGCATAAGCTAGATTCAGGGTGTATTTTGGCCTGTTAGAAAAAACTGTACTGCAAAATTTTAAAGAATGAAAAACTTATATGTATACAAAAAATAAGGTTAAATACAACGGAGGGATAGAATATGACTCTAAAAATGAGAATTAAAAAAGATTTTTTAAAAGATATTGATAAGATAAGATGCCAGTTAAAATATGAAAGAGGAAAAATTTAAAAAATAGAAAAAATAACAAAAATTTTAAAAAATTAACTTTGAAAGACTAAAGAATCTTGGGGAAAATGCCATGAATTCTGTGCTGTATTCCCCTAGCACTGGTGTTTTGCAGTTGTCATTAATCGATAAACTTGGTATTGGCTGGATGTTCTTGTTGATCTTCTGGGGGAGGTGCCTGTTGCAGTGATTCCCTAATGTGGTTGCCCAAGGCAGAATTGCACCACCCTTGCCAGGGGCCAGGCTAAGTAATCTACTCGGGTTTGCTCTTGGTAGCTTTTGTCCCCTGAAAGCTTTTTGTACAGCTTTGGAGGACAAGGATGAAAATGGTGGCTTCCCAATCTCCAGCTCCAGAGGAGCTGAGAGATAGGGGCCCCCCTCTTCAGTGAACCCTCAAAGAAAAGCAATCACGCCTGTCTCCCTGGACTCCATCCATACTCTGTGCTCACCTGGTCTGTGACTGAGTGTTACTATCTCTGGCACATGGCCCCATTTAGAATCTCCAAACCCAGCAGATTCCTGTAGCGTGCCCATACCACTCTTCCCGGTGGAGGAAGAGGGGGATCTCCCTGGATCTGCCACTTGTGGGGTCCCTGCTTGAAGAGCAGTTTCCCAATTGTGCTGCGGATCACACTTTATGGCAACCCTGAGCTGAGAGCCCCCGCCTTGGCTCCATCTTTGCAGCCGGCTTCACTGCTCTGATACCTGGGAGGTCTGCCACAGGCACCCCCGGTCTTTCTGTGACCACAGGGGTCCTGAGACCACACTGTCCCAGCAAGTGTTCCACCCCCTGCTTAGCCACTGGAGCGACATCCCTCCATGGAGCAGACTTTTAAAAGTTCTGATTTTGTGCTCCGGTGCTCTCTCACTTGCCAATAGCCAGCTGATGGAAGCTTCCTCCCCCCCAAGGTTTATCTTCCTGTATATCACCTTGGATTCACTTCTCCACACATCCTATCTTCCAGAAAGTGGTCACTTTTCTGTTCATAGACTTGCTGCTATTCCTCTCTTAGATCTCCTGTTAAGTTTGTAGGTGTTCAGAATGGTTTGATAACTATCTGGCTGAATTCCTGGGACCAGATGAAATTTAGGTCTCCTACTCATCCACCGTCTTGCTCGGGGCTATTGTCTATTATTATCTACATCACACCTCAAGCACAGGAGGTAGAGAAACACATTAAACCATACCACAGAGATGCAACCGAGATGTTTATTGTGTAAGCCCATGTTGTCTGTTGGAACATCAGCAACTCCACTCCTCCAGATATCAACCTGCTTTGTGAGCTACACTTTTACAGTGGTCCCATGCATCAACACCATCAGAGGTCCTAATACTTCCTGGGGGCACTGTGAGAAGCAGGGCTTCCATCTTTATTCCTCACAGTTTATACTATCCTTAAATTAACACTCTTTCACTGGGATTTGGGCTTTCCTCGCATTCTTTCAAACTAATGAATTCCTGCATAGAACAATGAAGTACTTTTTCTCCTATTAGTGTGTTAGCTTTCTGGGACTGCTATAACAAAGTACCACAAACTAGGTGGCTTAAAATAGCAGAAATTTAGGGCACCTGTGTGGCACAATAGGCTAAGTATCTGACTCTTGGCTTCAGCTCAGTTTGTGATCTCAGGGTCATGAAATTGAGCCTTGCATTGGGCTCTGTGTTCAGTGGAGAGTCTGCTTAGGACGGTCTCTTTCATTTTGCCCTTCCCCCTCATGAATGTACTCTCTTTCTCTCTCAAATTAATAAATAAATCTTAAAAAAAAAAACAAAACCAGCAGGAATTTATCCTCTGACAGTTCTGGAGGTGAGAAGTCTAAGATAAAGTTTGGTTAGTTCTTACGGAGGGACCTAAGGGATACTCTAGTGTAGGATGTTACCTAGATTCTGGGGGTTGCTAGCAATCTCTGGAATCTTTTGACTTGTAGTTGCATCACTCCAATCTCTGCCTCCATCTTCATATGGTGATCTCCCTGTGTGTCTCTGTTTCCTCTTCTTATAAGGACACCAATAGTATTGAATTAAGGGCCCACTCTACTCCAGGATGACTTCATCTTAACTTAATTACATCTGCAAGACCCTAATGCTAAATAGGTTCACATTTTTTTAATTTTTTAATTTTTTTATTTTTTCAGTGTTCCAAGATTCATTGTTCATGCACCATACCCAGTGCTCCATGTAATACGTGCCATCCTCAATACCCACCACCAGGCTCACCCAACCTCCCATGCCCCTCCCCTCCAAAACCCTCAGTTTGTTTCTCAGAGTCCACAGTTTCTCATGATTCATCACCCCCTACAATTTCCCCCAATTCACCCTTCCTTTCCTTCTCCCAATGTCCTTCATGTTTTTTCTTATGCTCCACATGTAAGTGAAACCATATTATAATTGACTTTCTCTGCTTGACTTATTTCACTCAGCATAATCTCTTCCAGTCCTGTCCATGTTGATGCAAAAGTTGGGTATTCATCCTTTCTGATGGAGGCATAATATTCCATTATATATATGGACCGTATCTTCTTTATCCATTCGTCTGTTGAAGGGCATCTTGGCTCTTTCCACAGTTTGGCAATTGTGGCCATTGCTGCGATGAACATTAAGGTGCATGTGGCCTTTCTTTTCACATCTGTATCTTTGGGGTAAATACCCAGTAGTGCAATTGCAGGGTCATAGGGTAGCTCTATTTTTAATTTCTTGAGGAATCTCCACATTGTTTTCCAAAGTGGCTACACCAACTTGCATTCCCACAAATAGTGTAAGAGTGTTCCCCTTTCTCCACATCCTCCTAAATAGGGTCACATTCTGCCAGAGGCAACTGAGCCACCCAGGCCTCCCTAAAAAAATTTTTTTTTAAATGTGTTGCTGGACTGAGAGCCAGTAGATACCTGACACTGGGTAGAAATATCTTCATCTTCAACCTCAAAAAGGTGACCACAAATAATTTTTCATGGACAGCAGCTAGTACACAATAAAAAGAAAGTGTCATAGATGCACTATATCACAGGCAGAATTAGAAGTTTGTAGAAATAAACTTGCAAAGACTTTAGGTAGTGAAGTATCATAGATTATAAAATAGTCATGTTCACTATTTTTAAAGAAAAAAAATATGTGGGGAATAAAACACCATGAAAAGTGACCTGGTGAATGTAAAGAAGAACCAAATAGAATAAGAAATGGAAAATAGAAAAACTGAACTTAAAAATTTGTTGAATATGTTTAACAGAACTAATTTTCTCTATGGGAGAGAAAATTAGTAAGCTGAAAGAGATCAGAATAAATGATCCAGAATGTAGAACGAAGAAACAAAAAGGTACAAAAGATGAAAGAAGAGTTAGAAAGTGAGCTCTCAGATGTCTAAGTGGAGTTTCAAAAAACACCAAAAAATCCCAAAAAACCAGAGAGAGAATGAAAGAGGTCATAGCTGAGATAATGGCTGAAGCTTTTCTAGAACTAATAAATGATCAATTAACAAATTCAAGAAGTCTACCAAGGAAAAACAAATCTTCATCTAGCTTCGTATAAATAACACAATAAAATAACAAAATCCTAATTGAGTTGAAAGACAAAGACAAAAGGAAAATTGTAAAAGCAAACGTATTCAAAATACAGAGTGAAAGCAATGATAACAATGTGGAAATGAGAAGACAAAATGCTGAAAGAGTATAGTTGTCATTCTCGCATTCTGTAATGAACAAAAGACAGCTTTTCAAAAATCAACTGTAAAAAAAGGTATTTTCTGGTGATAAAAACAGGTCCTTACTAAAGGAAATTTTAATGAATATATTTCAAGCAAAAGAAAATAATCCTAATGGAAGATCTGATGTGCAAGAAAAAATAAAGACAGTGGTAAATATCTGGTAAGCCTAAATAACCAATAAACAAATAATGACAATGTCTTGTGGGATTAGAAAAGTAAGATAGATGGGATGCCTGGGTGGCTCAGTCGGTTAAGCGGCTTCCTTTGGCTCGGGTCATGATCCCAGGGTCTTGGGATCGAGTCCCACATTGGGCTCCTTGCTCGGCAGGGAGCCTGCTTCTCCCTCTGCCTCTGCCTGCCACTCTACCTGCTTTTACTCTCTCTCTCTGACAAATGAATAAATAAAATCTTTAAAAAAAAAAAAGAAAAGAAAAATAAGATAGAGTTAATACAATAATAACGTATGAGTCACGAAGAAAGCAAATGGAAGGATAAAAAAATTTCTAAAAGAACAAAAGCAAAAAACATTTAATAGATATTTCTATATTGAATCTGCCAATTCTAGGTTCACCATAAAAGTGGAACTGTACAATATTTGTTCTTTTCATCTGCCTTATTTTGCTTTGCATAATATTTCCAACCTTCATCCATATTGCAAAATGCACTGGGTTTTCTTTCCTGTTGAATAATATTCCATTGTGGGTATATACACATTATGTTTATACATTTATCCATTGGTGGACATTTTTTATTGTCCACTGTTATTAATGTTGTGCATCTCGTTTTTAAACTGAAATATACTTGAGATATAACTGTAGATTTAAGATGTACATGTTAATTTGGTACATTTACATATTATATGATCACCATTGTAGCAATAATTAGCACCTTTATTACATTACATAATTATTTCTTTCTAGTGGTTGGAATAATTGTGTTCTAGTCTCTTAGCAAGTTTGATGATTATAATATAATTATGTTGTCTATATTCACTATACTCAAATTAGAGCTCCAGGACTAATTTACTAATTGTTTCAAGTTTATACCTTTTTTTTTTTAAAGATTTTGTTTATTTATTTGACAGAGAGAGACACAGCAAGAGAGGGAACACAGCAGGAGGAGTGGGAGAGGGAGAAGCAGGCTCCTCTTTGAGCAGGAAGCCCAATGTGGGGCACAATCCCAGGACCCTGGGATCATGACCTGAGCCGAAGCAGATGCCAATGACTGAGACACCCGAGCATCTCTCAAGTTTGTACCTCTAAACAATATCTGTCCAATATCTCTACCCCCACATTCTGGTAATGACCATTATACTATGTTTTTATGAGTTTGGCCTTTTAAATTCCACAAATAAGTGATATCATATAACATTTGTCTTCCCGTGTCTGACTCACCTCATTTAGCATAATGTCCTCAAGATTTTTTTCAGATGTTAAATTATTAGTATACAGAAATGTAACTAATTTATGTATGTTGATTTATACCTTGCAACTTTACTGAAATTGTTGATTAGTTCCAACAGCTTTTTTTCTGAGTCTTTGGGGTTTCTACATAGAAAATCATATCATTTGCAAATAGCAATAATTTTCTTCTTTTTTGATTTATATGTCTTTTATTTCTTTGTCTTGCCTAATTTCTCTAGCTAGGAATTTCAGCACTATATTGAATAAGAATGGTGAGAGTGAGCATCCTATCTCATTCCTGATCTTAGAGGAAACACCTTCAATTTTTCACTGCTGAGTATAATGTTAGCTGTGGGTTTGTCATAAATGGCCTTTATTATGTTGAAGTATGTTCCTTCTGTACCCAAACTATTGAGGGTTTTTAATCATGAAAGGATGTTCTATTTTGTCAAATGTTTTTCTGCATTTTTGTGATATTTATGTGATTTCTATCTTTTACCCTATTAATGTGATGCATTACATTTATTGATTTGTACATGTTGAATGGTATTTTCATCCCAGGGATCAATTCTGCTTGGTCATGCTGTGTAATCTTTTTAATGTGTTTTGAATTTGGTTTGCTAATATTTTGTTGAGGATGTTCGCATATATTTTCTTCAGGGATATTGGTCTATAGTTTTCTTGTAGTGTCCTTATCTGTCTTTGGTATCAGGTAATGTTGGCCTTGTAGAATGGGTTTGGAAGTTTTCCCAACTCTTCAATATTTTGGAAATGTTTGTAAGGATTGGTATTAGTTTTTCTTTAAACGTTTGGTGGAAATCACCAGTGAAACCATTTGGTCCTAGGGTTTTCCATGTTGGGAGACTTTTGATTACTGATTCAGTCTCTTTACTCATTATTGGTCTGTTCAGATTTTCTATTTCTTCTGATTCGGTGTTGGTAGGTTGTATGTCTCTAGGAACGTATCCATATCTTCCAGGCTATCTAATGTGTTGGCATATAATTTTCCTAGTAGTCTCATAATCCCATGTACTTTTGTAGTATCAGTTGTAATGTCTTTTCTTTCATTTCTACTTTGAATCTTCTTTTTCTTTCTTAGTATAGCTAAAAGTTTGTCAATTTTGTGTTTATCTTTTCAAAAAAATCAGCTGTTAGCTTTGTTTATCCTTTCTATTATTTTTCTGGTCTCCATTTAATTTCTCTCTGCTCTGATCTTTATTGTTTTCTTCTTCCTGCTAACTTTGGTCTAATTTTTTTTCTAGTTTCTTGTGGTATAAAGTTAGAATGTTCATTTGAAATCTTTCTAATTTCTTAAATTTTTTTCTTTTTTTTTTTTGGCAAAAGAGGCAGAGATTGTGTGTGAGCAGGTGAGTGGGGGGAGGGGCAGAGGGAGAGGGAGAGAAAGAATCTTAAGCAGACTTCACATCCAGACCAAGCCCAATGCAGGGCTTGATCTCATGACCCTGAGATCATGACCTGAGATGAAATCAAGAGTAGGACGCTTACCCAATTGAGCTACCCAGGCACCCCTCTAATTTCTTTCTTTTCTTTTTTTTTTTTTAAGATTATTTATTTATTTATTTATTTTTCTATTTTTTAAATTAACATATAATGTATTATTTGCCCCAGGGTACATGTCTGTGAATCATCAGGCTTACACATTTCACAGCACTCGCCATAGCACATAACCTCCCCAATGTCCATAACCCAGTCACCCTATCCCTACCTCCCCTACCCCCCAGCCACCCTCAGTTTGTTTCGTGAGTTTAGGAGTCTCTTCTGGTTTGTCTTTATTTGATGGAGAAAGAAAGTGTGTGTGAGCGGGGGGAGGGTCAGAGGGAGAAGCAGACTCCCCCTCGAGCAGGGAGCAGGATGCAGGGCTCTATCCCAGGACCCTGAGATCATGGCTTGAGCCAAAGGCAGACAGTTAACAACTGAGCCACCTCAGCATCCCAAAAGAATCAATTTTTGATTTAATGTTCCATCCATATAAAAACTCAATAGTCCTTTGGCTCTCTGAGGAAACAAAATTTACCTCAACCTTTTGAGAGTTGGAATTTGACTATGCTTACTATTATAGTTCCTCACAGTGGTCTTGGACATACACTTTTTTAATTAACAAGAAAATATTTTTTAAAGGAATTAGAAATGAAATCACTTAAAATGGCTTTTGCTTCCAGTGTTTTCAAAGTTTTTTTTCCATTAGCAAGTCCTATTCTTTTAGTCAGTTTGGGTGTAAGTATTGGGAAACCTTGAAGACTTTCATATATTCATGTGTTAGAATTTACATATGGCTGATAACTGGCATTCTCTGGGGTGTTTTACCCCATTAGTTTCTTAATTCTCTTTTCGGCTCCCTATAAGTGATGATGCCTCCTTATTTATTTATTTAGAAGTGAACATAACTTCAAGATTTTATTGTCTTCGTAATATAACAAAATATGAAGCTTAGAATTGGATCACTTGGTCCTTTCTCCTCTTATCTCTTCCCAGTTCAGAATGCTTGCATCTCTTAATAGCCAGCATTCTCTTAGATCTGCAGTTGGGCTCAATACATTCAAGCTTCTGCACAATCTTCTTTGCAGTTTTGGCCTTTTTCCTGGAAATCAGCTTAGTCTGCCCACCACAACCATTCTGCTTCCTGTCCTAATGCCACTTTCCCTGGGCATAAAGGGGATCTTTGCTTTACTTGTACTGTGTCACTTTGTGGGGTTGGTGCTTCTCACATTTCTTGCAGAAAGTCCACGTTTGCCAGAGCACTATCTGTGCAGAAAGCTCTTCCATTATTTAGAAATTTCTCCTTGAGCTGATACATCCCATCTTTAGGATGGACACAAGCTTCAGACTGTGGAGCCATGGGGGTGACAGAGGCTCTTCCAATGTCAGCCATGTGTGGTCTGGACTTTGCCAAGTTACCACAAGTGTTAACTACACAAGAACCTTGGCGGGGGGTTGCTCATAATCATAACTCACATTGTTTGTTTATTCATTCGCTTAAAAAGTACTGAGTGCTTGGGTGGCTCAGTTGGTTAGCGTCTGCCTTCGGCTCAGGTCATGATCTCAGGATCCTTGGGTTGAGTCCCACATTGGGCTCCCAGCTCAACGGGGAGTCTGCTTCTCCCTCTGCCCCTACCCCCGCTAGTGCTCTCTCTCTCTCTCTCTGTCTCTTGTAAAAATATAAATAAAATCTTTAAAAATTATGTATTGAGTTCTTACTAAGAGCCCAGCTTTGTGCTAGGTGCCATGAATAACAATAGCAAACTTGTACAACACAGGTTATGTGCCAGGTACTGTTCTAAGTGTTTGACTTAAATAAACTCAGCGAATAAGCTGGTCTTTTAGGCCAGGAGAAATACATATGTATCTTGTGATAAGGACAATGACAAAAACTGGCACAGGTTAACAGCCTTTAGGAAAGCAATTAAATCAAACTGACCCCAACATCTGAATCCACCAAAAAAGGGTTGAGAGCCAACTTGATCAAGAGCAAAAAGGGGTGAATGAAGGTGGATGGCAAACAAGCATATAGGATATTGTGCTGCACCTGGGCACCGCGTGAGGAGAGTACTTTGTTTCAGCCCCTATGGATTGTACTGGGGCTACGGGAACATGCTGCCTTTGGCCAGCCCTGGACTTTCTGAGCACAAACAGTGTGACTAGGGGCAAAACACCAGTCTTCCCACTCTCCTGAGCAGGCCAGGGTTCCTGGAACCCATGAATGCCTCCAACTCCTACACAGACTATTGCAAGAGAGATCGGCTCAAGGCCATTCTCTCCTAGAGGAACCCCAGCTTGAGCCTGAGGCTTTGCAAAGCCAAGGCCAATAAATGAATGTGCCAGTGAGCCCCTGGGCAGGCAAGTTGTGCAAGTGCTTGCTGGGGCTTCACACTCAGTGCAGCCACCTCTCCTGAGGTGGCACTGGCCACAAGACACTCCTGCCACCTTGGGTGGTCTATGCACAGGGGCTTGATCCAGCTGGAGAAGGATGGAGAAGAAAGGCACTTTCAGACAGTATGGAGGCCAGCCAGCAACAGCTTGCCACCAACATCCAGAGGGTAACGGCCAGGAGGAACTCTGGCAGCAGGACGAGCTGGAGTAGAAAGATGATGCAAGTTCTTGGGAAAGGAAGCACAAAGAGATGCCACCAAGGCACTCAGAAAGCTCAGCCTCTGGTTTTTGGAACCAAAATATGGCTATTTTCACTGTAAAAATTGTAAAACCAAATGGGAGAATGCTTACATGTAACACATTTCTGGAACAAAGTTTATTTGAACAACTCCATTGCAAATGCCAAATGAATCTTGATGTTTATTGAGTAGAAACAATCCATGTCAGACCTATTCGAAGTCTCATTGGTCCTGTCCTTGAAAGAAGAGACACATCGAACTAAGGAAGCCCCATTGACAGAAGCTGCGGGGTCCCCGCCAAGACAATAGATTCTCCTGTGGCAACATTCACAGCTCCAAATCCATCATGTGACAGACAGGGTGACTCCTACAGGGCACCCAAACTCTTCTTGTAACTTACTACACTATTTTCCTTTTTTGCCACTTAACTCTGAACTGGCACTGAAAAATGGTTAGGCTTTTGTACTTTTTGTAGGTTGTGTAACAGTTGTGCAATGTGAATAGAATAAAATAAATGCATAGAAAAATAGGGGGGGAAAAAGGATTGCATCTTAAACTGTCTTGAGCCTATGGCCCCTGAAGATTGATTGAACGAGTCCCACAGGTTATGTAGACCATATTCCATTATGGTCCAAGGCAGGTCAGCAGCCTTGGGGACCAGGGCTCAGTTCAGGGAGGGGCAGAGTGGGTCTCAGTTCAAAAGGGGATCATGCTCCTAGATTCCTACCATATTCTTGTTCTGAAGCTGCCCCTTAGGGCATGCTACTGGTTTGGCAACATTCTCTTCCTTTTGTCCTCCATGTTGGGTGGACTGAAATTTCAGTGTGACATCTACAAATTGCCAGATACACCGGCAGCTAAGAAAAGAATCAATGTCTAGAAGCATTTGCAGTCAGGGAAGAGATTACTGCCACAGCCAAGGAAAGATGGCACAAAATAAGGATCTTGGAGGCTTTCATTTAGTGATTCCACCTCTGTAGCAGTGGTTCTCAAAGTGTGGCCCTGCACAAGAAACATTAATGTCACTTGGGAATGTGGGCCCACTACAATTTGGGTTTTAACAAGTCCTCCATGTGATTCTGATTCTAAAGTTCCAGAAGTCATTTCAATCTCTGCTTGAAGAAGTCCATTTTATACCCTTCCAGTAATATTTGAATAGTCATACTTAGATATTTCTCCAAAATGCTCTCTTAAAAATAGAAAGAAGTTAGTGAATGTTGGTTTTTAGACAAGGATCTATGAACCTCAAATCCAGTTTATGTCTTATTTATATGCAGGCTTTGAAATAAGGGAGGTTTTACATTTTTAAAGAGTTATTAAAAATAAACAAAGTGGGTGCCTGGGTGGCTCAGTTGGTTAAGTGACTGCCTTCGGCTCAGGTCATGGTCCCGGAGTACCAGGATTGAGTCCCACATCAGGCTCCCAGCTCCACGGGGAGTCTGCTTCTCCCTCTGACCTTCTCCCCACTCATGTTCTCACTCTCTCTCTCTCAAATAAATAAATAAAATCTTAAAAAAAAATAAACAAAGAGGGGCACCTAGGTGGCTCAGTCAGTTGAGCATCCAGCTCTTGATTTCAGTTCAGGTCATGGTCTCCAGGTAGTGGGATCAAGTCCTACATCAGCTCCATGCTCTGTACAGAGTCTACTTGAGATTCTCTCTCTCGCCCTCTGCCCCACCCCCACCATGCACTCTCTAAATAAATAAATAAATATATATATATATATATAAATAAACAAAGAAAACAAGAATAGGTGGCAGATGCAATATGGCCCTCAAATCCTAAAATATTTACTATCTGACCCTTTAGAGAAAAAAGTTTGCTGATCCCTTCTTTTATATATCCCTGAAATCTTATTTACTTTGAATTAAATAGTGCAATTGCTTCTGCAAATATGTTCTGACATCCAAAGTCGGGGTAGAATAAACTTGTTGAACAATGCTTTAATTTACAGAACTGTGTTTTCCAATTAGTGAAATTTAAACTCTGTGCTGTTTTTTATGACTGCTTATCTTCTGGTTGGAAAGGAAAAAGACCCTGCATTTCACTCTCAATTGACAAATATTTATTAAGAGGACACAAATGTTAATAAAGTTAAATTTTGCCTTGAGTCCTTATGAAAGTGTTAGAGTGGTCTGACGTGTGAATGGATACCATGTGAGTGCTGTGATCAAAGCCTGTACGATGGGCTTTGGGAACACAAAAGGACACTTAGTATTCCATTACAGGGTTACAACCTCACTAATTTGTCCTGTGCCCTGATGATAGACATTTTGTTTTCAATCGTTTCTTTTTTCTATCAAAACAATGTTACCATGCATAACCTTGTACACAGCTCATTTCATCTATGTAAGATAAATTTCCAGAAGTGAAATTGCTAGATTGAAGGCTCTATGCTGAGGGACTAAACATACCAATAGACACTCACCAGACCATTGTCTGTATAAAAATAGAGTTCTGGCCCACAACCTGTAGCAACCAGCCCAGGAAACCAATTCATTATCTGTCGTAACTAGTCTAGAAAGTCAAACCATTATATGCAGCAACCAGTTTAGGAAGTCAAACAATAACTTCTTTAATAATTGGCCAAAAGCAGCCAGGACTTGATTAATAACTGATAGATTCCCTAATTTTTGCCCCTGTTTCCAACTTTGGACCAACTGGAGAAATCCAAATAGGCACCCCTAACCAATGACACATATGCCCTGATTCTAGCTTCCCTATTCCAACAACCTCTAATCAGAGCACATCTGAAGTCTTTCCTTTATTCCACTATAAGACCTTCCCACTCTTCTTTGAGTCTTTGCTAAACACAGTGATGGTGCCTGACTCCCTCACTATAGCAAGCTCTGAATAATAGGCTTTGCTCTTCTCATTTGGTTGGTCTGTGCTTATTTCCACACTTAAAGTGGAGGTCCCGTTGAGATATGGTCTGTGCTGCTTATTGCCTTCAGGCAGATGTGGAACCCCCAAAGGGTCCATGTGCCCTGCTGCTGACGTGGTAAGTCAGTACTGCATCTCAACTTCTCTTTCTCCACATTGAATTCTTTGGCTGTTTATTCTGTTCGGTATCTAGGTTTTGTTACTGGTTCCCAAATCTGGGCGTCCTTGGGGGAGTCAGGACATTCTTTTTAATCTCTTTTTCTGTCTTTGTGTCATTGTTTTGTGTTGTGCTGTCCTAAGAAGAAGAATTACAGGGTAAAACACAGGCATAGGGCCTAGAAACCTGTGAGTAGAGCTGACCTCACAGACTGGTGCATTTGCAGTTCTCACTCAACCCTGTCCATTTGGACAAACTTTGCTGTGGGTCACAAATAAAACTGGCTGAGGTCCTCCTGCTGTCCTGATTTTGTGTCCTGAGAGTTTAACATTGGTCCAGAGAGAGAGCATGTTCTCCATGTTTTTTTCTGCCTTTTGGGGGCAGATGGTGGAATTTGCATTTGGAGGTGACTAACTTTCTGGCAGGGGGCCTGAGATAAGGGGTCATAAGCAGTACATTCCAGTGACTCCAGCTCTCATGGGGTCGTCTAAGTCTAAATCTTCTCCTCTACCTGGAAAAACTCCTGCTTCTTATATGTACGCTCTTTATAACCCTAATTCTTGTGCTTATCTTTCTAAATGACACAACTTCACCAAGGATGATTTGGGCCTTTGTGGCCACTCTGGGGAGCATTGGATTTGAGCACAGTCATTTATTTGAGAAGAAGAAAGGAAATAATATTTATTTGGCCTAATGGGTAGGATTTTTTGACTGGTATGCAGTGGTCTCCAAATAAAATTCTTAATAAAAAGTGTCTTCACTAAAAGATTCTCTGATCAAAGCTAATCAGCAAACTTAAGCAAGAGTGAACAAGACTAATTTTGATATCCAGCTTTGCCTTTTTCTATTTATCCTTCTGATGTCCCCTTCTGTGCCTCTATCAACTCCTCTGTCATTTTTCCCTTGTCTAAATGCCCTACCTTTTCCAATAACTCTCCTAACATCCACAATTGCAGTTACCTCTAAATATCCATCCCTCCCATGAGTTGGATATGCAGACAACTGTAGAATTTAAACCATGGATCTGAGCTGAATTAAGAACTATAATTGGGACACCTGGGTGGCTAAGTTGGTTAAGCTTTCAGCTCTTGATTTTGACTCAGGTCATGATCTCAGGGTTGTGAGATCAAGCCCCACATCAGGCTCCATGCTCAGCAGGGAGTCTGCTTGATATTTTTTCCTCTTTCCCTCCCCCTCTATACTCCCTCTCAAATAAATAAATAAAATTTTTTAAAAAAGAACTACCACAAAAGATTTCCCTAAACCCAAACAAGATTAGCAAATATTCATGTAAGAATTTAGAATTCTTTTGGGGGCATATGACAAAATTACCTGACCTATATCAGCTTGTACATATGTTGATCAGAATCTCAGATGCAGAATTTGGGATGAGAAAAGCTGATTAACCTGGAAAAGGACCTACAGTATCTCTCCTTTCTCAATAAACCTGAAGGTCAAAAAAGACCAAAAATGTAGGTTTAAGTCTCTGAAAAGTCATATTCAAAAAATCTCCAGTAAAAATCTATTGGACTATAATTTAATCATGCAAACAAACAAAAAAATGAAATTCCCAATTGTGGAAATTAAAAACCATGTGACTGAACAACTAATGGATCAAAAAAAAAATCAAAAGAGAATAAAATAATACTTTGAGACAAATTAAAATGGAACTACAACATACTGAAACTTATGAGATGCAGCAAAAGCAGTTCTAAAAGGGAAGTTCATATACCTATATCAAGAACAGAAAATCTCAAATAAACAACTTAAGTATACACCTCAACTAACAAGAAAAATACATGCAAAGCCCAAAGTTAGTAGAAGAAAGGAGATAACAAAGATCAGAGTGGAAAAAATTAAATAGAGACTAAAAGAACAATAGAAAATATTGAAATTAAGCTGGTTCTTTGAAAAGATAAACATTACTGACAAACCTTTAGATAGAATCGCCAAGAAAGAAAGAAAGCTCAAGTAAATAATACCCAAAATAAAGAATCATACACTATGATCAAGTGGGATTTATTTCAGAGATGCAAGGATGACTCAACATCCATAAATAAATCAATGTGATATACTACATTAACAAAATAAAGGATTAAAATTATATGATCACCTCAATATATGCAGAAAAAGTCTGTGACAAAAGTCAGCATATATTTATGATAAAAACTCTTAATAAAGTGTGTGTGGAGAGAATGTACCTCAACATAATAAAGGCCATTTGTGACAATCCCCAGCTAACATCATACTCGATGGTGAAAAGCTGAAAGCATTTCCTCTAAGATTAGGAACAGGATAAGCATACCCACTTTCACCACTCATTCGATATAGTGCTAGAAGTCCTAATCAGAAAATTAGGCAAGAGAAAGAAATAAAGGGCATCCAAATTGAAAAAAAAAAAAAGTAAAATTGTCACTATTTGCAGATAACATATTATATATAGAGAACCCTGAAGAAGAAGAAAAAAAAAAGAAAGAAAACCCTGAAGACTCCACCATAACACTCTTATAACTAAAAAATTCAGCAAAGTTGCAGGATACAAAGTCAATATACAAAAATCTGTTGTGTTTCTATGCACTAATAATAAAGTGTTAGAAAGAGAAATTAAGAAAAAAACATTTGTAATTGCATCAAAAGGAATAAAATACCTATGAATAAATTTCACCAAGGAGATGAAAGATCTGCATACTGAAAACTGACATTGATGAAAGAAATTGAAGAGGACACAAATAAATGGAAAGATATAAAATGCTAATGGATTGGAAAAATTATTATTGTTAAAGTGTCCATACTAGGGGGTGCCTGGGTGGCTCAGTTAAGTGGCTGACTTCAACTCAGGCCATGATCTTAAGGTCCTGGGATTGAGCTCTGCCTCCAGCTCCACTCTCAGTGGGGAGTCTGTTTCTCCCTCTCCCTTTCCTTCTGCCCCTCTCCCTGCTCATGCTCTCTCTCTCTCTCTCTGTCTCAAACAAATATATAAAATCTTTAAAAAAAATAAAGTGTCCATACCATCTAAAGCAATATACAGATTCAGTGTAATGCCTCTCAAAATTCCAATGGCATTTTTTATAGAAATAGAACAACAACAACAAAAACCCTAAAATTTGTGTGGAACCACAGGAGATCCTGCGTGGCCAAAGCAATTTTGAGAAAGAACAAAGCAGGAGGTATCATACTTCCTGATTTCAAGCTATATTCCAATGTCATAGTAGTTAAAACAGTATGGTATTGGCATAAAAACAGACACATAGATTAAGAAAACAATAGAAAGCCAAAAAATAAACCCAGGAAATATGGTCACTTGATTTATGACAAAAGAGACAAGAATATACAATGGGGAAAAGGACAGTCTCCCCAATAAATGACACTGGACAAACTGGACAACTATATGCAAAAGAATCAAACTAGACCACTATCTTATACCAAATATAAAAATCAACTCAAAATGTATTGAGTCAAAAGACTTGAATGTAAGACCTGAAACCCTAAAACTCCTAGAAGAAAACAGATGGTAAGCTCCTTGACTTGGTCTTGGTAATGATATTTTAAATCTGACACCAAAAATAAGGCAATACGAGCTGAAATGAACATGTGGGATTATGTCAAACTAAAAAGCTTCTGCATCAGCAAAGGAAACCAACAAAATGAAAGGGAACTTATTGAATGGGAAAAAATATTTGTAAAACATATAGTTCATGAGAAGTTAATATCCAAAATATATAAAGAACTCATAGAACTCAATAGAAAAACAAAGCAAAACCCCACAGGGTTCAATGAAAAAATGGGCAGAAGATCTGAACAGATATTTTTCCAAAGAAGACATACGGATGGCCAACAAGTACATGAGAAGGTGCTCATCATCATTAATCATCAGGGAAAATGCAAATTAAAACCATGATGAGATATCGCCTACACCTTTTGGAATGGCTATTATCAAAAAAGAAGAAATAGTTAAGTATTGGCAAAAACTGTTCAGGAAAGGGAACCCTAGTGCACTGTTGGTAGGAATGTAAATTGATGCAACTACTATGGAAAACAGTAAGGAGTTTCCTGAGAAAATGAGAACTAGAACAACCAAGTGATTGAGCAGTATTACTTCTGGGTATTTATTTGAAGATAATAAAAATACTAACTCAAAAAGATACATGTATCCCGATGTTCATTGCAGCATAATTTACAATAATCAAGACATAGAAACATCCTAAATGTCCATCAGTGAATGAAGCAGATGTGACACACATACAGACAGATACACACAATGGAATATTATTCAGCCATAAAAAAGAACGGAATCTTGCCATTTGTGACAACATGGATGGACCTTCAGGGCATTATGCTAAGTGAAATAAGTCAGACAGAGAAAGATAAATGCTATATGATCTCACTTGTATATGGAAACTAAAAATCAAGCAAACACACATCAAGCTCATACATACAGAGAACAGATAGGTAGTTACCAGAGATGGGGAGTTGAGGGGTAGGCAAAACAGACAAAAGGAGTCAAAAGTAAAATCTTGCAGTTTTAAAAAATAATTAAGTTATGGGAATGCAATATACAGCATGGTGACTGTAGTTAATAATACTGTATTTCATATTTGAAAGTTGCTAAGAGAGTAGATCTTTACAGTTGTCACTACAAGGAAAAAAACTTCTGTACCTATGTATGTATGGTGACAGATGTTAACTAGACTTATGTGGTGATCATTTTGCAATGTATACAAATATTGATTCATGATGTTGTACGCCTGAAAGTACTATGTTACATGTCAATTATACCTCAACAAGAAAACCCAAAACAAAAGAAATAGAATTACAGGAGATTTTCAGAATAGATTAGAAAATACCTTTGGACAAATTTGGGAGGTAAAGAAGATGCTGATGGAACATCATCTCATTTTGTTTATGAAGTTGAGCTTAGAAGTGGAGACCTATTTTGAAAACAGAAAGTGAAATGGGAACTAACCTCTTTATCCAGACTACATTATCTCACAGAACATTTTGAAAAGGTCTCTAGAACAAAAGTGAGACAGGATTCAAGGTAAAGTGCAACCTAGCAGATCAAACAGCTAGTTGACCCATTCCCCAACCACCCGCTGATGAGGATGCTTGTAGATCTCTTAAACTGGAAGAAAAATCATCTCATTTTACACACACACACACACACACACACACGCATGCACACACACATTCACTGAAGGTAAAGAAAAATCCCTTAATTCAGATCAGTGAGGGTATTCCAAAGAAGGAAATAGAGACAAATATCCTGCTATACTCTTAAACAGTATGACCCTGCAATTGCACTACTGGGTATTTACCCCAAAGATGCAGTTGCAGAACAAAGAAGGGCCACATGTACCCCAATGTTCATAGCAGCAATGGCCACAATTGCCAAACTGTGGAAAGAGCCAAGATGCCCTTCAACAGATGAATGGATCAAGAAGATATGGTCCATATATACAATGGAATATTATGCCCCCATCAGAAAGGATGAATACCCAACTTTTGTTTCAACGTGATCTGGACTGGAAGAGATTATGCTGAGTGAAATAAGTCAAGCAGAGAGAGTCAATTATCATATGGTCTCACTTACGTGTGGAGCATAAGGAAAAACATGGAAGACATTGTGAGAGGGAAGGGAGGGGTGAATTGGAGGAAATCGGAGGGGCGATGAACCATGAGAGACTGTGAACTCCGAGCAACAGACTAAGGGTTTTGGAGGGGTGGGGGTGGGGGGCTGGGGGAGCCTGGGTTGGGTATTGAGGAGGGCACATATTGCATGGAGCACTGGGTGTGGTACATGAACAGTGAATCTTGTCACACTGAAAAAATAAAAGTATTTGGGAAAAAAAAACAGTCAAGGTGAATTATCCATAAATATAGATGGTCATCTTCATCAATTGTAGGTAGATACTGTTATTTCATTAAACCTGGCCACCTTTGATCAATGTCTTTCTTGGAGTAAACAGACCATGCAGGTGGTAGGAATTTCAAGTAGCCCTGAACTTTCCCTATCTCCCAGCCCTGAAACAGTCCTTTCTGCCCTATGATACCATCTCTGTAAATTTATTAGAGACTTACTCGGTGATGGAAATTTGACATTAAATGAACGCCAGAGGGACTATTTCTTGAGTTTCCAGAGGACTTCTATATTATAATCATGTTGTGTCTCTTCTGACTATAACTTTGCCCCTTCTATTATATTTGATGCAGACTCCAGATCACAAGCAATGTAGACTTGGGGTTAACTTTGCCTTAGGATTTAATAGAACACTTTGAACTTTCTGGAGAAAAGTTATTTATAATAGTTCTTTAAACAACAGTATAGTATATATTCCCAATATAAATATTTCTAAATATTTGGCATCATTAGTTTAAAACAAAAACACTTTGGGAAGCTAGTAGTCATTTAAGAAAATGTCCTAACCCTGAATTTTGAGAAAGAGAGTTATATTTCCATTAGATGATCATTACAAGAACAGTCTTACCAGGATTGGTTTTTCTCCTGTCTTTATGATGCTCTGGGGCAAGATGGCCAAATCTAACACATACAGGAGACATTCAGGTAAAGCATTGAGCCTGCCTCATCTGATGGGCCCAGTGCTCACTCCCCAGCCCAGTTGACTGTTGCCAGTGAAGAAGGCAGTCCAGTTCTGTGCCCTCTACACATTCACTGAGAGACCAGGATCCAGGTTTGACCTATAAAAGGTTGGTTTGTAAATGTTGGTAACTGATTTATTGAAACAACAAACAGACACTGTGCAGACAACATAAAAAATGTGGGCAGGCAATATTTAAGCCATAGGGTTCCAGTGTATTACCCTGTGGATAGGGCCATGGTACTTCCTAGGCTTCATTTTTTTTTTTTTAATTTTATTTTATTTTTTCAGTGTTCCAAGATTCGTTGTTCATGCACCACACCCTGTGCTCCATGCAATACGCGCCCTCCTCAATACCCACCATCAGTCTCGCCCATCCCCCCACCCCCGTCCCCTCCAAAACCCTCAGTTTGTTTCTCAGAGTCCACAGCCTCTCATGGTTCATCTCCCCCTCCGATTTCCCCCAATTCACCCTTCCTTTCCTTCTCCCAATGTCCTCCATGTTTTTCCTTAAGCTCCACACGTAAGTGAAACCATATGATAGTTGGCTCTCTCTGCTTGACTTATTTCACTCAGCATAATCTCCCCCAGTCCTGTCCAT
>CM052886.1:108570893-108699652 GCA_028534135.1 Potos flavus
ATAAAGAACTCATTGATAATAATACAATAATAATAGGGTGTTTTAGCATCCTACTTACATCAATGGACAGATCATCTAAACACAAAATCAACAAGGAAAAAATAGCTTTGAATGACGTACTGGAACAGATGGACTTAAGAGATATATTCAGAGCATTCTATCCTAAAGCATCAGAATACACATTCCTTTCAAAGTGTGTACAGAACATTCTCCAGAACAGATTACATATTAGGCCACGAAACAAGCCCTGACAAAATCAAAAAGATCAAAGTCATACCATGCATCTTTTCTGAACATGACACTATGAGATATGAGGTCAACCACAGTAAAAAAGCTGGCAAGAATACAAATACATGGAGCTTAAATAATATGCTGCTAAACAATGAATGGGTCAACCAGGAAATCAAAGAAGAAATAAAAAAAGTACATGGAAAGAAATGAAAATGAAAATACAATGTCTAACACCTTTTGGATGCAACAAAAGTGGTTCTAAGAAGGAAGTTTATAGCAATATAGGCCTACCTCTGGAAGCAAGAAAAATCACAAGTAAACAACCTAATCTTAGTCCTAAAGAAGTTAGAAAAAGAACAACAAATAAAACCTAAAGCCAGCAAAAAAAAATAAATTAATTAAAAAATAAAAATAAATAAAACCTAAAGCCAGCAGAGGGGAGGAAATAATAAAGACTAGAGCAGAAATAAATGATACAGAAACCAAAAAAATCAATAGAACAAGTCAATGAAACCAGGAGCTCATTCTTTGAAAAAAAAATCAGTAAAATTGATAAACCTCTAACTGGACTTATCAAGAAAAAAAAGAGAAAGGACTCAAGCAAATAAAATCACAAATGAGAGAGGAGAAATAACAAACAACATTGCAGACATACAGACAGTTATATGTCTATTAACTCAAACTATTCCAAAAAATAGCAAAGAAGTAAAACTTCCAAATTCATCAGGCCATATTACCCTGACACCAAAACCAGATAAAGACACCACAAAAAAAGAGAACACAGGCTAATATCTCTGATTAACAGAGTTGCAGAAATCCTAAACAAAATACTAGCAAGCCAAATCCAACAATACATTTAAAAAATCATTCAACACAATCAAGTGGAATTTATTCCTGGGTTGCAAGTTTGGCTCAATATTCACAACTCAATCAACGTGATACATCACATCAATAAGAGAAAGGATAAGAACCATATGATCATTTCAATAGACACAGAAAAAGCATTTGACAACGTATAACATCCATTCGTGATAAAAACTCTCAACAAAGTGGGTTTAGAAGGGACAGACCTCAAGGTCTTATATGAAAAACCCACAGCTAACATCACCCTTCATGGGGAAAAGCTCTCAGTCTAAGGGCATTTATAAGATAAGGATGTTACCTTTCACTACTTTTATTCAATGTACTACTGGAAGTCCTGGCCACAGCAATCAGACAATAAAAAGAAATGAAAGGCATCCAAATTGGTAAGGAAGAAGTAAAACTGTCACTATTTGCAGATGACATGATACTTTGTATGGAAAACCTGAAAGGCTTCATCAAGAAACTGCTAGAACTGGGGGACCCAAGTGGCTCAGTCGGTTGAGCATCCGACTCTTGGTTTTGGCTCAGGTCATCATCTCAGGGTCATGAGATCAAGCTCTGGGTGGGGCTCCATGCTGCTAAGTGTGGAGCTTGTTAGGGATTCTCTCTCTCCCTCTCCCTCTACCCCTTCCCTGCTCTTGCTCTCCCTTTCTCTCTCTTTTTCTCTCTCTCAAAAAGAAAAAAAAAACTGCTAGAACTGATAAATTCAATAAAGTCACAGGATACAAAATCAATATACAGAAATCTGTTACATTTCTTTATACCAATATTGAAGCAGCAGAAAGAGCAATTATGAAAACTATCCCAATTACAATTGCACCCCAAATAATAAGATACCTAGGAATAAACCTTACCAAAGAGGTGAAAGATTTGTACTCTGAAAAAACTATAAAACACATCAGAAAGTAATTGAAGATGATACATAGAAATGGAAAGACATTTCATGCTTGGATTGGAAGAATAAATATTGTTAAAATATCTATGCTACCCAGAGCAATCTACGCACTAAACATATCCCTATCCAAATAGCAACAGCATTTTTCACAGAAGTAGTACAAATAATCCTAAAATTTGTATGGAACCTCAAATACCCTGAATAGTCAAAGCAATTTTTTTTAAAGATTTTATTTTATTTCTTTAAGATCTTTTTTTTAAAAGATACTGTTTTATTTATTTTTAAGATCTCTCGTGAGAGAGGCAAGAAAGAGCATGAGCTGGGGGAGAGGCAGATGGATAGGGAGAGGCAGACTCCCAGCTGAGAAGGGAGCCCAATGTGGGGCTCAATCCCAGGACCCTGGGATCATAACCTGAGTCAAAGTCAGATGTTGAACAGACTGAGCTACCCAGAGGGCCCTAGGCAAAGCAATCTTGTAAAAGAAAAGCAAAGCCAGAGACATCACAACTCCAAACAAGTTGTATTACAAAGTTGTAGATATCAAAACAGTGTAGTACTGGCACAAAAATAGACACATATCAATAGAACAGAATAGAAAACCCATAAATAAACCCACAACTATATGGTCAATTAATCTTTGACAAAGCAGGAAAGAACATCCAATGGGAAGAAGACAATCTTTTCAACAAATGGTGCTGGGAAAACTGGACAGCAACATGCAGAAGAATCAAACTGGACCACTTTTTGCACCGTAAACAATTATACATTCAAAATAGATTAAGGACCTAATGTGAGATCTGACACCATAAAAATCCTAGAAGACAGCTCAGGCAGGAATGTCTCTGATATTGGGCATAGCAACTTTTTTTTCTAGATATGTTTCCCGAGGCAAGGGAAACAAAAGCAAAAATAAACTCTTGGAACTACATCAAAATTAAAAGCTTCTGCACAGTGAAGGAAACAATCAACAGAACTAAAATGCAACCTACTAAATGAGAGAAGATATTTGCAAATGACATGTCCTGGAAAGGGCTAGTATCCAAAATATATAAAGAACTTACATAATTCAACACTAAAACCCACAACTAATCAAATTTAAAAATGGGCAGAAGACAGGAACAGACACTTCTCCAAAGACATCCCGATGGCCAACGGACACGTGAAAATATAGTCAACATTACTCATCATCAGGGAAATACAAACCAAAACTATGAGATATTACCTCACACTTGTCAGAATGGCTAAAATCAACAACATAAGAAACAAGTGCTGGCGAGGATGTGGAGAAAAATGAACCTTCTTGCACTGTTGGTGGGAATGCAAACTGGTGCAGCCACTCTGGAAAACAGTGTGAAGTTTCCTCAAAAAGCTAAAAATAGAACTACCTTACCATTCAGCAATTACACTACTGAATATTTACTGAAAGAATACAAAAAAACACTATTCAAAGGGTACATGCACCCCTATGTTTATAACAGCATTATTTACAATAGCCAAGATATGAAAGCAGTCCAAGTGCCCATTGATTAATAAATAATTAATAAATACATATCATATATGTATATGATATATATATATTATCATTATTCATCCATAAAAAAGAATGAGATCTTTCCATTTGCAACGACATGGATAGAGCTAGAGAGTATTATGCTAAGGGAAAAAAGTCAGTCAGAGAAAGGCAAATACCGTATGATTTCACTCATATGTGGAATTTAAGAAACAAAACCTATGAGCAAGGAGAAAAAAAGAGAGGAGAGGCAAACTAAGAAACAGACTCTTAACTCTAGAGAACAAACTGACGGTTACCAGAGGGGAGGTAGGTGGGAGGATAGATGAAATAGGTGATGGGGATTACAGAATGCACTTGTGATGAGCACCAGGTGATGTACGGAAGTGTTGAGTCACTATATTGTACACCTAAAATTAACATAAGACTGTATGTCAACTAACTGGAATTAAAACAAAAATTTTAAAAATTATTGTCCTCCTATTCCTTTCTGGACTAGATGGGTGGAAGATTAGAGGGGCTGAATGGTAATGAGGTTATGGGTTAGAGGGTGGCATGACTTAGTAGAATGAAAAGGTGCTAGTCAACGTGGAATTCAGAGGTTTAGACCATCTTGTTAGGGGACCCAAAGGTAATCCACTTTAGACGCCTGCAATCCTCCCTGAGCAAATATTATCTTGTGATAAAAACTTATTTTATGGGTCACAGAGTATCCCATAAAGTAGAAGCCTTAAATCTAAGAACAACGTTAGCTGATGTGAATTTATTATAATAGAGCAGTTTGATGTGTTTGTATGGAAAGGTGTGAGAACCTTTGTTTATTTTATGTCAGGAATTGGTGTGTTGTTTGTGTTTAGAGAGCCCAGCTTTGAAATGCCTGGTCTCTTTGGACACTTTCCTTTGATTCCAGAAAATGTAGGGTCCTATACCTCTCTATCTGAAATTGTCTCAGCAAATGATACATTCTTCTGGTCTTTGCCATGATCGGAGACTTTCTAACATAGTGTCGCTGGTCCCCACCTAGAGGAGGCAGAATTCAGTTCCTGGGCATGTCCAGGCTGGCCAAGCAAGTCTACTGCTCCTACAACTCCCTACAGTTTGCATCAGAACTAGCCCGGAGCAAAGTTGTACCCCTTAATTTCCCATTTTTACTGGGTCTCTGGACAATGCTAGGAGGCATTCAAATTAACTTGCATTTCCCTCTTATCTTGTGAGACTAAGTAAAGATTGATTAATTGAAAGAAAAATATCTTGCTTTTAGCTCTACCCTTAGAACTCTACCGTTTGTCTTAAGCAGACTATATATATAACATGCCCAGCCAGTTCCTTGCTGTGTGACTTTGCATAAGCCGCACAATTTCTCTGGGCCATCCTTTACTCATCTAAAAAAAGAGGGTGGGGTTGAATAAGTCCCCTCCCAGTTCTAAGTTGGCCCAGCACGCAGGCACACTTATTCAAGTTTCTTTTTTTCATTTCTAAAAAGCAAGCTTCTGAAACTTGGACTCTATTGCAAAGTCAAAGATAAAATAATTTTTGAACGAGTCCGTTATTTTATGTTATTCCTTTCCTACTAGCTAATCCACTTTGCAAAATAGCCTGTGATCCCGGTGTAATGGAAGAAAGAGAAACTTGGAATCTGAAACTCACGTTTCATTCTAAGTTAGTTCTACAGATCAGTTCATTAGCCCTCAAATCTCCACAGAGGATAAACACCAACACCAGCCCACCTCCTTGGCTGCCGGAGAGCTCACTGTGCAGATCAGTGTGCAAGAAGGGGAATCTTCTTTAAAAACCAACAGTGCTATGTGTTGTAATGAGCACTGAGTATTATATAAGACTGATGAATCACAGGCCTGTACCCCTGAAACCAATGATACTTTATATGTTAATTAATTGAATTTAAACTTAAAAAAAGCCAACAGTGCTAATGATTTTTTTAAATTAGACGTTTTAAATGTGAATGTAAAGTTTTTAAAAATTTAAATGAAAACTTACTAACACGGAGTGCTTAAAGGCATTCTAACTAAGGTCCTCACTACAGAGCATACCCATGATTGTGTGTGTGTGCGTGTGTGCGTGTGTGTGTGTGTGTGTGTGTGTGTACAGACTTATGGTTTCTGCCTGTTTTCCCTCCAGCACTTCTGCTCCTCACTCACTCTCAACACACCCAGTCCACTGGACAGCATCTCAGGTATCATTTGGGCCAAATTTTCTGATCTCAGGTTCAGGATTTTCTATTTCCCAGTGAAAATAAATATATTTTAAAAATATTAAAGATCAGTGTCAAATTCTATTCTGTAATTCTAAGCAGGCAACATTTTTAAATAGAAAAGAATTTAACATTATAGGCAGGGCTAGTGTCTATCTTTCTGGGAGTCGTCCTGGGCTTTGCTTGAAAAATATACATACACCCCTCGATAGGGTTTATTGCCTAGAAACTGGTTGGCAAACTACAGCCTGCAGGCAAATCTGGCCTGCTGCTGGGTACTGTACTGTTCTTGAGCTAAGAACATTCTCTTCCATTCTTAAGAGATTGTATAAGTACCCACACAGTGTCCTCAGTTTTGCCTCTTGGGCCTCAAAGACTGAAATATTTACTATCTGGCGCCTTAAGAGAAGTTTGCCAACCTCTGCTCTAATTGAAAGGGATAAATAACTCATTCAGCATTTCAGTAATGCCCACTGAAAGGTATATGTGTATAGCACAAACCTGAAACCTTTGGTAAAGACAATGAGAACGTTTTATTCACATTATGCACTAGTACTTAAGTTTATAAATGTATCTTTGATAATATGACCAATTAGTGTTATTTTGTTAATGTGATTCAGAGTCCTGATGTCGTTGCAGTTAGCAGACAAATAATACCCCCCACACAGATAAGGTTATATCAAATAAAAATACAATAAAGAGAAGTTTGTCAGAAGATCCTGTCTTGAATGAGCGCAGTAGGTATGTAAATTATTCCAAGAACAGCCTAGACTATTTTAATGTTTTTAACTGCAGTTATAAACTTGTTTTTCTCTCATGCATATTGTTGCCCTGTACGTTTATAGGAAAATTCCCATGTAGTTCCAAAGCTCTGTCCTGGGCAAGGTAAACAGCGGTGATTTTCTAACCGTGAAATAGATAAAGTGTGTATCCATTGGTTAACTAAGACTTGGGAATGAAAGGCTGTCTCTTTTAATGCTATACACCGAGCCAAGAGAAATAGATGGATCATCAGGATTTACAAAGGGAGTTCACAGTAGTCTCTGATAGGATGGAATAATATCTTTGAACGTTTCAAAACACAGATAAGATTAACTCATTTGTATTTCTTGGGAATTACTCTTTTGAAACAATGACAAGTTCCAGCCAGGTTTATGCTCTTTTGACATACGGTCAATACCGCCATCTGCTGGCCTAACTGAGGAAGGCTATTTGTATGAGCATTTCTTTCACAGAAAGTGTGTGATAAAAATAAATGGCGGTGCAAAGCTCTATTATTTTAAAATTCAGTCTCTTTCCTTCTCTTTGACAGTGGTTTTAACAAAAATGTGCCTTCATATGCAAGTTTTTTTTATATTAGTGGATATATATTGAAATCACATTTGGCTATACACTATTTTCAATACGCTTATAAAAGTTACAGGGGTATTAAACATCTTTGTGGTGTTATTAATTCCTTTTGTAAGTACTCCTGATTCCGAGTTTTGTCTTTTCATTTACAAAATATATCCAGAGTGGAAACAAATTAAGCAAAAGAGGGTGAAACTTAACATCAGTCAGTCGTGTCTCATGTTGGCAGCATTTATTAAACATTTAGTGGAAGAGAAGTTTAAAGTTGCTGGTTAAAGTGAGGGTCTGTGGTTACTAGATCATTGTACTTTAAATTCATTCTTCAGGGGCGCCTGGGTGGCTCAGTCAGTTAAGCATCTGCCATCGGCTCAGGTCATGATCCCAACGTGGCTCAGGTCGTGATCGCAGAGTCTGGATTCAGCGCCACATCCTGCTCCCTGTTCAGCGGGGAGTCTGCTTCTCCCTCTGTCTCAGCCTCTGTCCCCCAAATCCTGCTCTCTCTCTCTCTCTCTCTCAAATAAATAACATCTTTAAAAAAAAATCTATTCTTCACAGATATAGAATGCTATTATTTTAATGACGTTCCACTGATTTTGTCATAATGGTCCTGATGTTTATATCTGTATCACCCTTTTACTGCAAACATTTATTTACCAGTAAATATGCTGGGCACCACAGATTTGATTTTGGAAATTAACTTAACCAAACATTTTTGCTACTATCTCTGTAATATGGCAGAAGCATTTGACATTATTTTTGTTAGTTTTTGAATAGAGTACTTGCAAACAACAGGAGCTGCATAGGAGAAACACAAATAAGCAGCATTTGTACGGTTAAAAGGAGCCAAATGATTTACAAAGGAGGAGGGAGCAGGGTTGGTATCAAAGCTCGTATCAGCTAAAATACCAAAATCTGCACAAAATGATAATACTACACTTAAGTGTTCCAACCTATGTAACTTGGAGAGCAGCATACATGCACCAAACAGGGAAATCTTTATTCTTAGGCAAGATTTTAGCATTGCAAGCTAAAAAACAAACAAATAAAACCTGGAAAATTATTAATTATAGGCTTAGACTTTAAAATAACTTATGATATTGGAAGTTGGCGTAGTAGATAACTAAAGTATGTCTGAATGAGCACATAAATAAACTATTTTGGTTGAACACATATTTTGGTTTATATCCATAGGGCAACACAAAGTGTTTTCAGCAATTCTGTCTCCTTGGACTCTAAGGAAGTTTTAAGATTCTTGGAGAACAGCCCAGAGTTTCTTTGGTTAAAATCTAGTTGGAGTGCTTGGCATTTGTGTTTCTTTACACATTAGTTCAAACTACTACTCACTAAAATGATGGTTTTTGAACTCAGTTTTTTAACTGAGAGATATCATATCAGCCACCAGATCCAACCTTCTTGTTAGGGAAATGGAGCTCTTAAATGGCCAAGTGAGGTCATCTAAAGTATCAAAACATGTCTCTAACTGAGTCAGGAGTAGGATGTAGGTTTAAATAAGGAGTGGGTGTTTGCACTCCACTTCCTAACCGAATGAGTGAACTTAGGTAGCACTAACTGAACCTTTTTTTTTTTTTTTGACCGTTGTTCACACATTAATTGGTCCACTCTGTTTCCACCATATTTTAAAACAATCTTTTGGGTTTATAAATATTTTTTATTTATCTTTTGTGTTGATGCATGAAATGTAAAACATAAAACCAAGAGAATCCGTGTAATTTCAAATTATAGTCTTATATTAAAAGCTGAGTCCACAGACAGACTTTAGAACTCCTTACAACGATCAGATCTACTGATGGATAGGGAGATTGTGTGGCTGCTACTGAATGAGGAAGAGGAGGTAAATTATTGAAAATGACCGTGCTCCTGAATAATCATGTTCCTACTCTCTTTTCTACCCTCCATAGAAATGGTCCCAAATGATGAGCCTTCCTAAGCAACTGTTCATTCATCCATCCATCCCGTATATGCTGTCTTTATAGAGAGCTGATTATGCAACCGCCGTGTTAAATAATATGAGGAAAGAGGAGAGATTTTTTAAAGATGGTATTATATTTTCTTGATTCCCATTTTTTCTTGTAGATTTTTTTTAAAGATTTTATTTATTTATTTGACAGAGAGAGAGAGATCACAAGTAGGCAGACAGGCAGGCAGAGAGAGAGGGAGAAGCAGGCTCCCCGCTGAGCAGAGAGCTGGACGCGGGGCTCAATCCCAGGACCGTGAGATCGCGACCCGAGCCAAAGGCAGAGGCTCAACCCACTGAACCACCCAGGCATCCCTCTTGTAGATATTTTTAATCCCCTTTTCAAACGGACCATACTCTGAAGTTTCCTTGCCTTTTTCTTCTTTTTAGCCCCATTCTCCAGGGCTCCTTTCTGTTTAGAAAAAATGTTGTTTAGAAAAAATTAATGTTTTATTAATGAGGACTCCTGGGATATCTAGTTTAGATGCATATTTGGAAAAAGCTGGCACACTATATTTTCATATTAAATTAATATGGATTAGCCCATGTATGACCAGCTGCATTTTTACCTCAGTCTTTTAAATATATACGGCAGGTTTTTCTTCCTTCTCAAAAATATCCTTTAAAAATGAAGATTAATTTTAAATGCTCCAAGTAGTGATTTTAATTTGGTAGATTATCTACAGGCAAGTGATTCCCCCCTTGTTTATCTGGGATCTTTGCTGTAACTCACTTGAATTTTTAGTCTGGTTACTTTGGTGTTCACATGTATAAATTTGATTGAGAAGTATCAACTGGATAAAACCATGTATTATGATGATTTTGTCAGTATCAGTTGGAAAACAACAAAGTAAACTAACATAAATGCTTAAAAATTTTGTTTTTGCTTAAACAACTTGGAAATGTATGATTTCATATAGTAAGAAATCCAGAGGGGTGCCTGGGTAGCTCAGTTGGTTAAGTGACTGCCTTCGGCTCAGGTCATGATCCCAAGGTTCTAGAATTGAGTCCTGCATCTAGCTCCCAGCTCAGTGGGGAGTCTGCTTCTCACCCTGACCTTCTCCCCTCTCGTGCTCTCTCTCTCACTCTCTCTCTAATAAATAAATAAAATCTTTAAAAGAAAAAAAAAAAGAAAGAAATCCAGAGGTAAGAGATTTCAGGTTCAGCAGCTGAGTACCATCACAAAGAACTCGAGTTCTTTCCATTTTTTCTGTTTCTGAAATGTAGGAGACATTAAACCTTTGGACTCGCCAAAGAGATCTACACCCTAATCCCTGGAATTTGTGAACATGGCAAGTGACATTCATTATAGGAAATAACCTTATAAAGGGGGTATCCGGGTGGCTCAGTCCGTTAAACGTCCCACTCTTGATTTTGGCTCAGGTCATCATCTCAGGGTTGTGAGATCAAGCCCCACACAGGGCCCCTCACTGGGCATGGAGCCTGTGTAAGATCCTCTCTCTCCTTTCCTTTGCCCCTCTCCCCAAACCCACTCCCCACTTGCACACATGTGCTCGCTCTCTAAAAACAAAAACAAAAACAAAAAACCCCCAAAGAACTAGCCTTAGAAAAAAGGAAATAGCCTCATTTTCTATTGCAAATTTTTGTCTGCATTTTTTTAAGCAAATATATTCCTTGCTGTGTGTTATTTGCCATGGCTCATTGTAAACAAAATATTTATGCTATAGTACACAAGCTATATACATTGTTGCCTATAAACCAAATTAACATATGACATACAATAATCACATTATTTGGAGACCAGAAAATGATATTTTAAGCATTTTGCATTCTAACATTATATATTACTTATAAATAGCCATTTCACCGTGTTGCAGTTAAGTTTTAGGAAATTGGTTGGGGTTTTGGGTTGCCATGCAGTGTAGTATAATGAAAGAGCAGAGCAAGGCTAACTCCATTAAGGAATATGGAACCCCTAACCGCCAAAGACTGTAAACCCCGCCTTTAGCCCCGCCTTTAGCCCGCCAAACTCTCGCACCAATTCTGACCAGAGTGATAGGCTGGTTCAGACAGCTACTTTAGGGAGAATCATAATTCAATTGGCCATCTGTGTATGGCCTGTGTGTGTTACAATCTTATTGGCCACTGAGTGCTTGTTACCAGCTCATTGGCCCCTGGCCCCTATAAAATCGCTGCACCTTCTGAGACCCTCTTTCTCCACAACACGCTGCTACGTCGGTGAGTGTGGGAGGATGAGCTCGAGCTAGCTCGAATAAAGGTTCTTTTGCTTTTGCATCGGACTCGGCTCCCTGGTGGTCTTTGGGGATCTAAAGACCTGGGCATAACAATAACTTTTTTCCATTTACAAACACTGGGGGAAAGGCTCTTAGTGTTTTTGCACAGAACTTCTCATTTTCAGGAGCAAGTGGGAATGCTGGAATAGCTCAAGTCCCCTCCCCCCCCTCCCCCACATCTGCACCACTGCCAGTCTGATCTAAGCCTCTAGTTCTCACCTTGGCAAATACAGTTGTCTCTGTCTGGTTTTTCTGCATCCAACTCCTGCCTTCCCAGTGTCTGCTCCACAAGGCAACCAGCTTGACGTTTAAAAATTGTAGTAAAATATACATAATATTCATTATTTTAATCATTTCTAAAAGGCTTTTATTTACTTATTTGACAGAGAGCATGAGAGAGCACAAGGAAGGGGAGCAGCAGGGGGAGAGGGAGAAGCAGGCTCCCCGCTCAGCAGGGAGCCCAATGTGGGGTTTGATTCCAGGACCCCGGGATTATAACCTAAGCCAAAGGCAGACACTTAACCAACTGAGCCACCCAGATGCTCCTACTTTAAACATTTTGAACTGTACAGTTCAGTGGCATTATGGACATTCATTTTATTGTGCAACCATCGCCTCCATCCATTTTTAGAGCTTCAGGGCAATCCTTATGTTTATGTCCTGCTGGGTCTCATCCCTCCACAGTGCCTTTCTCTGTGATGCTCCCAGTAGCCCACAGCAGGGGGCATGCGTGGGAAAGCTCTGGGCACATTATGGCTCTAGGGACCCAAGGAGATGATGCACTTAGAGTGCTTTGGAAGAACTAATTGGGGGGAAGGGGATTGACGCTCTATTATTTGCCGTCTTTAAAATATACCATATGGATTAAGCATATTTCCAAATTCCTCACTAAGGCATAGGTTCATGGCCAAGACAGACAATAAATGATGAGAGCCCAGTATCACCAACAGTCCAGCTCTAGAAATAGTTGTAATGGAAACCACTTCAGACCTATCAGAATGGCAACAGTGAGAAGGATGGATGACTCAAGCCTTGATGGGGATGTGGGGAGACAGGGCGTTGCTAACAGGAGTGCAAAGCAGTACAGTCATTCTGGAAAACTGTCAGTTCTTTTGTGAAATTAAGTGTGCATCTGTCCTCTGACCCAGCAAGCCCGCTCTTGACGTTGTGCAATGTGCGGCTTTCACAACTATAAGCTGTGGCCCTGACTCAAGACCACAAGAAGAGCTGCCAGAATATCTGGGAATAGGTCCTCCTGCTTGCCAGGTAGATCAAAGATCTAGGTCTGTCATAGCAGTGGTGCCTGGAAAAGAGAAGACATAAACCCAGTGTATTTGCAGGACTGAAAAGGAAAGCAGCCCTGCCATTGCGGGGGATCCTCAAGTCACTGTGGACTCTAGAAAGGCCTGAAGCTGGGTGCCTCTTGGATGGGAGATTTTGGAAGAGAATGCAGGAAGGATGTCTGGAGGCACTGAAGACTTGGAGCCACAGCCCTGGGAGACTGGGCGATGGTGACCTATGTGGACTTAGCAGAGAGGGAGTGCAGGATGCTGCAGAGCATCCCCCTGGAAGGACCTGTGGGCTGTAACAGGGGTCAGCAGTGGTGACAAGTGCAGAACCAGCTGTGAGGTAGCACAGAAGGGCAGTGAGAACCAGGCTAGGAGTGGAGGTGGTGGGCTTGGTGATGAGGGGGCTCTCCCTTACTTGGAAGAAGACTGTGGTGGAGCTCTCCAGGATGCCCAGATGATCCAGAAAAGGACAAGAAAGTGCATGTTTGTGATTCTGGAATTCATGCCAGTCTGTAGGTGGAGGCTTGAGCTGGTTCTGATGAAATCTGGAAAAGTCAAGTACATGAGGCAGTACCTGCCATCCTCCAAGCGTTGTGGAACAGTTCCTATGTGCTGCCCTCACGTAAATATCCATTTCCTCACTGGACAGCAACATGCAAAAGAAAGAAACTGGACCACTCCCTTACACCACACACAAAAATACACTCAAAATGGATTAAGGACCTAAATATGAGACCTGAAACCATTAAAATCCTAGAAGAGAGCTCAGGCAGGAATGTGTCTGATGTCGGCTGTAACAACATCTTTCTAGATATGTTTCTTGAGGCAAGGGAAACAAAAGCAAAAATAAACTATTGGGACCACATCAAAATAGGAAAATTCTACACAGTGAAGGAAATAATCAAGAAAACTGAAAGGCAACCTACCGAACTGGGGAAGATGTATGCAAATGACATATCTGATAAAGGGTTAATATCCAAAATATATAAAGAACATATACAACATCAAAACCCCACAAATAATCCAATTAAAAAATGGGCAAAAGACAACCAGATATTCTCCAAAGAAGATATATAGATGGCCAATAGCCACATGAAAAGATGCTCAACATCACTCATCATCAGGAAAATGCAAATCAGAACCCCAACGAGATACCACTTCACACCTGTCAGAATGGCTAAAATAAAAAATACAAGAAACAATGGTGAGAATGTGGAGAAAATGGAACCCTTGTGCACTGTTGGTGGGAATGCTAATTGGTGCAGCCACTGTGCAAGATATTATGCAGATTCCTTAAAAAATTAAAAATAGAACTACCCTACAATCCAGTAATTGCACTACTGGGTATTTATCCAAAAAATACAAAAACACAAAATTGAAGGAATATATGCACCTCTATATTTATTGCAGCATTATTTACAATACCCAAAATGGGGAAGCAACCAAAGTGACCATCAATTGATGAATAGATAAAGAAGAGGTGGTGTATAATGGAATATTATTCAGCCATAAAAACGAATGAAATCTTGCCATTTGCAACAACGCAGATGAATCTAGAGAGTATAATGCTAATGAAGTAAGTGAGCCAGAGAAAGACAAATACCATACGATTTGACTCATACGTGGAATTTAAGAAACAAAATAAATGAAAAAATGAAAAGAAAGAGAGTGACAAACCAAGAAACAGACTCTTAATTCTAGAGAACAAACTGATTGCCAGAGGGGTGGTGGATGAGGATGGGTGAAATAGGTGAAGGAGATTAAAAGTACCGTTCTTACAAAAAAAAAAAATAACCTGCTGTAAGTTCTAGGCCAATGCGGGGCTTGAAATCGCAACCCTGAGATCAAGAGTAGGATGCTCTACCGTCCGAGCCAGCCATGCACTCCAGGAGTATACTCATCTTGATGAGCACTGAGTACTATATGGAATTGTTGAATCATGTTGTACACTTGAGACTAATATAACGTATGTTAACTACACTGGAATTAGAATTCAAAAAAAGATGCATCATATATTGAGTTTATATAACTCGTTTTTGTAGAAGCCAACTTGTAATAGGAATGTATATTGCCTGCATAAAAATAGAAAAATGCCTCTGAAATTAAAAAAATAAATAAATATCCATTTTAAAAAATAGATTGTGACTTTCTCAAAAGTAGAGCCCAACTTTGATTCTGCATTGTGTCTCCATGACTTGGCACAGAATCTGGGACACAGTGGGTCTTTGTAAATGTTAGCTGAAGGGGCAAATAAGAGGACAAGGTAGACTGCAAACACAGGAGGACCCTGTGGAGGCCAGACTAAGACAGGGGAGCAAATGGAGTCCCAGGCATTCAGGGGAATTCCCCAAATCCCTTTCTATCCCCTTTGCTTTTTCTCTTTAACAGAAGGGCCTACAGCTTCACCCGGATTATTTGCTCAAACACTTGGTCAGGTAGAGACTATTTCTAAATATCATTCCTAAAGAAACAAAATGTGGGGAAAGGATATTGATTAACAGGTGATAATTATTCAATAAGGTACCCACTATGCTTACTTTTTAAAAAACCTTGGAAGATTATCTATTCCAAACTGCACTTTTAACTCAGATTTCATAGTGACCTATTCTGATCTATCCAACCACCAGTACAGCTCAGGTTAGAAACTTGAATAATGATTGGAAATGGAAAAGCAAATCACTCACATTCCAAGAGATTTTGCACATAGTAGGAATTTAATTCACGTTTCTTGGTTGACTTTTTTCCCTGGAATATATATGCTTTCTCATAATCCTTTGTGCCTGGCAGTCCTTAAAGAAAAGAGGGGTAATTTGTTTCTAAAATTTGAATGAGAAGAACTATTGCAAATTTGACAGCTTAAGAGATTTTTTTGTTTCGTATTTAAATTCTGCAAATCTTTGCTGACAGAGTTTAGTTTTGGCCTCTCTATGGTATTTGACAGGTTCCAACTGAACTAAAGGCTTTAGCCACAGAAAATGTTAGTTCCTGGAATGGAGACTGTGGAATGGGTTAGTCCAATCCATTAAGGATGATTTATCCATTTTACAAAAACAAATCCATACACACTTTTTTTAGATAGGCTTTGTTTAGTTTGGTGGCTCATGGTATTGATATAGACCCAAGTAGACCAATATTTTAGCAATTTCTTAAATAGTTTATCCTGTCTTTGGAGTAAGATGCATTTCAGTGCTTTCCAACTGTGTTAATACATGAAAACACTTACAGATGATATGTGAGATAAGCTTTGGAACACTTATACATAGTTTCATACACACTGAGTGGGGCAGGCATTTCCACAGGTGACCTATATCTGGTTTACCTCTTACATCCAAGTACATAGGAGAACTGCATTTCCTTGTCCCAGCGTTGAGTCATGGCCTGCGACTTTCTTTGGTCAACAAAATGTAGTGCCTGGTTTTCTAGCCTTTTGTTCACCTACCATAGGTATTGTGGAAGCATGTTTCACTTGGTCTCTCCATCAGTCTGGATCCCTGAATAACTGGATGGACAGAACCACTCCTCTGACCTGTGCTGGGCATATGGATTTTTAGTGAGAAATAAGCTGAGATATTTAGGTTGACTATCACTATAGCATAACCTAGCCAGTCCTGACTGATATAGAAAACTGCATAGTTATACACATAGAAGTACACACATGGGTAAAAATGCAGAGGTAAACAGTAAATGACAGGAATAATGGACATAGCAATGCAGTTATCAAATTGTTTCCTTTCCTTCTTTGTGAAGTTGGGCATAAAGATAGGCAACATTGTTCAGCTTCTCTTGCAGGTAGGAGTTCTTGTCAATGAAATATGGAAAGAAGAGCTATCAGCCTTTTCTAGGCCTGACCCATAGAACCTTTCCCATACAATTTCCTACATGTTCTTCCCTCTTTTCTGCCATCCAGATGCAGAGAATTCAAGGAGGCCTCTTAGGCTCTGAGAAATGGTAGCACCAGAAGATGGAAGAACATGGTCCTTAAGTGACTGTAGAGAGCAGAGCTCTCACACTCACTGTCCCATGATTCGTGGTGGGCTGTGATTTGTGATTTGAGTGATAAACAAACAAACAAACGAACAAACAAACAAAAACCATCTTTATTTGTTTAAGCCACTGAGACTTTGGAGTTGAAATTGGTAATAGTTGGATACTTTAGTTTGAAATGAGCAATAATTGGATATTTCCTTAAAATAAAAGATACCTATTTCAATCTCAAACCAGCATCATGCTTTACAGGGAAATACAAATATTCTCACTAAAGTTAGGAACAAGACAAGAATGTCCACGATTACTGTTATTAGTTAGCATTGTTCTGGTGGTAATAGCCAATGCAATTAGATAAGAGAAAGAAATCATGGGTTTTAGCTATACCAGAAAAATTACAGGAGGCAGGTCTATGAATAGGCAGGCCCTAAAACCTTCAGAGATTTCAGGTCTCAGTATTTGATAAAGGGGACATAAAATCCACATAGAATAAATGGATCACATAATAAATGATGTTAGGACAACAAAACAAACATCTGAATAAACCTGGATCCCTGTCTTAAATATTAGCTCCTTATAAATTCTAGACCCACTGATGCTTTAAATGTTAAATGGAGCAATGAAAATACTGTAAGAGAACATGAGTTTAAAAAATAATCTTTGAAGGTCTTTCTAGTTATTTTTTTTTAAGATTTTATTTATTTATTTGACACAGAGAGAGAGAGAGATCACAAGTAGGCAGAAAGGCAGGCAGAGAGAGAGGGGGAAGCAGGCTCCCTGCTGAGCAGAGAGCCCGATGCGGGGTTCCATCCCAGGACCCTGAGATCACGACCTGAGCCGAAGGCAGAGGCTTTAACCCACTGAGCCACCCAGGCGCCCCAAAGGTCTTTCTAGTTATGATGCAACACTCAGAAGTCATAAAACAAAGACTGTTAATTGCAAATATATATATATATATATAAACATTCTGAAAGTTCAAAAGTAAAAGGAGAGAGTAGGAAAAATCTTTAGAAACTTTCATAAGCAAAGGGCTAATTTTTCTAATACTGAAAATACTCCTTAAGAATCAGTTAAAAGAAAAAAAAAGAATCAGTTAAGAGCACTTTCAACATTTTAATAGAAAAATGGGAAAAGGATATAAATAGGTAGGACTTGAAAAAGTAAATAGCAGTGGGTGTGTCTTTCACCAAGCTTTTGCTGTGGAAGACTTCGAACCTATGTTAAAGTAGGCAGAACAGTACAATGAGCTCGCCCTGTCTGTACCCATCTCAGAGCTTCAACATTTATTATAGCCAGTCTTTTTTTGTCCTCCACCCATTTCCCTCAGAAATACCATGTTCTACCTGTCAGAACGACAGGGATTAAAAAAAAACACAACAGATTTTGTCAGAAAAAAAGTAAAAAAAGAAAAAGGAAGTCTCATATATTGTTGGAAGGAATAAAAATCATTTATAATCTCTAGGATTGGGGGGGATGAATTTGTTTTTATCTATAAAAACAATAAACACTTTGACCCAGCAATTTTTCATGCAACTCTACTTGCCCATGTGCAAAATGCCATGTCTACCACATTATAAATTATACTAGCCCATGATTGGAAATAACTTAAATTCTAATACTTTGTAGGTATGAAGAAAAAACGAGGGGGGCCACTGGGTGGCTCAGTGGGTTAAAGCCTCTGCCTTCGGCTCAGGTCATGATCTCAGGGTCCTGGGATCGAGCCCCACGTCCGGGTCTCTGCTCAGCGGGGAAACTGCTTCTCCCTCCCTCTCTGCCTGCCTCTGCCTACTTGTGGTATCTTTCTCTCTGTTAAATAAATATATAAAATCTTAAAAAAAAAAAAGAAAAAAAAGGAGGAAATTGTACTGATACAGAGAGATCGCCAAGGTATATTGGGAAGTGAAACGCAAGGTGAAGAACAGTGTAACAGTGTGAGCTCCTACTTGTATAGAAAGAGGAGAAAACAAAGACAACAAAAAATTGGTGACAGTGAGTGCCCACGGGCTTCTTCTTCTTCTTCTTCTTTTTTTAAGATTTTATTTATTTATTTGACACAGAGAGAGAGAGAGATCACAAGTAGGCAGAGAGGCAGGCAGAGAGAGGGGAGGAATCGGGCTCCCCAGTGAGCAGAGAGCCCGATGTGGGGCTCGATCCCAGGACCCTGAGATCATGACCTGAGCTGAAGGCAGAGGCTTTAACCCACTTAACCACCCAGATGTCCCATCCCAGGGGCTTCTATAGGAGGAAACTTGGTAGTTCAGGGATAAGGATAGAGGAGAGAAATTCACTTTTCCTCTACATATGCTTTTGAATTATGTATCATTTCCAAGTACTAACAATTCAAACACAAATTTAAGTTAAAAATGAAAAAACAAAATCTGGCAACCACCACACTCTATGTTCAAGCAGAACACACAACTTGTCTCCTGTCAGCCAACAGATAGCCCAATGATGACTTCTCGTTTGAAGTTAAAAAAAAAAAGCAACTCATTTAAAAAATAGTAATCTTTTAAATAAAAAAGAAAGTAGTGACCCCTGATCTTGGTTTGTAATTGTAATTATAAAGGACCACAATTCTTGGAGAACATATACTTGAACTAAGAAAAACAATAAAAATGAGAAAGTATTGACTCGTGTTCTGAGAAATAAATATCTTGTGGAATGTACTATGTGCCAGCATGAACACACACACACACACACACACACACACACATGCACACCCCCCCCCCCACATACTTCTATCTTGGCAACTTGGTTCTCTTCCCAAGTAGAATGAAATAACACATGGATGCATATGAACATGAAGGCTGACTTCGAACGTGTAGTGTTAGGTCCCTCGGCTGAGTCTTGGCGCTTGAGAGGAGGCTCTGTTTGATCAAATACCATGTGTTCCGAACTGCATTTTATTTTACAGCTTTCCAAAGAGCTGTCCAAAATGCTCCCCACCCCCTTCCCACAGAGGAACCCCAGGCATCTCAGTGTGTGTTTCTCTCACCCAGCTGGCCCAACTGGAGGCCCTTCATCCCTCAAGGAGGGCGGTGATGTTGGAGGTGTTTTCTGTCTCATTCCATCACTGAGGATTTCTGTCCACTGCCCCTCCCCACACTTAAGAGGAGTGTGGCACCAGAAGATGTCTTTGGAAGTGGGGGGTTATGCTGCTTAAAATGGACTGAATACCTACATTTGTAAAATTTTACAACTCTTAAAAGAAATAAGGAATCCACACACTTTAGTAGTGGAAAATTTCTACACAGATAACCCAACAGAGAGCCCTGGAATGATACTGGCACTCATTATAATCAGTGTTTCCGTGTTTGTGAGGCAATGCTTGCTTGTCTCAGTGCTAAGTGACCGATAAATTTTTGTTGAGTCCTTCCCATGTGCAAGGCTCTGTCCTGGGTGCTAGGGACATGATGATAAGTAGAAAGACAAGATCCAGGCCCTCCTGAAGCCAATTATCTAATGATGTAAGATTTCTATTTCATGTTAAACCCTCAGTTGAGTCTTGGAGTGGATGCTGTCCTACTTGGATCAGCCACTCAGACCAGTGGACCCATGCCACTCAGATTCCCATAGCACTGGCAGATACTTGCAGACCCATTAGTATTGGCAGCTGCCAGCCCTCAGCTGAGCCCCTTTGAGTCCTGCCCTTGGCAGAGGAAAATGGCTTAGGTCCAAGGTCTCATCCCTCTCTGGGAGGGATCTGCCTCCTGTCACCAACTGTCCAGGATGGGTACACAGTCCTCCCTCTGGCTCCTGGGACTGATGTTTGTTCTTGTCCTTTTCCTGCAATGACCTAATTCTTTTGCTAAGAATTAGGACATAATGACTTTGCTTATTTCTTAATCTTACTCTTCCTTCTATATGGATGCCTTATTTCCTTGAAATTTGTAGCCCAATTACAAATATGTTTTTAGACTAATTTTTCAAACTTGGTGTCTCTTTTTCCAACCATATTTGATACTTAAACCAGGTCAGTATTTTAAAGGTGGTCTTCCAAACTAGAAACTTTTCTTGCATTTAGAACCTTATAAATGAAATTAAGATTTAGTTTCTTTAAAGTAAATGGTTCAAGGGATACCTGGGTGGCTCAGTCGATTAAGCATCTGCTTTCGGCTCAGGTCATAATCCCAGGGTCCTGGGATCAAGTCCCGCATCTGGCTCCTTGCTCTGCAGGGGGCCTGCTTCTCCCTTGGCCTGCTCTCTCTCTGGCAAAAAAAAAAAAAAATCCTAAAGTTAATGGTTCAAAAACAAGCAAACATGAGGTTTATTGGTGGAACTGAATTTATACTATCCTGCTTTAAAATATTTTTAGAGATGATCAAAGGATATCATTCACATGTGCTGTAACAGTTTTCTTTTTGCTGCAAGTGACAGAAAACTTTGCTTGAACTGGCTTTAATATAAAACAGTGGTTCCGAACTTGGGCTGATTTAGCCCCACAGGAGACATCTGGCAATGTCTGGAGACATATTTGGTGGTCATAACTGAGAATGTGTACCTAGTGAGTAGAGGTCAGAGATGCTGCTCAACATCCTTCATTGCATCGACGGTCACCACCCCACCACAAAGAATCATCTAGTCCAAATGTCAGTAAGAGCTGAGGTTGAGAGTCCCTGATGTAAATGACAGTGGCACCTCCAGGATTCACACCCTCACTGCCTACCCTTCTGAGGGAGAAAAGAATTTGCTTCTGGAAGCTCCTCTGAAGGGAGAGAACATTCTTGTTTCCCACAGGTCCCAGCAGACAGGTGCCCCAACCTTACCACCCCAAGTGGTTGTGTTCTCCATGGCCAAACCACAGAGCTGGGCATGTGGACAGATTAACTCAGTCAGGGCCTGACGCTGGAGCTTGGCAGGGGGTGTAGGGGTCCCCAGAAGGAGACTGACATATCGTTTCATCAAAAGAAAAGTGAATGTACAGAGAGTAGCAGGAATGGGGGAGTGGGATGTCTTTTCTACTGATTCTACCAACTAAAGACCAGGACTTAGATGCAGGTATTCGGTAAAGTGTATTTTGGGGGCTTTCTTTCCATAATCAATGAAATACGGCTAAAGAAAGTCAAAGCCATGCTTCCCCGCTGGAGTTGGATTGTTCTAGCAGTGCTGAAATATGGTTCTCTGATAAGCAGCCTGAATCAAGGGGGATCTGGGGCCTTGGGCTTTTTTGGGCCCATACTGTTATTCCCATTGGGATCAGGTGGATTCAGAAGGGCAATACAGCCGGAAGAATCCTTCTGTAGCACCCAAGTTCTGTATGTGTATGTGCTTGTGTGTGTGTGTGTGTGTGTGTGTGTGTGTGTGTTCATGCATGTGTTGGGCTGGTGATTGTGGGAAGTGTTGTTTCACTTAAAACTCCAAAGCCTTCGGAGTAGTGTTTCTCCACCTGCTTTTTCTCCATTTCCTTTCTACCTTCCCCGCCCTCATTAAGAATTATTGTGCACAATGAGAAATAATATTAATAACTAACACTGTTGAGTGCTTACTCAATGGGCCTAGTACAGTGCAACATAAATACACATTGTCACCAGTGGCCATGGGAAACATATTTATTTCTTTAGAAGATGAAGCAATTGATTCAAAAGGTTAGATAACTTGTCCGAGACTAAGTGCAGGGGGACAGTGTGGGGGCAGGAGAGCCATGGAGAACGAGTGCTCTAAATCTGATATCCTTACCCTGCTGGGCTCTGTTTGGATGGGCCCTGTTTTGGTTGGTGGAATGACTGTAAGTGGGAGTGACACCTGCTACTTTGGGGGGTAGCTTTGGCAGCCAGCAAAAAGAGCCAGGGTTCTCTGACTCTTTTCTTTGGCTCCAAGGATAGCCATGCTCCAGGTAGAACCTGCTCCATTAGCCTGGGTCCCCGAGGGCTCCAGAGCACAGCTAGAGTGACCCGAAATGGTCATGTACTGTGATCAAGTGAAAAAATCTCCGACAGAGTAAGTCCCGGAGATTCTGGGGTTATTTGTTATCCTAACATACTATGATTCATTTTGACGGATTCAAGGGCCCTTGGAACTTTTAGTTTCACAAGGTTTGGATCCCTAGAGTACAAAGCTGAGAGTGAAGCATGTCAAACAGTATTTTGGTAACTGTCCCACTGGCCTATGGTTTCTCACTGGGGAGCTGAGGCATGCTGGAGGATTTACAGCAATGAAGCTGTGGGGGTGTTGGGTCCCACGATTCTACACATCCTGGGGACAAGAGCGAGGGGGAGACTAGTGGGCGTTGGGAGGTACAGTGTGGGAGGTACTCCTAGATTCATAATCTGATTTCTATGTAGACTTTTTCCTATTATGAAAAAATGAAGTAAGGATTTGTAGGATCTTTTATATGAGATAAAATTAGGTCCAGATGCTTTCACTGGTCAGTTCTTCCAAACACTTAAGGATGAAACAATAATGATGTTTCAGAAACTTTTCCAGAACATAGGAAAAAGGGAATATTTTCTCTTTTTATGATGGCAGTCCACTCTGAATATCAATACCTGCAAAGGACATTGGAAGAATGGAAAATTATAAGATGCTAAGTTTTCTAACAAAATATTAGCAAACTGAATCCAGCGATATATAAAAAGGATAATACATCATGTTCAAGTATGGTTTATTCCAGGAATCAGAGTGCTTTAACATTTGAGACTCAATCAATCAATGCAATTCATCAGATTACTAGAAAAAAGGGGAAACCATATGACTATCTTGATGGATGAAGAAAAAAAAAAAACTGGACTAAATTCAATACTCCTTCACGATAAAAACTCCCAGCAAGCTAGGAATGGAAACTTTCCTAATCTGATTAGGAATATTTACAAAAACCCCACGGCAGCAAAATCATACTCAACGGTGACACATGGAGCTTTGTGGGGAAGCGGAGACCTTGAACAAGCTGGCTTCCGACACACGTGAGTCCCCGCAAATGCTAGTTTGCCTAAGCATGTGTGTGCGTGTGGACGTCCACATATACACAGCTTCATAAACTTTTAACACTTTCTCTCCAGAAAGACCCTAAAGCCTGAGTGCTTTCTCACTTCCATGTTGGCCGAAGTGTTCAAACCTGATGAAACAGAAGCAAACGGGCCATCGGATCGTAACCCTGCCAATTGTGAAGCTGTTTTTGTGGATTGATAGAGTTTAACTTTCATCTAGACCAGTGGTTCTCAACCTTGGCAAATGTCCAGACAAACTTCTTTTAGAGAAAAAAAAATTCTCACAGGATTTCCCAATGTATAAATAAATTATCTTTGTTTTTAGTACTTAAGTATGTACAGTCATAAAACTATGTATAAACTTTCTTATAAATTCTATAAGTACATTGTAACATTTTACAAGTTTATATTTATAATGATTTATATATTAATCAATTCTATAAGGGATTCTACACCAAATCATGGCTTTCAATGCGAATATGGCATTGACAGCTAACGTTTAGTTTTTTTTCCGTTTTTAATCTGGTATGACCCCCACATCATCTTCTATTCTGCCATCATTTCTCTCTGCTCAGACCACTGGCAAATTTCCCTGTAACACTCTGCTACATTGTCTGGCCTTCACTTGGCTCCATGCATCCTTTAGATCAGGGGTGGGACAAACGCAAGCTGCAAACTGTTTTTGTAAATAAAGTTTTATTGGAACTCAGCCATGCCCATGATTGTTTATGGCTGCTTTCATACATTGACCAAGCTGAGCAAATGCAACAGAAATGGAAAGGCCTGCAAGACCTGACATATTTTCTACCTGGCTCTTTACAGAAAAAGTTTGCATGCCCCTTATTTACATGATAAATCTGTTACTTTAAGAGCTCATTGAAATTAAGGTAATACTTTTTGGCACTAATGCCCTCATAAAGCCCAATGCATAAGTGGGCGTTGTATCAAGAGGCGATGCTAAGTTATGTCAGGGGGGTATTTAGATAATTTAGTATATGTGCACAGATTATTGTTTCTGGGGTGATTTATACCACTTCATACTATCAGATACCAGGTGTTTAGCACTGGCATAAAATTAGAGGAAACAATTTATAGGCTAAGGCAAAATCATTTACAATTTTTCTAATTTGTACATTGATGTTCCATAAAGGTGTTTTCTTGGTCTATGTGAAAGATGGGCATTATTCAACAAACTTCTACCGAAAATCGACTATGAAACCAAAAATGAATCAGATGCAATTCTTGACTCAAAGTTGTGTGGAGCTAGAATTTAGAGGTCTACTTTATTTCAACACTTGGAATTCAGTGTGTCCCTAACTCTCCATGAACTAACTTTTCGTGGGAATCTTTGATTTTTGGCTAGGGTAAATGACAGCTAGTTTGGCCAATCTTCCACACTCCTACGTTTCTATTTAAAACTACAGTTGATCTTTGAATAACATTGCACTGCCTGGGTTCATTTATAGGTAGATTTTTTTCAGTAAATACAGTACTGTAAATGCCTGTATAATACATAAACAAAATATGTGCTTATTGACTGTTCATGTTATTGGTAAGGTTTCTGGTCAACAATAGATTATTAGTAGTTAAGTTTTGGAGGAATCAAAGTTGCATGTGGATTTTTGACTGTGTTGGGGCTTGGTGCCCCTAATCCCCACAATCAATCGTATTTCACTGGAGGAAAGTGGTCAAGAAAACAGGGCTTGAGTTTGAAAAGAGGTATTTTGTATAGAGTATTTGAATCTAGAAAGGGCATATATCAATCCATCTTTCCATCTAACAAATATCCGCTTAGAGTTTTCTATGGCCAAGCATTCCGCTAGGCACTGGGGAGGTAGTTGTGAACAGGAAGACATGCTTCCTATCTTCAGATGACTTCCAGCCTAGCACAGCACACAGCTTTACGCAAGTGCGGGGAGATACACCCAAGCACCATGGGATCCTGCAGGAGGGGGAAAGTAGGTTAAATCAGGAGGCAGGAAAAGCATCTTGAAAGAAATCAGATTTAGGCTGAGACTTGAAGTATGGTAGGAGTTAGATAAGCCAAGATAGGAAATTTGCAGGCAGGATAGAGAGCCTGTGGCCAGGTATGTTATTGGAAACTTTTGAGGAATGAAAAAACAAGGATGTCTATGGATATGATTGATGATCATATGTCACTGAGATATTTGCAAACTCTGCCTTTCAGTTTTTTTTCCTTTTTGGCCTGGGGTCCATGTCAAAAAATTTAGACATCGTCTTTGTGATAGCTTATTGCTTGAGGTCGATTGACATTTGATTCTACATCTTTTTTTTTTTTAAGTCAGCACAGGAGGAAGTTATACTTTCCCACCCACTTAGTTTCCACATAGTCTCAAAAGTAATAAAACAGACCAGTCTGTATTTGCCAAACTCTCTTATGCTCTGAGCTTGTAATATATTGGCCTCTTTCTCCTTCCCTCAAAGAAGGAAACTTTGCTCTCGTATTTCTTTCTATGAGCAAGACAAATGCATACACACACATTTCACAGTAGTTTAAAAATGCCTAATTTCACGTTCGAGAATGTTCCTTCGTGGTACTTTCTTCGCTTTCCTCATTCAGGTCAATTAGATAACAGATGGGAGTGGAAAGGAAATCTTCTACTGCAAAAGATTTATTTTAAAGGAAATGCATTGTGAGTGAGGTCTGCTTGGACAGACCCTACTTAACATCTGTGTGCGTCCTCACTCATGAAAAACCATGCCCAGCTTCTTTCCTGGAGCTGGCATAACAAGGTACTAGGGTAGGGGTGGGGTGTTTGCAAACAGATTCGCTTACAAGTACCTCTTTAAATGAAGTCTGTGGTAAAGGGCCTCTTGCTCCCTTGATAAAACAGTCCTGAGCCAGCTTGCTCTCCATCACATGTGCACTCAGATTCTTGATGGGTGCATGTAAAAGCTGGGTGCAGAGAGCATGCTTTCAGTTCCCAACTTGGTTCTCTTGCTAAGGTCCCTTGGGCAAGTCATTTCACACATTTGGACCTAAGTTTCTAATCTGAAAATGAAGTGTTTGCACCAGATGACCACTAACGTCCTCTCTAGCTGGAACATTCTTTGAATGAATCTGTTGAACATGTTTAAAATCCCTGGATGGATGGAAATGGAGGTTAGAAGTTTATTTAGTACAACATTTTATGGGGAAACTAGCATAATCACAAATCCCTTGCACTGCTTGCTACTGTCATCTATGCCAATCGACTGTTTGGCAATACTAATACTTTGATTTGGTTTCACCTCCAGGAAAATTGGGATTGCGAGAAAGTTATGAATTTGGGTGCAGTGTCTAACAGATGACATCCCATGGGTGTGTCCTCCCCACCCCCAAAAGCTCTCATCTGAAAGACCACTGTTCCAGAGCACCTGGGGCTGCTTTACATGAGCATCACGTTATTCTCATCAAGTGCAAGAACATGCAACAATTATGTAACAGTGTGCACGTGGGGAAAATCCAGCACATTTCACAAGGGAATGGGTATACAAAGCCAGCTTTGAACCCGCAAATGCGGGCTGGGCGACATGCTCCAGGTGAGAACGTGCTAGTGAGGGGGTGTCGACAGTGCTGGAACCATTAATTCACTTATCCTCAGAAACACTCGGGCAATTGTTCAGAGTTTCCGGTGCTTCAAGTGCGGCCCTCCTCCGTGGCACGTGCGGGCAACGCTGACCAAAAACTGTCTCCTTTGCTCACTCCCAGTTGCGTGTCTTAAACCTTTCTTTTTTTTTTTTAACCTTTCCATTTTATCTCCCACACTTTCCTACTTTTCCTTTCTTCTCAACTTCTTTCTCTTTTGTTCCAAGGCAACAAACATGGACAAATTAGAAAGAGTAGCAAAAAAAAAAAAAAAAAAAAAAGATGTACTCATTTAATATTTGATAGTCACTGATGTAGCCAGTACCCTATAAAAGGCAGAAAAGTCCCTTGGCAACCATTAGTCGATCTGTATACTTGTATTGCTTTCCCAAGTGTGTGCCCGCAGGGTAGGTGGGATCTTCTGCCCATGTTCTGTGAGAAGTGTAAGGCTTTGGCCCTGGCAGTGACCATGGAGGATGGCATAAGAATGAGTTACCAATTCTTTGTTTGGGGTAGGAAGCCCTCCTATTTGTGCTGGGAGCATCTGCCCTTGTTATACACACACCCTACACTTGCACACATACACCACATACATACACACAGGCACACACCTGCCCACACTCACCCAGCCACCACACACACACACGTACCTCATTCATGCTGCACCCTCCAACATATCACAACACATCCCTGTACCCAACGGGCAGACCATATGCATGTACACATGTGCACACACATGCACACATATGACACACATTCTCTCCTCACCCAACGCACACACCATACACACTGTGTTCACATGCCCCAGAGCCAACACACACATGCACACACCTTATACACATTCACACCTGGTGTGAGCACGCCCACGGCTGGATGGAGGAAACCAGGCATCGGCAGCCGGACACAGCCAGGGACAGGATGAGAAGCTGAAGAACAGTGAGGTGACAGGGTGGCTAAAGGGACACGAGCTTAAGGAGTGGGAGGCTCCCTTCATATGGAGTTTTCCCAAACTACCTTTTCCATATTCTAAAGCTTGATAGCTTTTACACTGATGAAAAGAGGGCATATTTGCCTGAAATCTCTTATTTAGCTATTTCCTTGGATTCAAGATCTCATAATTTTAAAATAAAGCAAAACACACTCCCTTCCCCCCAATCCATGCACGTGCAGCTGGATGGCTGCTATGAGGGCTGTGGTGGAGCACAGGTTTATGCTTCAGCGTTTGTGGCAATGCAGGAAGGAGAACTTCCTCCCAGCTGAGAACGCCTCTCTCTCCAGGACCAACCTGTCTTCTGGCCACACTGATAGAGAATGAAGAAGCTCACGCGAGAAAAGCACCATTCTCAACAGCAGGCCAAGGAGCTGTTTATTGCAATGCCCTCCAGAGCTCCTCCCCACCGCCTGCCCGCCCTGCCCAGACTGGGCAGCATGTTTAAAGAATTACCATGGTAATGATAATTTACGAGCATGAGTCACTTTTCTGTTTTTCAGGGAGCTCTTTCTCTGCCATCTCTTTTAGCACATTTCCTCTAGGTGTGGTTTGGCGGCCAAGTGCAATGTGGCAGCAAGTTACTTGAAAACATTTCACGAAAAGCCAGATTCCCCAACCCTGGCTTACCTGTGGACCACATATACAGCTGTAATTGCAAACAGTTGCCCACCCACCAAGTAACAGTAAGAAAGGTCATTTTAAAAATGGTTAAAAATAGCAAGCCCTGGGAGCAGCCAGTTCAACGGTTGATTCAAAAATGTTTGCCATCAAGAACAGTGTTCTGAACATATACCTCAGTTAATTCAAAGAAGGTGCACTCAGGGCTGGCCCAGTGGTTAACCTCAGAAATTAATAATAATAATCATAGCTCATATTTATTATTTACGGTGTGTGGCCCTTCTGCTCTAAGCTTCATACATGTACTAACTCAGATAATTCTCATAACTCTGTGAGGTGAGTACTGTCCTGTTTCATGGAAGAGAAAGCAGTCACCTGCATGATAATCTTTCTGAGAGATGCTTGGCCCCTCTCCATTTGAGGGAGGGCCCTCTTCTTTTTGGGTTCTAAGTCGTTCTGTGAGATTAGAGTTCTAAAGAGAGTTCCTCAACTAGTCTGGTGAAAAATAGGAGGGAAGAAAGGAAGGAAAGAAGAAAGGAAAAAGAGAAAGGGGGCGGGAATGAAGATAAGAAAGAAGGAAGGGGGGAGGGAGAAAGGACAGAGGAAGGAAGAAAGGGAAGATCCACAGATCCAGGTTTGGGGGCTATTGCACGGGGTTGTGACTGTAAACTTCTCAGAGCCCTTACTGTTTCTCAGAGGAGTTTGGCATATGCAACATTTCTCAAACTGGACCTCAGATCCATTCTTTCCAGAACTGGTCTTGTCAGTCCTATATTAGAGTTGTCTCTGAGCGCTTTCAACAATGCTCTCATGAGGAAGGCCTCTTTTATCCTTATTTATTTATTTTTAAGATTTTATTTATTTGAGAGAAAGGGAGAGGGAGAGCACACATGAGCGGGGTGGAGAAAGGCAGAGAGAGAAGCAGACTCCCTGCTGAGCAGGCAGCCCAACTCGGGGCTCTATCCCAGGACCATGAGATCATGATTCCAGCCCAAGGCAGATGCTTAACTGAGCCATCCAAGTGCCCCGAGGAAGGCCTCTTTTAAATGCACATAATCCTAGGAGTCTTAACACTTTTGAAGTAACTAGTTCCTTGAATATTTTGCTTTACAACAGTGGTATCTAAGGCAGTTATGTAAGTTTGTCCACTCCTTCTTGCAATATTTATTGAGCACCCACCATATGCTAGAAGAAACATTTAGCTTTGGGGAAGACATACCTTACTAAAGTTTTTGGGCAGGTGGAGGTCCTGGATAGTGGGCAAAGTTATTAAAAAGAAATATAAAGGCATTCTGGGTCTTAGTGTATTTTTGTTAACAGGTGCAAACTAACCAGCAATTTAATAAATAAATCTTTGTCAACCTAAAAAGAATTGGTATCACCAAGACATACGAAATTTCATATAAAAACATTAAATGATCAACAATAGACGTATCATTCCTTGTTAAAATAAATTATTGATGATGATGATTATGCTGATAACTAAAAACAAATGATAGATATAAATATATAATTTCATTTCCCCAGTCACCTTCTGAGGTAGTACAGGTAGTAAACTCATTTGACAAGTGACCCATCACAACATTATTTCCAATGAGAAGCACGTAGGTTAGAATCTGTAGTATGTTAAAGGAGCATTGCAAAATCAGCTTATACAATTTGTGTGTGTAGGAGAATTATAGCTTTTCCTACTACATTTTCTCAATGCCAAACAGTGTTTTGATATGTGATGTACAGGTATACATAAATAGAGCCCAGTGGGTCCAAGTGTCCAAGCCCATCTTATTCCTCTTTGTTGACATACATCATTGTACTGACACTAATTTGACTGGGTTATTTGAGATAATTGCATTCAATTTCAATCTAACTTTCTGCCTCAGGACACACATTGGAGATGGAATTTAGGAATCAAGGCAGGAAGAAGTCTTGGGGACTCAATTGCATGTCCCATAGTGCTCCCTATAACAAAACAAAAAGCTGCCTCATGAAGCTTAACTCCTAACTAAAATATTATGAGTTTTGGGAATGGATTGATGTGAACATGCTTATAGTGTTATAGATATAAAGAAGGTATATTCATGGAGGGGACAAGGTGATGGTCTCCACCCCACCCCACCCCCACCCAGCCCCATCAGGTGATGTAAAAAATAAATTTGTGTTTAAATGTTTGCAACTTAACTTGTTTATTTGGCAGTCTTTTCTTGCACAACCTCATTAAAAACAAGGGAAGAAGAAAGAATGACTGTCACCTACTGGTCAAGTTACCCAAACATGTAATCACTCTACTAAAATCTAATGTATGAGTCAAGTAGAAACATGACTGCCATTGTGGGAAGACTGTTTGTCCCAACCTTCTGGCTGTATAGACTTGAGCCAGTCACCTCATCTGGAAATTTCCATTTCCTTATATATACAACAATCAATCAATCAATAAAATATAAATGAAATAATCTGTAAGACGCGGGCCCTATCTACTTCACTGGATGGTTATGAAGACCAAATGAATAATTGATTAGTTGGTTAATATTCTGCTTTGTTGCCAAAAATACAAAGAAGGATGTAAAGCAACTGACTTGGTATGTGGGAATGCTTGGAAACTCTAGCTCACTACAGATATGGTAAACATTAATACTGATCAAGCCAGGGAAAGGACAAAATTCTCAACAAGACTGAAGTTAATATGTAGAACTTAGATACTGGGGGAGAAGAAAACACAGTGACAAGCAGTTCCCAGTCCTGCTCACTGTCTCAGTCATTTCTCAGTCATTTCTCCAGTACTCCAGCAACTTATGGTAGAAGAGTTTGCATCTTAGGTGCTAGGAGGGTTTTAGGATTTGACTGGGGGGAGAGCCACAGAATGCACATCATGTTATTCACATATACCTTGTGCCTTTACAATGATAGTTTATCAATGAATTGATTGTAATATTTTTTCATGTTTGTCTCCCTGTTGAACTATGAGAGTCATGAAGGCAGTGTCTATGTCTGTTTGGCTCACTGTCGTGTCCCTAGGGTCTACTGTGTCTGGCACATAGTATGCCCTTAAGCATGATACTTGAATAAAGGAATAAATGGAGTGACCACGTGAATCAACACTCTCGTGCTTCTTAATTATCTATGCTGGAGTAAGGCGGGCATCAAGGAAAAACTCCATCAAGGAAAAACTAACTATGGTCAATGGGAAGGAGGTGTAGTCCCAAACAAGTGCCCGGGCAAGTAGAAAGAGCTCCCTGTCTCTATGCATATGCTTCTCCTGGCCAAGTGCCCTTCCTGCACTCTGGATAATGTACATATGTTCTGGACATGCTCTGTTGAACTCAAATTATAGTATTTTGTTCCCCTCTCCAAACACAGAGCCAATATGAATGGCTTTCCCGATAGCTTTAGTCAGTGGAAAGACTGAGCAGTGTAACCCAGCCTGTGGCCAGCAAACCTTCAAGACAGGCAAATCAAATAGATAAAGCTCAGATTTTGTCTACATACATGTCTCCATCTGTGAATGGTTGAGTTGTGTTAAGGAATCAATTAGGGCATAGATGATGGAATAAATAGGGTTCACACACACACACACACGCACACAGAGTCAAAAAGTGGTGACTGGATCTCCCACATGTATGATTAATGTACGAATCATCCTTGATTTAGGAAATTATGAATATGGAATGTGAAGGAGATGAGCCGGGGGAGGGAATATCATGATGATATTTCTCTTTTGGGTAAGGAAAAGATCCTAATTTCACTAAATTTTTTCAGCATCAACAATATTGAGTAATTATACATAAATAGATATGTTTATCTAATTTTGGTAGAAAACATTTTCCCCAAATTGAAGGAGAAGTTGATATTAAAATGTTTTGAATAAGGAAATCATTCTTTGGATACTCTGCACTTTCCAAAACCAAGATAAAAATGTCACTAAGGAAAGTAATCCAATTGGATGAGTAAAGTGGCCGCTACCTAATTATTACTGATCCTTTCAGAAGGCACATTTAATCTTTAGATGATTATTCTAAATTTGACATCTGATTCCTTGCTGAAGTCATAGTCTTACTGCCTGCTGTTCCCTACTATGCTTTCTTTTAGAAATAAAAGCACTAATTCTCTGAAGAAGTACACTGTATTGAAATTAAGCAGGCATAAAGAACCCAAGAGTTACTGTCTTTGATCAGAGCGCAGAGTATTGCTTTATGCTAAAATGAGAAGTTTAAGATGTCTTTACTTATGTGAATTAAGAAATGAGGGCTGTGTTGAATATCATAACGTAAATAAAAGACATTCTTGGATCATATTGGGAATGCCTCTTGCAGGCAAATGTCAAGTGCCGGAAAAATGAAGATAGATTGAATGGTCCAGGAAGTGAGCCAGCACGGGGCTGATGAAGGACAAAGCTAGCCACCCTAATTTGATCCTGGCCTACTTCTCCCTAACATCCTCCCCACCCTTCCCCCATCCCAGTGCCTTAAGAGAGAGACATATTTTAACATGTGGCCAGTCTCCTATTTAGTTCCTGGCTTCCTTAAATTTTGTTTTTTTTTTTCCCCCACAAAACCATTATCCCAATTACTTCTGTCTGTCCTGACTAGTCAGGGGTAGATAATTGAGGCTGCGTAGAAACCTTTCTCTCTTGCATCCTACTCAAACATCTATCCACACGACAGCACAGCACCATCTCATTACATAGAGTGGAATGTCGGGAAACCAGGTACTGGTCGTCAAGACAGCCTTGTCTAGGAAGTGACTAGCAGCCCAAGTCTGAATTACTGTTGGCAAACTTTGCAAGACCATTCTGTTCCAGGAATAGGGAGATGATGACCATGAAACTTGGAAAAATTGGTTTGGGGCAAATGATATGATACATGATACATTTTCCTGCTATGGAGAATGGCATGAACAGAGGAGGGAAAGGTAATCCAAGTGGTCTTTGGTTAAGAATGTGTTAGGCTCTGCAAGTCTGCGAAGGTATGTGCTCAGGGTCTGAAATTCACATGCACACGGCAGATGTTTCAATTTCTGTATTCATTTCAGGAATGCGAGATCGAAAACAAAACTGCTTAAAAATTATCTTTGCGATTTTATGGTAGGAGTACTTACTATGCTGTGACATTTTATGGGAAGAAATTTTTTAAAAAATACGTGAATGTGGAACTTAGAGGAAAAGAATCCTTAACTTCTTTTGCCCCAAAAGAATGATTTCTTTTTCTTCCTTTCTTACCACTTTGGGGTTTTTTTTATCATCATTATTTTAATTTTCTCGTAGTTTTGGCAGTTGGCATTGTGAACTCCTGGGTAAAGAAGTCTCAGTTTAAAATTATAAAATATCTCAGAGTAGCAATTTCACTTCCATGTAGCCCACATTTGGTTCATCTGCTATTTCCAACCAGGACACTTGCTTGGGCCAGCTTTCTGGGATTAGTTTTCCATAGTATGTTAGATTGTCCAGAGTCCATCAAAATGCTTTTCAAACACGGATGGTTGCTGCCTCATTATCAGTTGCTGGATGCCATCAACTCCAGTCTCATGCAGGACTCTGACATGAAATATAATTTATATATCCTTGATGAATAAATTCTCTTTCACCCATGAATTGCTATTTTTTCCCCAAATGAAAGGCTTATTTTTTCCATGTAATAATATCACAACCAGTTCTTCGGTATGAGTCCTGTTTGTTTGTAATGATATGTTCGGTATGATTTCTGTTCATTCCTGATTCTCAAAGAGCTCAACCGTGCAAATACCGGGTCATTGGCTTATCAGCCAGATGGGCTATTTGCTAATCTTTCTGCTATCTGAAGAAGGCAAGCACAAATTTCACCTTCTGAAATATGTAAGTCATAGAGGCAATTTTGAAAAGAGATTCAGATAGAAATAAGGGTTCATGTTCTCTCCACTTTTGTGTATGTTTGAATATTTTCACATTAAAAAGTCTAAAAATGTCTGGACAGTCTCATATGTAATTGACCCTCATTGTTTGTTACTCTATACTTGTGAATTCACCTACTTAGTAAAAAAAAATTTTTTTTAAAGATTTTATTTATTTATTTGAGAGAGAAATAAAGTGAGCACATGTGCAAGAGAGCACAAGTCAGAGGGAGGGGCAGAGGAGCCCGATGTGGGACTCAATCCCAGAACCCTGGGATCATGACCTCAGATGAAGGCAGACGCTTAACTGACTGAGCCACCCAGGCGCCCCTACTTGGTAAAATTTATTTGTAACCCCCAAATCAACACATGCAGGACTTTTGTGGTCATTCATGGACATGGACAGAGCATCAGAAAATTTGAGTCAACTAATGGACATGGTCTCAGGTGGGGTTGAGCAAGATGATGCACTGCCTCCTTGGTTCAGCTCTCATGCTGTAAACAAGTGTCGTTTTCACGGTCTATTTAGTGCCCCAGTTTCTGCATTTTTGTGATTTTTATTGGTAACTTTGCTATTTAAAATGATCCCCAAGCAGAGTGCTGAAGTGGTTGCTCTCTAGTCTTCCTAAGCCCAAGAAGCCCGTGATGTGTCTCAAGCAGAAAATACGTATTTTAGATGCACCGCATTCAGGCATGAATTATAATGCTCTCCAGGATGAGTTCAGTGGTAATGAACCAGCACTACCTATTAAAGAAGCTGTCTTTAAACAGCAATGCACATAAAAGGTCATGAGTTGATCTGTCGGTAAAAAGGTGACCAGATGCTTGAAAGGAACCCAACCTTGGATTTCCTCTGGAAGCATTGGTTTAGTATTGGCTAATTCAAGACACTGAAAATAAAGAGACTCAATGGTATTTGCATGTAACTATAACTCATCTGCATCTAAGTAGCCCCCAAGAGCAAATTCTGTCATTTAGCATAGAAAACCACTCGGAGGGGCATCTGGGTGGCTCAGTTGGTTAAGCATCTGACTCTTGTTTTCTGCTCAGGTCATGATCTCAGGGTTGGGAGATTGAGCCCTGGGTCAGCTCTGTGCTGGGTGTGGAACCTGCTTAAGATTCTCTGTTTCCCTCTCCCTTGGCCTCCTCCACGCACATGCTCTCTCTCAGAAAAGAAAGAAGAAAGAGACAGAGAGAGAGAGAGAGAGAGAAAGAGGGAAAGAAAGAAAGAAAGAAAGAAAGAAAGAAAGAAAGAAAGAAAGAAGAAAGAAAGAGAAGGAAGAGAGAAAGAGGAAGAGAGAAAGAAAGTGAGAGAAAGAAGGAAGGAAGGAAGGAAGGAAGGAAGGAAGGAAGGAAGGAAGGAAGGAAGGAAGGAAGGAAGGAAGGAAGGAAGAAAGAACCACTCTGAGTTGTTTGGCTGTGTATGCAAGTTAGGCCCCTAAGGGTCCCTCTCACCTCCTATTTACTTGGTCCATTGTAGACATCACCTAATTTTGTTTCTCAGGTTGGACTATTATCCGTGATGTTATTAAAACATCATCATTATTATTCTATTCAAACGATTACCTTTTGCTTAGTAATTGTTTTATAAACTCCCCGGTAAAGAGGTTCTGTTTAAAATTATGATTTCAGAAAAAGCTGGCAGGTGTATCCTCATTGCTCCTTTCCCAATCTTTCAGTGTCTGATAGCCTACACTATCTAGAAGACCAGGGAACTTGAGCCCCCCCACACTGGTAAGATCTTATTTATCCCCCAGACCTGACGTGGCACTTGGCACCTAGTAGGTGCCCAATTGGGTGAATGGAGTTCTAATTAAATGTGGAGTTATAACATGTATTAATTTGAAAACCTTACAAAATAGGTAGTGACTTTTAATGCAACAGCTGGGAAACGGTGCCCTTAGGGCAGAAGCTGTCTTAGATGTTTAGAGACTTAGATTTGGTTACAGAACCTATAAAAGGTACAAAAATTTTACCATAAATGTCTATAAAACACACATATTTCTTGTGATAAATAATAGAGCTTATGTATTTTATTGGTTTGGCAACTGACATCAATAACTGTCAATAAACAACTGAGATAAACTTTATTGGTTAGATGTAGAATAGTGAAATACTGCCCAGGGGACAGAAAAGCAAATTTAAATGATGACATCCTGGCTTGGGAATGATTTCACAATTAAGGTAACTTCTATCACGAGGGCAATATTTTCCAGCTGTTCTCTGCAACCTTTACCATTTACATTATACATTTTATTTTTGTTGAGTAATGGAGGCAATTTATTCTAAGCGTTATAGTTTATTCTGCATTTGGGCATTTTGCTTCTCAAGAGCTGATTTTTTTAAACCTGGCTAGTTGAACAGGATATAAATGTTATTTTAATAATAGGAACTGAAAATTTAATAATATGGTATTAATCTGTAAGCATAAGTGAATAATATTAGTCCTCGCTTACTTTACTTCCGACATAATTCTGGCCTATTAATGGAATTTTTATTCAAGGGAATGCTGTATTGCAAGATTTTTTTAGTAAGTAAAGAAGTTTTCAACAGAAACACAAAGGAAAAAATAAAGATAAATGTTGAGATACTTATATGGTTATGGAGATATTTATATGAATACATATATTATTAAATTGCTTGAAATATCCAGAAAAAAAAGCAACAGAGAAGTAAAGGTGATTTTTACTTGATTGGAGCGTTTCCTTATTTCTCCAATTACTTGAGGCATATATATACGTATGTATATATATCAAAGAATATGTTTGAAAAACCTAAATGTAATTGCATAACGTGAAAAATAAAGTGAAGCAGAAGCTCTCCCCACTAAACAAAAGTAAGGCAGATGCTAGTCTCGCACGTGAGAATTGTCACTGAGGGCTTGGGTTCATACCTGTGCTCATGTTTGCTAAAGAGATGTTATACAATGGCTTAAATTAATTCTTTAAAAAAAATAATAATGATAGTTTCCCTCTGTTTTATTGTGGCACATTGATCGAAATATGGCTAATTTATGGCAGTAAAAAGCACTATTAGCTCTTTTATAGTCTGAGTCACAGAATTTTCACTGAAATGAAGGAAAACAAAAAGTTATAAATGAACAGAGATGTTAGATCAATTAAAATGAGAAAATATACTTATTATACCTAGTTACTGTATATTTAAATATTTTCTTGCAAAAACTTCTCTTCTTGGATTGCCTGGGTGGTTCAGTCGGTTAAGTGGCTGACTCTTGATTGCAGTGCAGGTTATGATCTCAGGGTCCTGGGATCGAGCCCCACATTGGGCTCCATGCTCTGCAGGGAGTCTGCTTGAGATTCTCTCTCTCCATCTTCCTCTGCCCCTCCCCCCACTTCCACGTGCATGCAGGAGTGTGCACTCTCTCTCTCAAATAAAAAAATAAATCTTTAAAACAAAAAACAACTTCTTTTCTTTCCTTTCTGATCCTTTTTACAAGTCTCCCTCTCTTCTGGGCATGCTGCCTTATGCCATGTGGGTCACTATCCAATATGCTTTCATTGACAGCCATGCAACAAATTTCAGCCCTGACCAATCTGGGATGCAAAGAAAATCAAAGTTTTCTTTTAGTTGTTTGCATTTTGGAAATTAAACAGAAATAAGCCCCAGTCTTCCTCTTCCACTGGCCCAAACAAATTACCTTTTTTTTTTTTTTTTTTTGGAGTTCTTTCAGCATTGAGGAATGAAAGATTAAAGAAATGGGATACTCTTTTAAAAAATCTTTTTTCCATAGACACGTCTTATACAACAGGCTGTGTCCCTGGAAACCATTGGTCTTGGGGCTGTGGGCACGGTGACTATTTCTTGGCTAAAAGATTTCAAGCAAGTACTTGGTCTGTATTCACCCAACAGGGTCCAGAATCTTGCCTGCTCACAGGAGATGGGGCTTTTGTGCCACTAGCTTCTGGAAGGCCAAGAGGAAGTAGACACAGTATTTTTATCATAGGACTGTCCTTCTGGAAACATAGCCCTAGGAGTCTGTGGTTTGAATTATAGAGTGTCTCAGGAGAACTTCTGGCATCTGGTTTGACAATCATCTTTTAAAAAATGTAGTCTTTTGTGAGCTTGTGACCCAAAATGATATGGTAAAACTAATGCTGGAGACTCACAGTGGCTTAAGTTGCAACAGTTATGCAACAAAGAGAAGGGAATAAAGAAGCCTGAACACTGGATGGAATTTAATAAAATGTGTTATAAAATGGAAGCCCCATCTATTGTCTACCACTTAATTCCCAGAACCTGTGATTGTGAACTTAGTTGGAAAAGGGCCTTTGCAGATACAATTTGAGTTAAGGATTTTGAGATGTGGAGATCATCCTGGATTATCTGGTAAATCCTAAATCCAATCTTACAAGAGACACATAGAGGAGATACAGACGGAAGAAGAGGAAGCCATACAGCCGTGGAGGCAGAGATTGGAGGGATGCAGCCAAAGTCCAGGAACACCAGGAGCCATCAGGAGCTGGAAAGGACAAGGAAGAGCTTCTCCCCTGGAGCCTCTGGGGGGAGCTTGGCCCTGTTGAAACCTTGATTTTGGACTTCTGGCCTCCAGGATTGTGAGTGAATATGTTTGTCATTTTAAGCCACGCAGGTTGGGATGATTAGTTATCGTAGCTACAGGAAACTAATTTTCTGTCTGTCGATATCCTCTTAATATCCTCACTGTATTCCTGGTTTTGCCAATTTATTTTTACTTCTTTAGTGGTATATATTTACTTATCCCATGAACTCCAAAAATAGTTTACCCATTAGCTGAAAAAAATTTACAATCTAACTATTCTCCATTTGAGTCAATATTTGATTTCTGTGCTCACATATGTATGTATTAAAATATATACATCTATGTTAAAAATGAACTTTATTTTGTGTCTATGCCATCTCAGGATGTTCTTTAATGTTGTTGTATTAGATCTCAAGCCTCAAAGAAAAGGAAACTATACACCTTAGACTCCTTTATAGCAGCTCTGATGACAGTGTCTATTATTGATTACAATTTGCAGGCATGTCCTTTTGACTTTAAACTGAAGATTGCTGGGGTAGGGGATGAGGGTTGGGTAACTGGGTGATGGGCATTAAGGAGGGCATGTGATGGAATGAGCACTGGGTGTTATCCAAGACTGATGAATCACTGAACTCGACCTCTGAAAGTAATAATACACTATATGTTAACTAATTAAGTTTAAATTAAAAGAATAAGTTTGAATGTGTGTTAAGAGAGTAACAAAACCAGGAAACCAAAGCCATCCCACGAAATCGGCTTCTGTTCCATTATTCCTTATTTCAGTAAATGACATGGGGACACATCAAGTCTTCAGGCCAGCATCCCAAGAGTTTCTTACCCTGTCCATCACTAGGTGCTTCCAACCCCTCTCATGTCCTCCACCCATATCTTCTCCACCTTCAAGCCTAGCCGTCATTTCATCCATCAGTTACTTAGATGCCTCCCCTTTTGCCTTCCTGCTCTTTCCATTCTTCTGTCTGCACACACACACACACCCATGCACACACACGTACATGTGCACTAAAGCACACCCCACATGTGAGCACAAATGTGCATACATACCCACCCATCATGGGATTCTGGAGGCCCCTCCATGACTTAGACCAGCCAAGTCTCAGTTCTCCTGGACCAGTCAGGAAAAAGTATAATTAAAATTAATAAGTAAGATATCGGGTATGTGCAAAAACTTAATCACAGAAGTACCTTGTGTCCCAGTAATTCTACTCTTAGGTAGATATCCATGAGAAATAAAAATATGTGCCTAAAAATCTCATGCACGAATGTTCACAGCAGCATGACTCGTAATCGCCAGAGGCAGGAACAAGATTGACAAGGATGATTCCAGGTGCTGGCCCTTCCCTCTGAGGTGCCTCGCCCCTGTCCGAATACCATCTGCTGGCCTATCCATCTGCCCCGATTCACTGTGTGCATGCAGACAGCGGCCTGTTCTTCACTGGATTCTCAAGACTCAGTGCAGTAGTTGCACAGGGTCGGGTCTCTCAAGCATGTTTGTGGATCAGCTGTACAGCCCAAATGTACTGAGTTGCCCCAGGCCGTTCCTGACGTGGCCACTTCACTCCGAGAAACCTAGGAATTTTGTTCGGCTTTGGTGGAAGATCTGTGGATTGCCTACCACACAGCAAGACTCCCACAGTCATCTCTTCTCTGAAGTCTCTGGCTGCTTCTCCCTTTCTCTCCACTACCTGACCCGCTCCCACTCCCACTCCGCCTCCGGTCTCTGTCCCCTTCTCCCAGTGCAGGCTCACCTCACCTCACTGCACCTCATCTTTCCCAGGTGCCTGAGTGAGCCCACTCTCTATATCTGATGGCTCCCCCCCATCCCCCAACTCAGCCAGCAGCACAAATCTGGAAACCTAACCTGCCTGAACAGTATCCCTTCTCCTTAAAAAATGAGGAGGGAAATGATTACAAGTAACTTGCTGTAATAACTAGTTTCCTTTTATTCTCATCACTTATGAATGAATGCTGTTATATGGTTCTTAACTCGGGATGGAAAAATCTATTGCATGTCCCTGTGTGTCTGCACCTGCTGTTTCCTCTGCTTGTAAATCTCTTCTTTTCCCCTCTCTCCCAAGCCACTGCTCATTTGTCAAGACCCCTTTCCTGGGGCCCACTCCTCAGTGAAGTGTTTCCCTCAGCGAAGGCAGAGCTGGAGGCAATGTCATACCAAAGGGAAACTCTCATGAATTTGAAACAAGATGGGCCTCGGCTTCAATCTCAATTTCTCTTATGAGCTGTGACACTTTGAACAAGTTTCTTAAACTCGTGCATCCATAGTTTCCCCATTCGTAGAGTTGTGATATTTCAGTGATGCTGAATGCATTCCTTCCCGGCTCTCTAGGACCATGAGGCCCCCGAGAAAGGGTTAGGTGGGGCTGAGATGTGGGTCCCCGTGGCCTCTCATGGGCTGGAGCCTGGGCAGATGGCCTTCAGCTGGGAGCAGCCTCCTGAGTTTACCTGAGTGTGTTACTGGGCTATTTCCATTTTTCAGATGAACGATGATGTGGAAAGATTGGGAAGCAGCGAAGGGATGTCGTCAAGTACAGGCACATAGTAAGTGCCCAACAGGTGTACGCGCTCTCTTCTCTTGTTCCCTCCCACTTGTGAGCAAGTCTTTATTACAGCGTCTGAAAGCCCAGCCCCACACACAGAACAGGAAGTAATTCAAGGGCACATATGTATCATCATGATTTGTTTGCATGTCTGTCTCTCCCTTTAGACTCTAAATCCTTCAAGCACAGGGACTGTGTTGCACTCGCTGCTGGAGTCCCAGGGCCTCGTGCATAGTCGACACTCAGTGGATATTTGTTGAATGAATGGATAAATGGACGACAATTTCATGGAAGAATCACTCCCCGAAATTTCCAGCCACAGACTTATGAAAGTTGGGATGGAAACACACCATCTTTCTTGCCTAACCCTCACCACACTCTTTAGGGGTGGTCACAGAACTGCATGTTTTCTCCAGAAGAGATGAGCTCTGCCAAGAATGAGGGCGTAGGTCTATGCCGGGCACTTCCCGATTCTCCTCTCCGGGTGTGGGGAGGACAAAGGTGCCCACAAATGAGCGGGGGAGCCAAATGGGACAAAAGAAGCCCAGAAGGGCAATGTCTGCCCTGGTCAGGCCCAGGCACATTGCTGTGCTCCCAAGTTACTTCCAGTGCCGTGTGCAGGCCTGGAGTTTCAGATGCTCACAGATGTCTCTGGAGTGTTCCTCCATGTCCTCAACTTACTCTCAAGAATCACCCCTGATGCTCTGAGTGAAAATAAAACTATCTTCCATGAGGAAGCTCCATGAGGAAGGAAATGTCATTGAGAAGTGTCATTGGCACCACTTCCAGCTGAGAGACCAGTCTTTATGACCTTGCATGAGTTTGAGGTGTCCCTGAAGGGAAGCAGCTTTCACTTTCCCATAGTGCAAGTGGTGGGACACTTGCAAGCTTTCAGGCTTACTCGACTGTGACTGGACCTAGTCCTTGGGTTTCATCCTTGGGGAAGGAGTTTTATCAGTTATTATTCCCCACAGGTTGATTTCTTAAAATGTGAAATTGGGGCTCTGGTGTTTCAGTAAAGATCTGTGAAATAGATATATGGGGCTGGCATTTAGTTCCTAGTTAAGAGATTTCATGGAATAAACTTCGTGATTTTTGTGGGTGTCTTAACTGTCATATATGTAATATGGGATGGGACATTTTGCAGAAGGAAAGCTTGCTCCCTTCCTGCTTCTTCCTTGTCTGCACCCCTCCCTCTTCCACATGTGGGTACCCCTTTCAGACATACAGGAAGGAGTAGTGTGTAGAATCTCAGTTCTCAAAGTGGTGGTCAAGACGGGGGGCACCTGCGTTACCCAGGTGCCTGTTAGAAATGTCGAATCTCACATTTGCCCCTGACCTCTAGAATAAAAATCTGCGTTTTGACAACGTTCTCCACGTGACTTGAATGCACATTCAAGTTTGAGATGCATTGATATAGTAGTTAAAATGGGAGTTTATAAATATATGCCAAATACTATATGCCTCCGATTTTGATCCCAAATCCTGCAGCATAGCAACTGTGTAATTGGGGCAAGTTACTCTATGTCTCTTTAAGCCTTGGAATCCCCACTTGTAAGAGGTGCACAGAAGTATATATTCTATAGGGTTGGTAGTGGGATAAATCAGTGACTGGATATAAAACTTTTAGCCCTCAGTGTTTGGTAATGGTAGCTATGAAGATGATAATGATTATCATCATTCTCCTTTGCCCTCCTCTGCCATCCTGACACCTAGGACCCAGGCCAGTGATCTTAGCAAGAGGGATTGAAGAGCCTTGGCCTGACCTTTTGGTGCTCAGGATGGGTAGCATGAAGTAGGCCTTATGATTGATTTTGTATTTGAAGCACCTCACTCATGGATGTTGACAGCAGTGGGTACAACTGAGTAACATCCTGCTTCTATTATATCAATAGGTATTTTTATTAGTACTGCTGTTTCTATGCCATTGAAAGAATTCATGAGTTTTTAACCTGTTAATGCAACAAAATTTTTAAAACGCAGTCTTTAAAAGTTATGGTTGTAACTTTTAGTCCTCTGGATTTGTGTCCCCTGGAGCCAAAGCCCATCTTGCCCTAGGTATCTGGGTATTAGACCACAGATGCCACAAAGGCTGTATCTCATCGTGGGGCAGAGTAGGGCTGCAGGATTCAATTTGTAGTGTCCCCCTTAGCACAGCAGGTGTTGGCAAGACCCTGGTTGGACAGCAGAACTGGGAACTGGAGAGGCGGAACATGACAGGGAGGACTGAGAGCACTTTAGTCCAGGGGGCATGCTTGTTCATCTACAAATCCCTCATGGTTCATTTTATAACTTGCAGCCCATTTTCATGGGTCTCTTTGCCTTGAAGAAAATTTTCCATCTTTTCTGTCAGGATCTTCAAAGTCCTTGGCACATGTCTCTGACCTACTGGCAAATGAATTGCTTTGACACTAAACCTTTGACAATTATCAGAACAGATGTATTTTCTCAATATGCATTCCGAACACAGTCCCCCTGGGCCCACTTATTTCACTTATATTGAGGGAACTCAATAAAAATACACATTGGACAAATGCCTGTATCATCGTTATTGGTTTTAGGTCAGGGCAGATGTAGGGAAGGGAACAAAGTTAAGAAATGTGAATATAACAAGGATATTTAATGAAGGAAGCAGGAAGTCAAGGGGCAGAGGAGAATGGATAGGGATGATTTTTTTCCATTTAAAAAAAAGGCTTGGAAATAGAGAATTCTAAAGTTACTCCATGACTTGTCATTGTGGTAGCCACTAAATTTTTCTTGGACAGAGCTGTCACACATCTTGGATAACTTTTGGGAATAATATCAGAAAGGTCAAAATGATATCTTTATGTGTTTTTGAACATCACAGTTGGCTTTGTTCCAACCAGTCAAGCCATGCCAACACTGGTCCTGTGGGATCACCATTCAGCCAAATGATGGCTGCTTGCTCCAGTGAGCCCTGTGAGCTGGTAACTGCCAGCTAGGGAACATTCCCCTCATGTCTTACCAGTTCAGTCTTTCATAAACTGGTTGTGATTGCCTCTGTGGGCTCCCATGTGGATCATATGCCATAGGAAAGTCACTTCACTGTCTGGATACTCTGGGAGCCTGAAGCAGTTTTCCAGATAATTCAATCCATAAAAAGCCTTCACTTTTTCCTGATTGGAATATTTCAAATGAACATGCTCTCTTTGGCCAAAGTTGCATTGCAGTTTCCTTTTTTCTGGTCACATATCCAAAGAGACTTAGTACTCCTTATACACAGGCTTGAGCATTCACATTCTGTGCAATTCACTGGGAAAATCTCCCAGGGCTTAAGCTGGTCTACCTGTGTCCTAGTATAAGAATGCCATGGGTTTAAGTTAGCAAACAATTATCCAGCTTTGGATATTGAATAATGCCCAAACTGGGCACTAATTTCATACTTCTTCTTCTTCTTTTTTCTTTTTTAAAGGAGAAGCTATGGAAGATTTGGAAAAGTGGTCAGAGAACAATAGCAATAGTTACTCACACTTATTGAGTACAGACTATGTTTTAAGTGTGTGAAATAGTTTTCACTTAAACCCTTTGGCAATCTAAAGCTAACAACATGGAGGTTTGAGAATTTACTTTCCCTGCCCAAGGTCTCTTAACTAGAAAGCAACAGAGTTGGGATTCTAAGAGCCTAAGTCCAGTGGATGCTAGAGCTTCTGGTTTATTGTCTTACCTATAAGTAATGGGCAACATGTTTATTTGTAGTAAATATGATGGGAACAATGGGAAAATTATAGGTCTTGACTATGTATTCTGTTTCATGTTGGAAAGAAAGATGCTGAGGGACCAGCATGTCTTCTATCCTATTTTGACCAATTCACTGGCTTCTAGAATTTTCTCTCCTCTTGACTCCCCAGTTCTCTTTGTCTCTTTCCAGAAGAACACAAACTCCTCCAGGATCCTTACTGAAAATTCACAAACTTTCCACAAGTTTGAATAACTAGCTGTGGCTTCTTTTTTAATACTCATGGGTAGGCAGGTCCTGGAGTGCTTTAAAAGCCCCCTAATTTTGCCAGCAGACTGAAGAAGGGAAACTCAAGTCACTGGAGACAAAGGGGCAAAGCCACAGGTTTGGCGGCAGAGGGAAAGAAATGGTGTGTGACCAGGACTTAAGCCGTCTGTGTTGGCTCTGGATGACAGTATACTCTTGCTCCAAGGCCCTTAATTGGCTGATAGAGTGATTGCTTTGGCCAAGGGTCCAATTAATACCCAACATTTGAGGATTGGTTTTCCAACCCCAGTTGGATGAGTTTCTTGGCAAAAAAGGGTAACCACTGTAAATTCAATTCACTTCCTTAACTGTGCACCCACTCTATAATGTAAGGATATCACTCTGTCTGGTTAATTCCAGACATGGCTCTGTGAGCAGATGGGGAATTTGGATTTTCAAATTTGAAAAAAAAAAAAAAAGCATAAGTGAGTGTGAGTTTTATGCAGTTACCTTGATACTCCATCTTGTGGAAAATATACTAAGTCCCAATACAGTAGAAGGCAAGACTGCAAAAGTCAAGCAGTGCTTAGCCTAAAGTTTGTGCTTGCTGAGAATGCTCTGATGAATCGCTTGCTATGATTGGCTATGGATCTGCTGAAATCTCCACTGAACCAGAAAATGAAGTCACTCAGCTCCTTTGTGTTGCAAGTGATCAAAGATGCCGATGCAGTGGTCTTAGCCTATAGGGACTACCGTACATTCTAGAACATGGGAACGGCAGCCTTGGAGCTGTGGGTTCAGATCCTGGCTCTGAAATTTACTTAGTTGCATGTACCTGATTCAGTTGCCTAATCTAATTTATAAAGCAAGGATGATAACTATCCTGTCAGCATGGTTGCAAGGATTACATTAAAGAATACATGTTGGGTGCCTGGGTTGCTCAGTGGGTTAAAGCCTCTGCCTTCGGCTCAGGTCATGATCTCAGGGTCCTGGGATCAAGCCCCACATCAGGCTCTCTGCTCAGCAGGGAGCCTGCTTCCCCCTCTCTCTCTGCCTGCCTCTCTGCCTACTTTTGCTCTCTCTCTCTGTGTCAAATAAATAAATAAATAAGATCTTAAAAAAAAAAAAAAGAATACAAGTTAAAGCATAAAGATGCTCAATTAATGCTAGCTCCCTTCCCTTAATACCAGGGACAGCTGCCATTGCTCAGTCTGAGACACTCCATGTGCCTTGATGTGTTACGCTGCCTTGGAGAAGCACATACAGCCTAAAGCTTGGCTTCTAAATAGCAGCCGCATAATAGCAAATTTCTAGTCAAACAAGCTTATGAGATGTCATCGCTCCCCCTGTTTAGCATCATAGCAGATGAGCTGTCGTAGAGCCCGAATTTCAATGTTCTCACTCACCTCAAATGTATTGTGGGCTGCCCACTCATTACTGCTTCTCTTTACAAGATTTTGCCTTGACTTTTTTCCCCCTCTTATTTACCAGATGGAATGAAATTTGTTTGTCAAAACATCCTGCTCCTCTATTTACTTTGACCTGATTTTGAAAGCAGCAAGTCACTTTCTTTGGGCTGCTGGAAAGAGCACTAAACCAGATGCTGAGGTGACTGGGATTTCTGGAAGACACTCTTTTCTCTGATGAGACATGTGATGCATGAAGTAGGAGCCTCTGGCAGGAAGCCACAGGCTCTACTGCAGCACACGTGCTCTCTCACATCATTGACCTCACAGTTCCCATCTTTGTCTAGAGGGCCAGCTACTTCAGGATCTGCCTGCTAATCATTCTTTTGCGTGTTACCCAGACTAACCTGGCTTCTCTTGGTTGTGTATGTGGGTGGGTAATTCAGAAGCTAAGGGCAGAAGCTCCTGATTATAGGTAATCTACCAAGCACTGGAGTTTGTCAAATGGTCCAGTCCAGGTCTGCATCATTTGGGAAGGGAAGAAAAAGTAAAGTAAGATAAAAACAGAGAGGAAGACAAGCCATAAGAGACTCTTAACTACAGGGACCAAACCGAGGGTTGCTGGAGGGAAGATGAGTGGAGGATGGGGTAACTGGGCGATGGACATTAAGGAGGGCACATGATGTGATGAACACTGTGTGTCATACGTTACTGATGAATCACTAAACTTTGTCCCTGAAACTAAGAATATGCTATATGTTAACTAACTTGAATTTAAATAAATTTTTTTAAAAAAGAAAACTCATTGAAGGCTCTTTACTTTTATTCTTGACTTCTTAAGTGATCAGTGTAGACAGAGATCAAGATGTTCCTCAAGAGTTATTACCAAACCTGGCCTTGTCTTAGCACAGGTGCTCTCTGTTGTAAAGTGTCATCAATAGACATTCACCTCTGGGCATCCTGTATAAGTGATGAGCCCTGCAGTCTTTGCTTCCTCCTCCCTTCGTTGACTGATTAACTGGAGCAAACTGTGACTCTTCAGGGAGCAAAAGGAGCATTTTACTTTGAGTCCTAGATGTTGGTCTTCATAAAATTAAGCCAAGTGGAATGAAAGGCATTTATTCATGCATTGATGCATTTAATTAACCATTATTTGCTGAGCATCTGTTATGTGCCAGATACTGCGGGCAGTAAGGAGAGAAGGGTGAATAAGACACAGTCCTTACTGGGGGGTGGGAATGGTCGGCAGGGATAGACAAAGAGGCAACTATGATAGAACTTGTAATGCAGTGTGTCAGGGTAAGCACTGGGTGCCATAACAATTCCCTGGGAGTTGGGGGAACTTCCCTAGAAGAAGCAGTACCTTGGCATGAGACCTGAAGGATGAGCGGAAGCTCACTGTCTAAGGGGTGGGGGGGGGGCTGTGCATAGTGCAAGGGGGTTTATAGGTGAGAACTCTAGACAGAAGAGAGACTCTGAGGAGCTTGGGAGCTGCCTGGGGCTTCTGTAGACGCCGACTCAGGGCAAGATATAGATTCTGACTGGTAAGGGCCTCTGTGGTCAGATTTGACACTGGGCTCCAGAGCTACTGTTTTTAGCATTGATGGAGTTGCATTTCCCTATGATTATCCCCAAACTTCAAAAGTGTCTGAAGCAGTGAGATGTTCTGGATTATTCTTTTGATGGTATGGATTCGGCCCTGTTCCATTCTTCAGAAAGAGTGGTCTTCTCCATATAAGACCCAGAGTCTCCCTGGTAAGACCAGAGTTATGGAGACAGCAGAGCTCCCAGTGGACCAGACATCTCTGGGGTCACTGCAGAACTTCTAAGAAATGCAGCCTGATTTTATAGCCCTGTCCTGGTCTCACAGAGAGAGTGATGCCATCTCATAGCTGGAGTCTGTCTTTACGTGTAGGTGAGTAGGATATGGGCTAGTCTACCTGATGCTTCTAGATTTTCTTGCTTGCTATATACCATTGACACCTTTTACCTTCAACCAATTTTCAGTGGGTGCTAGGGTGACCAACTATCTCAATTTGCCTGGGGTTGAGAGAGTTCTCCAAATGCCAGATGTTCAGCGCTAAAATCAAGAAAGTTCTGAGTAAGTCAGAATGAATTAGTCCCCCCAAGAATGCTGACTTCGTGCCAGGATCTTCTATGTTATGTGATCACATTTACTCTTCAAAGCAATGCTTTGAGGTAGATACTATTATTTCAATTTTAAAGAATTTGTAAATAAGAGATCAAGTGAGTTTCCCGAGACTACTTATCTAGTGATAGAGCTTGAACTTAATTTAGGTTGCTTGCTTTAAAACCAGTGCTTTAGTTGTCCCTTGCTGCATAAGAAATCATTCCAAAACTTGCTAGGTTGAGTCAACACTAAAGTCAACACTAAATTAACTAAACTATGTTAATTCATAGTTTCTGTGCATCAGAAATTTAAGAGCATCTTAGCCAGATGGTTCTAGGGCAGGGTCTTCCATGAGGCTATAGTCCAGATGTCAGCAGGGGCTGCTTAATCTGAAAGCTTGACTGGAGCTGGAAGGTCTGCTTCCAAGCTGGCCCCCTCACATGGCTGCTGGCAGGAGACCTCAGTTTCTTTCCATGTGGCTCTGCTGTCTGGCTGCTTAAGAGTCTTCATGACATGGTAGTTGGTTTCCTTCAAGTTGAGTCACCCAAAGAGAGAAAGGAAGAAGCCACAATTCTTCTTGTTGCCTCGCCTTAGGAATCATGTACTGTCATTTCTGGAAGATCCTCTTCATTTTACATGTCAGCCCTGCTGAGTACAGCAGGGGACCACACAGATGGTGAGGACTTAGGGCGTCCTAGAAGCTGGCCATCACAGCCAGTGTAGGTTTCACATTTCCACAGCTGCCTCCACCTAAAGTGGGCATTTGAGAGAAGTCTGTAGGATGAGCCATTGAAAATGTATACCTATGTGCTCACACACACGCGCACACACATTCATTATATATATAAATACCATTATTTCTATACTGGAATGCATGCACTTTTAAGATAATCAGCACTTTGGTAGGCTAAATGTTTATCCTAATGATGTTTCCATTACACCAAATATTTTTTAGTCTGTCACCAATAGACACAATTATACATAGAATTTATATATTCCAGGGTATATACAAACATATATACCATTACCTGGAATTAAAATCAGGGAAACGGTGGGGAAAGTAGGGAGGCCAAGAGCCCAGGGATGCCAACAACAATGCTGGATGGCAGGTACATGAGGAATGCTTGGAGTGAAATTTGCCCAGTCCCAGCACAGTGCTGCTGCGTGGTCCGTATTAATTTAAAGGGCCTGGAAACCCTACTTGTAGAACCTTAGTTACTTCGTTTGTAAAACAGAGGAAGATAGTAGCCCTTGTGCGTTCAACTCCTTAGAGCGGTTGTAAAAAACAAGTAAGAGAAACCAAACAAGAAAATGCCTGGAAAAGCATAAGGTCTTAGAGGAGAGGAAGGTGCTAGTGTCACCAACATTTGAGCTGTTATCTCTGGAAGTGTGCCAAGACCTCCCACAGCGCTCCCAGAACCACACACGACTGCTGCTTTGCAGTGCCTGGGAGCCCTTCTTTGAGGAGCATTAGCCACATGTCTTGCTGCAGTTGTCAGACACTTTAGCCACTGTGTTTTCTTAAGCTCTGCCTTCATGTGCTGCCTGGAAGGGCACGGTTCTGTGGGGGAAGCGAGGCTGTTGGCAGGGCTCCGTCCTCCTGTCTGCTTGCTCAGGCCTGGATGTCAGGTCAGGTGAAGCTAGGTGTGCCCGAGGCCCTCCACCTAGTCCTGGTGTGGACACGGCTGGCGCCAGGCCTGAGGAAGCAAGGACAGAGGCTTCCAATGGAACACGCACATAAACCTGTGACACTATTTTCACGTTCTTTGCCACATTACCAAAGCCAAAACAGGAAGAGAAGTGGGTTTCTTTGACAAACATTTCTTTTTCACTCCTTTTCTTATAAAATTATCCCCAAACTGTCCGAAGAGTCTGGCAACCATTCATGGGTCAACAACACGCAGTTTTATGGGGATGGCATGAATGAATTCCCTGCTAAGCTTCTCAGCTATGTGCAAAAAATGAGTTGCTGCTTAATGAAGCACAGCTGAGAACCTCCAGCTGCCTTCTGAGGACTCCCACATTCTGTGTCTCGATACCAGACGACTCCCCTGTCATCCGAAGAGCCATGTGCTGGGAAAGGTTTAATAACCAATTCTCCAAAGGGGGGCAGGGAACCCACTTGGAATTGTAGCATTTGACGATTTCCACAGTGTAACTATTCTAACCGGGGCCAATCTCAAACTACTGACATGCAATCATTGAATGATACAGAGCATGTGTGAGCCAGCTCCGGGACCCCTCTGGATCCAAAAATACACAGCAAATGCATCCTTTATGTATTTACTTGGAGGCAAAATGCGTATGTCAAAATCGACACAAAATGGAACCAATAATGTCTCCCTCTGGCCTGCACTCAGCCTTGTCTTCTTCCAGGATTTCCTGAGCGTGTGGCACAACCTCACACCGTTTCCACATCATCACCAACGTCTCAGTCCGTCGTCTACTTCTCCTTGGCCTATGTTATCATTCTTAATCACTTGGATTTTTGCCAAAGGCTGCTGAGTGGTTTCCTTGCTTCTGATGATGCACACACATATGCTCAACTCATCTCAATCAACCAACATGATCTTTGAGAAATGCAGTTTTTAGAGCATTATTCCTCTGCCTAAACACTTTAATGACCTCCCATCATGCAGAATTACCATTCAAATCCTTACAGTGGCCTGCAATGGCATAGAGGCGTCTTACCTGTCTGTTTCGCTGAATCCTGGGCTTTTCTGGCCCCGTGCTCCTTGCTCCGTCTGCCCTGGCCACACTGGCTGTCTTTCCATTCCTCAGACATGCCAAGCCCTTCACCAATTCAGGCCTTTAGACAAAGTGTTCTTTTTGCCTGGAATTACTTGGTCTGACCAACTTTTTATTCTATAATCTCAGCTAAAGGTTTGTAAAAGGGCCATCTCAAATTTTCCAATTTGAAAAGATCCCTCGATTTTTCTCTTCCATAACATCTGGTTCTTGGATGACACTCCCAACAGCAGTGTATGAAAGCCCCATTTGCTTCATGTCAGAGCCAACCCCTGATATTATCAAACTTCAAAATTTTTGACAATGTGCTGTAATGGTATCTCGCTGTAAATTTAGGCATTTAAAAATATGTTTATTAATTGACCTGCTGTGTGCAATGCCAGTTCAAGTTGGTTGCTTATTTTTCTATTGAATTGTTTTGTTTTTATTGTTAGTAGGATCATTTTAGTAGATAATAGAGTTTGTGGGTTAAACGTGTTACAAGTATTTTCTTCCATTCTTTGCCTTAGTTTCTCATTCTTGTCAAGCTGTCTTTTGATGAAAACAAATTTTTGAATTTTAGGTTATCAAATATTTTATATTTCTTTTTGCTTGAACTTCTTGTAATTTTAAGAAATTTTGCTCTTTTAAGTGTCCTTTGAGCTATCCTTTCAGTTTTTTTTTTTCTGAAAAGGTAATTATTTTCTCTTATTCCTGAAAAAATAATATGACTAGGTAAAGAATTTTTGGATGACAATTTCCTTTTAGTATAGTGAAAACAATTTTCACTCTTTTTTGCTCTTATTATTACTGATAAGAAGTCAGGCTTCAATATAATCCCCTTTCTTTGAAAGTTTCTTTTTTTCCAAGGCTTACATTTAAAATCTTCTCTTTGTCTTTGCTATTTCATGGTTTTACCATGATGTGTCTATCTTTAGATTTCTTTTTGTTTATCCCACAATCGATTGGGGTCTCTTAATCTGAGGGTTTGGTCTTTCAACAAGTCTGGAAATTTCTCATTCATTGTCTTTTGGATATTATCTCTTCTTCCTTCTCTCTTATCTCCTACAGAACTCCAATAAAACAGAAGTGACAGCTTTTCATTTTCTCTTCCATCTCTTTGTTTCTCTGAGTTCCATTTTGAATAATTTCGTATCTTTCTCTCAGTCAAGTAATTTTTTGTTTAGTTCTGTTTAATCTGCTGTTTAACATGTTGACTGCATTTTTAAACTGAGTTATTATAATTTTCATTTTTAGAAGTTCTACTTTAAAATTTGATTCTCTTTACAAATGTGTGTGGTCATTTGAGAAACTCTAAAAGAATAAAAAACTTATTAAAACATTAAAATACCTGTTTTAAATTGTTTGATAATTTCCATATTGAAAATTTACCTGACCTATTCTGATATCTATCTATCCGACACAGAGATATGCAACCTACATTCATCTTCAAGGAAGAGTTGATGCCCCGCTATGGGAAGAAACGAGGTCAGTAGGCAACCTCCATTTGCAGAGAGCTGTCTCACCAGTGGCCATGCCCTACACAAAGTAGCCTATGTCTAGAGACTGACTGAGGGTATCAAGGTCTAGCCATTTTAGCCCAGTGTAGGACGAGTCTGATGGACAATATTCTCACCAGTGCTCTCTGCTGGGGTTGGACCAGGTTTTTTCAGAGCTACACAGCAGTTCAAATTTCTCCTTCTGCTTAATCTTGGTTTCTCTCTCTCTTCTTCATAAATATTTTGTATCTGAAGTTCTGACCTGGCAGCTGCTTTCACAAAACCCAAACTACAATGTGTGTGTGTGTGTGTGTGTGTGTGTGTGTGTGTGTGTGTTCCGCTGCTTCTTACTCATGGTACCTCATCTCCTTCTGTGTTTATGTTTCTTGAAACTTTATCTGTTGGAATTCTTTGAGACTTGTTTTGAGGTTAAGTTCCTTTTGTGAATATAAGAGATTTCTTCTATCAGTTGCCAGAGGGCATGACCAACTTGGGACCAGTTTAAGTTAAATTGTTTGTGTTTTTTTTTAAACCACAAATGTAGTGTGTATTGTTTGCTAACCTATGTGAGAAGAAATGACAGTTATGAATTAAATAATAGGGGTATTCAAAATGGGCATGTTTCTTACTTTCCCTTTCTATTCTGGGTTTGTTTCCCATTTACTCATATACTAAGTACATTATAGGCCCCACCTTACGTAGTATTTCTCCACCTTGGGTGGGCTGAAGTCCTAATTTCCTGTTTCTCATGCTGCTGTGTAGCTCTCCAGTGGAAATGAAAGGTCATCAGAGTTCAGTACATAGTTTCGGGGTGAAGGCTGGTTTGGATCTTGCTTACTTTCCATGGTTCCAGGCTCAATGTTTCACTTTGGAACTGGAAACTCATAGTTCCAAGTTTCAAAGTAAGATAGACTCCTCACTTTACTGCCAGGAGGCTGATTCATTAAATTGTTATTTTCTTTTGTTTCATATTTATCCAGACTTCACTTATTTCCTTTTCTGAACAAGGAGGCTGAGTCATTTAGGGTTTCTAGTCTACCATACTGATGGAAATAAATGTCTGGATTCCTGTTCTAAAAGGACTTTACATAACAAGGCTGCCAGTAGGGTCAGTGGGACCCCACCAGAGAGAGTCTACATTGACTGGATCATCAGAGACAAAGGGAAGTTGTAAGTGGCTAAACAGAGGAAGTAGGAAGCTTTTTGTGAGAAATCCAGTTTTGAAGAATATCTCTGAAGAATCCACAAATGGCTTCCTAGAAAAATAGTTCTGAATGTATCCAAAGACCAGTGGTAGTATGAGATGATGAAGGCACTATCTCAAATAAGATCTTCCCCGGCTCTGCCTTTCCTCTTTCCCTTATGGTTTATTTGATGAGGGAGCGGAAGTGGAAGCATTAAGCTTGGAAATAGCAAAGAGAGACCCCTCACCCCAAGGTCTCAGGACACAGCTGGGAGAGGTGAGCAACTTAAATGAAACCCATGATTATTACAGGAACAAATAAAACACAATTGTCAAAAGGTGACTATTCTTGTTTATTTCTTACAATTCAATGTAAGCAGATAAACTACAATGTTTGCCCAATATTTCACCCAGGCAAGGACAAGAACAAACTTTACAGAACAGGTTGGAATGAAAGAGATGGAAAATAAAGATATTTTCTGGCAGAACCTGGTGAGTCTGCTCTTTTAACATAGAAACTACCAAAACATTCATTCTACAATACCAAGTAGTTGGGAGGAAAGTGGGTTGAGGTGTTGTTGTCATTTAGGTATTAGGGGTTTGAATGCACAAATATGTTGTTGGGATTGAGCCAATATAGAATGAGGTATTGAAGAGAAAGGAGGGAGGGGGATAATTATGAGGAACGGGGATCGGATCTAGAGCACAAGTGAAGGTATTAATCTTTGATGAAGAAGAGGGTCATCGTCTAATTTTATAGGGAAGGAAGAGGAGGGATGAATATGCTTGTAAGTTGCATCTGTATATTCCATGGCAGAAATTTGAGGGATTTCTAATTTGATGACTCTCTCTAAAGTGGGGGTGGTGATGCTTTTTGAGAGTGAATGAAGGCCCATGCAATATGGTGATGTGTTTTAGGCAACTGTGAGAAAGGGCAAGTAGGATAGTAGAATCCACTCTTGGCCCAACAAAGGCTGGAAAGCACAAGTTTATATTGGAATTCATCTGTGCCGTGGCCCGATATCCTCTGATAGCATAACCAGAGTAGATGCAGAGCAAGAAGGGCACAACTGAACGATCCCTGTGCAGAATAGACTAAACCTTTCTAGGGTCCAGAATGCTCAGTCTTTTGCATAGACTCTCTTTTTCCCTGTATAAGGAAAACACTCTTGCGTTTCTCTACTCTCACAATATTACATTACTTCCACACTTTTCCTCCGACACCAAATATGTGGATTTTCCACACCTCATGCAATTCCTGACACCAGCGGGGTGTCTCACAATTTAATTCTGACACTATCCACCTGGAGTTAGCCTTGCATCTCACAAGTGGTTAAAAGCTCAGTCCCCTAGAACTGCACCCCTCCCCGACATTTTAGGTGCCATTCTCAAGGCCCCTGTACTTCTGACCAACTAGCTATTAACTGGGGCTCCCACGACCCCTTCATTGGGTTCAATAATCTGCTAGAGGGGCTCACAGAACTCAGGGAAACACTTATTTACTGGCTTATTATAAAAAGATATGATAAAGGATGTAGATGGAAGAGATGTGTAGGGCAAGGTATGGGGGAAGAGGTAAGGGTAGGTGTGCCCCCTCCAGGCATGCCACCCTCCCAGTACCTCTCTATGTTCAGCAGCCTGGAAGCTCTCAGAACCTTGTACTTTTGGAATTTTTATGGAGGCTTCATTATGTAGGCATGATCCATTGTTAACTTAGAATCTAGCCCCTCTTCCTTTCCCAGAGAATAGGGGGTAGGGCTGAAAGACTCTAGTCATGACTGGGTCTCTCTGGTGACCAGCCCCCATCCTGAAGCTACTCAGGAGCCCATCGGTAATTGCCTCATTAGAATAAAAGATGTTCCTATCACCCAGGAAATGCCAAGGGATTTAGAAACTCTGTGTTAGGAACCAGGGACAGAAACCAGTGTATATATTTTCCATTATTTCACATCCTTTCCTTCCCTCTTTCCTTACACAATTTCTCAATTTTCAGACTCATTCTTCTGATTAAAGTTTTATTTCAATCAGATATTTGTTTTTCTTAATTACATTCCAATACTGTGACTTGATGGAGCATGTTTCTCAGTCTTTCTAAGACATATACATAACACTTCTTAGAATGTGTGATTTCTGAGCATGACAAAACTTTTCCAGTAAGTAATCATTCCTGCTAATTTCATCCTCAAAGATTAGTATTCTTAAAATTCAGGGAACATCCCACAATAACCTGCTATATGTTGACTATAGATGTAAGGAAATGAAAAGACTAAATGCTCGATGGTAATACTGGTAATGGTGGTCGATGGTAATAATGGTAATAACGGATGGCTCGATGGTAATACTGTAACAAACTTTTGCATTCATCAGAGTGAATGCAAAATTCATTTTGCATTTTGAATGAATACATTCATTCAAATGAGTGCATTTGAATGGTGCATTTGATTTATGAGAACCCAGACTGCTGGATTCTGTTCTTAGAGTTTCTCACTCAGTTGATTTGGGACAGAGTCAGAGAATATGAATTTCTCCCACGTTCCCAGGTGGTACTGTTAGTCCGGGGATCATATTGTGTGAAATAATGAGATAGGTGTTAATAAATCTTCACAATATTAATCAGGTAGTACTTATCTTTGATCTAAACACATGTAGTCAAAGGCAAGCTTGTCTATTTTTTATTTCTTTAAGATTTTATTTATTTGAGAGAGAGAGCACTAGCTGAGGGAAGGGCAGAGGGAGAAGGAGAAGCAGACTCCCTGCTGAGTGGGGAAACCTGACTTGGGGTTCAGTCCCAGGACGCTGAGATCATGACCTGAGCCAAAGTCAGATGTTTAACCAACTGAGCCACCCAGGTGCCCCTCAAAGCCAAGTTTAAAAAGAACTTTATCCAAAGGAGGTCATTTTTCTGGATCCTTCAATTTCTTGAAGAAGTGTTCTCACTCATTTCTATGTTGCACTTATTCAATCAAGTCTCTAAGAACGATGGAGGAAACAAGGGGATCTGGGACCCTAAAGGTGTGAAGGATACCATCAGACTTGTGCCATCCCAGCCTCCTGTACACAAAGCTAATGAAGAATGGCTAATGGGTTTTTGCTGGCATCTCTTTGTCAATATTATGGATTTTAATGTCTGATGAAAATAAATGTTACAATATCTCGGTGGCCCAAATCAGTCAAAGACACGTCAAATAAGGACCATTTTGATAGTGACAATAAAATGATTAAGATCACAAAAAATCAAAACACATAAAAATTTCCAAAGCCAATGATCCAGAGAATTTTTGAAGTAATGGACCAAGCACAACTGTAACAAGGTACCTGGGCAGGTAATTTGGCTACAAGTTCTTTGGAACTGCCCATATTTTGTCTTTGGTGTCAAAACTCACATTTGCAATCATAGGTATTCTAAGAAGGTGACCCCAGCTTTTTTTGCTAAATGAGTGAAATATGTACTCTAGAAAGAAATTAGAATACAAATAATAAAAATAGAGAGGCAAATAACTGCACGGAATGAAATCTTTGATAAACTATTTTGGGTGTAAATGCATTGATCTGTTTTATAGTCATTGTAATAATGTGTCCCTTTTCATGTGCTTAAAGGATTGAAAAGACTTATACCCTTGAAATCTTTGGAAGAGTCTGATTAATTTTTGATATCAATCCTTTGTTTAAATGTTCATGTTCAGAGGAGTCAGATTTGTTAAATGTATAGCTTTGTATTTAATATTTAATAATTCAGCTTTTTATTTAGTAGTTAGTTTATGGAAATAGTATACCAAATATTTAGAGCAGTGTTGTTTAAAAAATAATCAATAGACAATAAAAAAGTACACACAGTGATAAGAATATTTTCCTTTCCACATATAAGAGCCACTGAAATATAGGAGATTTTTCCAGCATTGAAAGATTGGCCAGTTGAGGAGCCAACTAATTTTTTCTATAGAGAAAAGAGTGTTATTTATTGAATATAAAATAGAGTATGCTTTCTATTTATCGAGAGATTTCTTTCTCTCCTGAAAAATTTTTGTTGCTGTGATTATTCGGTAGATTCTGCCTTGTCTATACTTTTGACATAGCTCACTGCTGAATTTGTTATTCTTTTCTTTTTGCAAAAGGGCATTATTACTTATTACCTGTGAGCATTTTTCAATTCTGTAAGAGAATAAATGAGCTGCATGGTCCCTGGAATCTTGCAAAGACATTTGGCCTGGAAGATTCTCCTTGGCTGTGTGCCAATAACAATGGGTTATAGGGACAACTTTCAGTTAGTCCAAAATGAGCAACTCGAACTTTATTCTTTAATTTGTGCTCAATTATTCAAAATTGGCTCAACTTTAGTCACAGGATGAAGTTTATGAAAAGGAATTTCCATCTCCAAGAAAGGAACTATGAACACTAAAAGGTTCACAGTATAAAAACTGAAAAGGAAAAAAAATTCTATGTTAAAACAGATTTTATTAATTGTCGATTATTATTTTAAAATATGTAATATAGTCTCCTACCTTATCAACCTGTATCAAGTCACTGAATTCACACACTCATTCTCAGAAGCCAGTTGGCAGGCCAATGTGGAAACTGCTGGCTCATAGTGTGGTGAGAAAACCAACAGATAGATGGTAATTTTCTTCTGTTTTATTTTCCTCTTTCTCTTCTCCTTTTTCTTGCCTCTTGCCTTTCTCTCCATTTACCCACTTTCTTTTTTGGCGATTGAAGATTTATTGCCTTTCAGTACTTACAGATGATGTTTTCATAGGCTCTAATGAGGTCCCAGCAGTTTTTAACAATAACAGGACATTACTGTTTCTAAGATATATTATGTGTTTTCCCTCATCTTTCTCCCTTGAATGAAAAGCTTAGAAGTATGTTAACCCCCAATTCCCTTTCCTTTACTATGATAAATGGTCTAGTTACTTAATAGGGCTAAATACTTTGCTACGACTTTTATAATACTCATTTGAATAAAATCTTGAAGAGAAGAGCATTTGTGTGCTTTTAATGTACTTTCTGGTTGAGTACCTGAGCATGTGCAAAACACCTGTTTCTTAGGGGCCTTGGAAGGCCTCTCTAAACCGTCTTTGCTAGTTATGCATCCTGGTTGTGATTTTCTGCGACATTTCCTGACCTTCTGGGAGAGCTGTAAGGGTGATGACCCAGTATCTTCCCCCTCCTCCCTGACCCCTCCATCCACGTGAGTCTGTGGCGGACTCTCCCTTGGCCAAGCTGGCTGGGCAGGTCAGCTAGATCTCCAACAGCTGCCTCAGTGCGACGCTCGACCATAAAGATATTTTTTTAAGAGGAAACAACAGGACGATGAACAAGTGCCTCGGCATTGCCTAACTTAGCTTGGCCGCTCCCAACACTGGTTCTGCGGTGACAGGGTTGGGAGCCAAGTCTAGAGGTATTTTTTCTCCTTAAAGGTCAGACAGATTACAAATGAGCAACAAAGAAAGGAACCACGCTGCGTCCCATGATGTCACACACAGGGGCTTCGACCCAAGCAGGCATTTTCCTTTGAGGAGTCAAGCTGCGGGGAATGCCTTGCAGCCAGAAGGGGCTTTGCTGGGGGAAAGCTCCGCGAGGTCCTGGAGCAGTGGATTCTATTTTGGTTCTGGGCTAGCTTTGGATCAGTGGCTTTCACTCTGCCCTGAAATTAGCATGTTATAAACAGACGGGTTGGGTCCCGGATCCAGCAAAGAAGCCAGCTTGAAAAATCATTCTGGGAAATGCACTGAATCATTTGTTCCAGGCACAGACAAGCCACTGCGCCCTGAGAAGCGGCCGGCGGCAGAGTCCCCAGACAGCGCCCGCCATCTGCTGGTGCCCCTTTCTTTCCAGGCTTTCCTTCTCCCGCGTCACGTCACTACTCAGGTTATGCAGGGCTTGATTGCTGCTAATAGGTTTTCTTTAGAGACCTTCTGGAGACAGCTTTTCAAGAGCCTCCGCTTTCCGGATTCCTGTGGGACAGAAACCACGGAGCTATTTAATACAGTCTGCGATAGCCCGCATTTTCCCTCCTCCGTTTTCTGGGCCACTGCCTTTGCTCTGCACACACGCACGTAACGACTGGAAATGAGTTCAGGCCAGAGCAGCCACCCGCGGGCCGTGCCGTCCGCCCCACGCGGGCCTGGTACCGGTTCTGCGGGCCCGCGCCAGTCTCCGTGCCCCTTCCGAGCCTGGCACCCCAGTGCTGCCTGAGACCCCACTCCTCGCGCCTGGGGGCCAGGGCCGTGCTGGGGACGCTGGTTATAGCTCCTATGCCTGTTCTCCTCGGTATGTCCCTCCATTTTTCCCCCTCCAGACAAGCAGTCTGTCCCAAAAGAGGATCAAATGGAAAACTTTATAAATACTTCAAATGGTGGAAACAGGAAGTGGAAAAAAATGATGCAGCTATTCACAGAAAACATGCTGTCATTTTTCCTCCATAAATATATGCTATTCATTTCAGAAAGAAGCTATGCCTAAAGCTGAAGGAAAAACAAAAAACAAAAAAACTTCACAGTGTGTCCTGACTTTGGAGACTGTTAAGGTCCTTAGCGGCAGGTGGATGTCCTTGGGTGGGCAGGGCACAACTAAGAGGCCATGGAAACCTCAGAAAAAATCGCATATGGTATGTAGTAAGGAAATGCAAAGTGATGCCTTGTTGGAGTGCACAGGTGCCAATGGTTTGTGTCCTAACAGATACTTCATCAGTATCAATCATATCAATGGGACCAATCCCAATTCCAGTGATCTAATCCCTAAACCATACCCAATTTCTTTCTTTTAACCCTAGTCATATACTATAATAATATGATTATAATATAATAATACAGTGCTCACTACATTCTAGGCTCTATCCTAAGTGCTTTACATGTTTTCCGTGTTTCCAAATCTCTTTCCTTTCTATCTTGATGGAAGGTAGTCGGCTTCTCTTATGTGCTTTGCTTTCAATGTGTTACAATATGTTGTTTTGGTTGTTTTAGTTGAAATGTATGAATAAAATTGGGCACATATAGATATGTTGCTGCAAAAGGAAAAATGTCTTAATAGCCTTTGGGGTAGTTATAAATATTCTTCCTGTGTCTTCGTAAAAATTAAATGATAACTTTTAGAAGTTGGTTGTACTGTAGAATCTGAAACTATTACCAGTGAACTTTTGGTATCATGTTACATTAGAATATACTGGTGTATTTTGTACTTTTGAATGGATATTTTAACCATGAATGACTTATATTTACTTATTTATTTATTATGCTATCATACCTCCCTGGTTTTCCTTCCCCCTTACTGATTGCTCATTTGAAGTCTTTGCTGCTGCTCTTCTGTATTCTAATGATGCGGCATACTGGGGTCTTGATATTGGGTCCTCCGTGTCTCTAGGCTTACTTTTTATGTAGGTGACTTCATCCAGTTTTGTGGTTTTAGATGCCCCCTGTAGGCCAATTATCTATGTATCTATCTATCTAAGTATCTGTCTACCTCTCTACCATCCATCATTTCTGTCATTCCAATAAGCTCCAACTCTGTAGGAGACAGCTCCACTTGGGAATCATATAGGTGTCTACAACTAAATGTGACCACAGCAGAATTCTTGATTTCATTCCCCCAACCCATTCCTCCTCCATCTCAGTTAAATGACACGACTATCCTAGCCCAAAGTTAATGTCATCTTTCGTTACTGGAGTATTTCAAATTCCTGGTCCAGTCAAAGAGCCAGGAATCTCCTCATGGCCAAAGGGCTGTAGTTACATAGAGTTTCCATGGATATTTTGAAGAGAAGTAGTCAACCAAGAAAACTACCAATTATTAAGAAGTAGGATGAGAACCAAGAGAATAGGAAGAGAAGAATGTTTGAAGGAGGAAATCAATAATGCTGAATGGTTCAGGTAGGTCAAGTAGAATAATTTATTCATTAATTCAGTAAGAATTGCTTGGTCATTTACTCAGTGCTGCATAGTATCCTAAATGAGACCAATAATGTTCCTGCCCCTGAAATGAGACCAATACAGGCCACGGTAAGGACTCTGGGTTTTATTCTTAATGTAGGAGGTCATTGAGAGTTTGAGCATGGGAGTCCTGTTATCTGATATATTGGATTTCTATGCTGCATATCAAATTACCACCAACTTAAGAGTTGAAAACAATATACATTCATTATCTCACAGTTTCTGTGGGTCAGTACTCTGGTATGGCTTAGCTGGTTCCTCTGCTCAGGGTCTCATGTAACTGCAATCTAGATGTCAGCTGGGCTGTGTTAGTATTTGGAGGCTCAGATGAGGAGGAATACGCTTCCAAGCTCCCTCACGTGTTTTAGCAGAATTGATTTCCTTGTGTCTATAGGACTCAGGATGACTTCTTTCTTCAGACTCAACAAGGAGAGTGAGACTGCAGAGCAAGTCTCCTAGCAAGGTGGGGTCTTATATGACATCATGGAATTCCATTATCTTTGCCATATTCTATTGGTTAGCAGCAAGTCATAGATTCTAACCACACTCAGGATCCATTGTGGGGGGGGGCATTGAACACAAATATCAGGAGGTGGGGTCATGGAGGCCGCTTTCAAGTCTGTTCACCACATCTGCTACATTTTTAAAAAAGACCTTTCAAGCTGATTTGTAGAGAATAGACTACGGTGTCAGGGAGAGAATAGTTCAATAGTCTACAAGGCCTAGAGACAAAAGGAAGTCTTATTTAGAAATTAGGAAATCACTGGGGGTGGTTTTTCAGCAAATATTCATTGAACCCACTATGCGAGAGGCACTGGGCTGGGTTGGGCTTTAAATGAGGAAGTAAGATTTCTCATTTCTGAGAAAGTATTTTCTTGAAAGAACAAGGGACAAAAGTTTATACTGGGTGAGGAGTAAACAGGAGGTGAATATGTATCGAGAGCCATTTAGAGTATTTTCATGAAGTTTGGAGGTATCTAGAAGGAGAGAGGAGACAGTTAGTAGCTTGGGGGAGCACAGAATCAAGAAGGTATTTTTTTTAAAGATTTTATTTTTAAGTAATCTCTACACCCATCATGGATGCTGAACTCACAACCCCAAGATCAAGAGTCACACACTCCAGTGACTGGGCCAGCCAGGCACCCCAAGAGGGTGTTTTTTTGCATATATTTTCTTTTTCCAGGCTAAAGAATAGAAACAGAAGAAAAGAGATAGAAGGTACAATAGATGGACATTCCAGAGAAGAAGAGTGGCGATAGACTAGGGAGCATGGAAGGGAATTATCTTAAAAGGAAGTGAAAACATCTCTTCTGAAACATTTACTATAAAGATATTAATGATGTTAGTAAAGGGTGGAGGGAAATTGCAGGAGGGCATCTGTTTTCTCTGTCAACTCAGAAGGGAATATTATCTACTAAGAAGCAGAAAGGAGTTGTCATTTTGAAGACTGTAGGCAGAGCTAGGTATGGCCTTTATGGCAGAAGGGAAGGGAAGGGGGACTGACCCAAGATGAGTGAGAACATTTCTGGGCAAGACTGTGGTTCCAGGTGAGACTGAAAAGCATGAATTTGCAGTGGAACCAGTCAAATACTTCTTTAGCTGTTTGGAGGAAATTTTTGAGGAAATTGAGGGAGAGGAATGGAGAAAAGAGATCATCAGGATCATCCAGGGCTGAAATTAGCACAGGACAGGGAAGCAGAAGGTCAGCGTGATGACAAATTGACTTCAGGAGAGAGAGGAGGAGGGACTGAATTCCTGCTCAAGTGAAGGGAGGTTGTGTTCACAGATGGGAAAATTCTACACTTTAGCATCTTTAAGGTAGAGACATTTTGAACTTTAGTGGAGTCTAGTTTAATGAGGAGAAGTGGTTGAGTTAATAACCTCAATAAGTTGAGGTTAATAACAATTTCCTAAAAGAAATAGGTCTCGAGTTATACCTTTTCACCAGAGTTATAAAAAGTTATACCTTTCCATCCTTTATGAAGCACTGGGGAGGCCTGCCGGGTCCTGTCAGAGGCCACTGCAAGGAGACAGGGTTTCCAAGGACTCACTTCTGTCTACTTAAATATGAGTTTCTTTGGGTTTATCTGTTTCACCTATTAGGAAATTGAAGGCTGATAATTGAAGAAAAGGTTCAAAAGCTAAAACATTTGAAAACCACTAAAAGGTTTAGAGTGTGGTTGTCGTGGATATGTGCATGGATGTAAATTACCTGGAGAGCTGCTTGAAAGTGCAGATTCACCATCCTCACTGATGGAGTGTCTGATTTCCTGGTTCTGGTGAGCCTCAGAAACCAGTATATACATACATATACATACATATATTTAAAGACTTTACATTTTTTTTAGAGCAGTTTTAATTTCATAGCAAAACTGACACATGTCAGCATACTGCATTATCAATATCCATCACCACAGTGGTACATTTGGTTACAACTGATGACCCTACATTGTCACATCACAATCACCCAGAGTTCATAGTTTACATTATGGTTCACTCTTGGTGTTATACATTCTATAGTTTTGGACAAATGTATAATGGCATGTATCCAACATTATTGTATCATACAGAGTAGTTTCACTGCTTTAAAAATTCTCTGTTCCACTTTTTCATCCCTCCCTTGGCCAACCCCTGGCAACCACTGATCTTTTTACAATCTCTTCAGTTTTGCTTTTGCCAGAAGGTCCTATAGATGGAAAATATAGTATCTTGCCTTTTCAGAGTGGCTTCTTTCACAAGTAATATGCACTTAAGTTCCTCCATGTCTTTTTGTGACTTGATACCTCATTTGATTTTAGCCCTGAAAATATTCCATTGTCTGGATTGACTACAGCTTATTTATCCATTCACCTACTGAAGGACATCTTGGTCGCTTCCAAGTTTTGTCACTTATGGATAAAGCTGCTATAAACTTCCATGTGCAGGTATTTGTGTGGATATAATGTTTCATCTCCTTTGGGTAAATACCAAGAAGCATGATTGCTGGATATCATAGTCAGAGTATGAAGTAAGTGAGGTAGAATTAAGTTTCTTGAGAGTTGGACATAATTGAGATTATGCTTTAAGGAAGTATGAGCAAGCCAGAAAGAAGCACAAGAGTTAGGGAAATACATATATTCACTACCAAATTTAAACTGAATAAATGTAAAGGGTCTCACTTGAGTGTGAAGCCCATGAAGAGACTGGATCAGTAGAGTCAATGTACAAGTGAGATGAAAGCGTTATTGCTGTTTGGAGTTAGAGGAATTGAGCAAGAGAAGACAGTAGTCAGAGATCAAAGTTCTTAATGCTATTAGAAAGGATGTTTTCTTTAAGAAAAGGCAAATTCTTCAGGAAAACAGACATTTGGCATATTTAACTGGAGATAGTAAAAAAGAAAGGGGAGCACTGTCAAGTCAAACACGAAATTATTTATTGATCGTCTACTTTATACACTGTTGGGTGATCACCTTTGGGAAACTTCTAATTTAGTTAGATGTACATTTTCTAAGAATTGCTAGTCAAAAACTAAACCATAGTGTATTGACCACTAGAATTTCCAGTGTATAGAGAAGGGAGGATGGCATTGGCAAAAGGGATGCATGAGTGGTGATTTTTCTATGGGTTATTTCTTTAGGTTTAGTTCTCATGGATTTTGTGGCCACCTCCTTCCCCTTGCCTCCATCCGATATGTTCATATTTTGTGTGTGTATGACTCTTGAACAACAGGGGTTTTGGAGTGCTGAACCCCTTCACAGTTGAAATTCCATGTATTACTTTCGACTTCCCCAAAACTTAACAACTAATAACCTACTTTTGACTAGAAGCCTTACTGATAAACAGTTGATTAACACATATTTTGTATGTTATCTATATTATATTCTGTACTCTTACAATAAAGTAAGCTAGAGAAAAGGAAATATTAAGAAAATTATAAGGAAAATACATTTATAGAACTGTATGTGTATTTGTTGAAAAAAAAATCCATGTGTAAGAGGTCTCATGCAGTTCAAACCTGTGTTGTTTAAGGATCAACTTTATATTCAAACTGCAAAACATAGGACTTGTGATCCTGACATTTTTGAGTAAATTTGCCAAGACAACAAAACATCTAATTTAAAATTCAGCAGTGTCCTGGATATTTCATGACACGTGGCCAGTGAAGAAAGACAATCCTTGTGGCAACATACATTCCCATTCTGTTTCCTAAGTGACATCCAATATAAATGGTGTCCTGGAGTTGTAAACACAGTGGCCCTGTGCTTCCTCAGAAGTACTGACCAGCATCTCTGAACTGTCCAGGGGCAGGCATCACAGAAGCTTGCATCCCAACACAGACAAACAGACTGCTTACTCCCCTTGTCTATCCCAATATCACCAGTTCCACATAGCTTTGTGCCACAGGTGAAAACAACATCATTATTTCCCATAAAGTTTTTATTTTCAGGCTAGTTTCTACTCAGACCCTCATATATTATGTGTGAGACCACAGAGCAAATGAATATATCATTGTGTTTAATCTGATGACTGAATGAATGGAGTTGGGTGTTGAGAGCAGACTCTCATTTGCTCCCTCTGGTGTGGACCCAGCCAGAAAAGGCCTATCCTTTCTTTGTGTTCATTCCTTTTTCAACTTTTCCTGTATTTCTTATCAGTGCCTTCTAGCCACAGAAGATTAATGACCTTGAACTCACCCTCATCATCGCCCTCTGCCTATATTATTTATTTAATCATTTTGTATTGATAGTCTAAGCTAGATAAGCAGGAGGGCATTTTTTCCCTCTCTTGGAAAGGTTTCCAATGGGATGGAAGGAGACCTAGAAAAACACCAATAAATTCTATTGACTTCATGTTTGCACTTGAGTTATGTCTTAGGGCAGTGGGTTGGGCACGGGGCTGGGAGGAGGGAGTGAGACGCAATGAAGACAAAGGCTTGAGTCCAAACCAGGAGTCACATTATCTTGCAGTTCCTTTTATCTTTTCTTTAAGGTAAGACTTCACTTCTTTTCATGCAAACTCAGACCAAGCTTGTGGTCAGATTCTGCCCATCAAAGAGAGTAGGAAGAGAAAGAGATGGCAGGCAGTCTCCTGGCATTGTCTGGGCATGGTTCTCATGTGATAAAAGTCCATTTCTCATGCCTCGTTGGCTTTCCCATGGTATTTACTTCTTCTAACCAGTAAAAACTGAAGCAAGTACTTGCAAAAAAAACTCCACAAATTTGGTTCCTTGATTGGTGAGATTCCTTTCTTGTGTTATTCCTGAGGCATTTGTTGGGGCACCTGCTGAGGCCCTGTTCCTGCCTGAACATATTTCTTGTGCAAAACAATTGCATTGACCCAGAGCTCCTTCCAATCTAGAGTAGAATATGTGTCTCATTCCTTCCCTTGGCATATAATCATATAACATGTCAACTGGACATCACCACTCAGATCTTCCTGAGTCGCCCTAAAACCAGTTTTTCTTTCTTTCTTTTTTTAAGATTTTACTTATTTATTTGACAGAGAGAGAAATAGCGAGAGAGGGAACACAAGCAGGGGGAGGAGAGGGAGAAACAGGCTTCCCACCGAGCAGGGAGCCCTATGCAGGGCTCGATCCCAAGACTCTGGGATCATTACCTGAGCCAAAGGCAGGCGCTTAATGACTGAGCCACCCAGGTGCCCCTAAAACCAGTTTTTCATATCATGTCTTATTTATTTCAAAGGCTATTTATTTATTGAAATTATATAGTTTTTAAAAAAATTAAGCTTACATTATGAGTTCTTTAAGGAGAGGGGCTTATGTCTTCTACTAATTGAACTTTTGGCCAGTTCTTTAGATTTTGATACACTTCTTTGTAAATTTATCTAAGAATCTTTGGTGATAATATCACAAAGATAATAGTAAATGGCATTAAATTTAACTTTTTACAAGACATTTGTTGAAAAATCATTTATGATTTCAAAAGTATTTTGTACTTATATGGTATCTACTCTATTGGCCTGTTATACAGGACAAAGTGATAGAAGCTGAGAAAAAAAGATCAAAGGACAGACCCAGGATTTCTACTTCTGGGCAAATATCTCAAAAAATGAGTACTGTGTCCACAAAGACATGGGCCAGAATGTCCATAGCAGCGTTGTTCGCTTGGTTGCTTGCTTGCTTTTCTTCCTTCCTTCCTTCCTTCTTTTTCTTTTCTTTTCTTTTCTTTTCTTTTCTTTTCTTTTCTTTTCTTTTCTTTCTTTCTTTTTTTAAGAGAGGTAAAGAGGGGAAGGAGGGGTAGAGGGGGAGGGACAGAGAATCTTAAGCCGGCTCCAAGCCCAGTTCAGAGCCTGATGTGGAGCTCTATCTCACAACACTAAGATCATGACCTGATCCCAAGTCAAGAGTTAGCCACTAACCTTAACCAACTGATCCACCCAGGAGCCCCAGCAGCATTGTTCTTAACAGCCACAATCTGGAAATGATTCAAATGTCCCATAACAGAAGAGTAAATACATACATTGTGGCATATCCATTCAATATGCAACGCTGTAAAGGATCAGATTACAGCTTTATGAACAAGTTGGGTGAGCAGACCTGCTAAGCAAAAGTAGACATTTCCCAAGGCCACATACTCTATAGTTCCATTCATATTAAGTTTAAAATAGGCAATACTAATCTTTAGTGCAGAGGTCAGAACAGTGCTTAATTTGGGGGTATTGACTGGGAAAGGCCATGGTGTAAGCATCTGGGATACCAGAGAAATGTGTACAGTGGGATCTGGCTGGTGGTATGCAATATGTATGCATTGTATACTTAAGATGCTTACATTTTGATATATATAAATTATGGTTAACTAAATAGCTTAAAAAAATTGATGACTAATACAGAATCCCTGGCCTCAAGGAGCAAATTGTCTAGTAAGAGAGGAAAGTATGAAAAGGAGTAATTTCTTTGCATGTGCTAAGTGCTACCATGAAACGGTATAGGAAGAGGAGTGAGAAAAAGAAGGATAGAGGCATGGGGAAGGAGAGAAGATAAAGATACACACTGGTTCCCTTGGAAAAAGGCAGAGGGACATTCCAGAAGAGGGACAGCACAAGCACGTCAGGTAGAGACTGCCCCCCAGATCACCAAATCCAGCATACATTTCCCAGCTTTCCTATTTTTTGGCCTTTCTATGGCATTTGGTTTTGCCAATTGCTTTCATTTTTAGAAATATTTTCTTGCTTAGCTTTGGTGACAATGTTTCCTACTACTTTCCTTTCTCCTTCTTGGCCATTCTTTCTCTTTTCCTTCCTGGTTCCTTCTCCCTAGTTTTGCCTTTTAAATGCCACCATCCTGCAAGATCCATCCATGATCATGTTTCTCTTCTTTTCCTGGCCTCTGAAAAATCTCATTCATCTGTGCTCATGGTTTTAGCTATGTCCCCACCCATGGTGTTGACTCCAAACTTGGTGTCTCCAACCTACATTTCTATCATTGCCTCAAGAATCATATGACATGTCAACTGGACATCACCACTCAGCTGTACTGTAGACAGTTCAAAATTTAATATTCCTAAAACTGAGCTCTTCATTTCCCTCTCCTCTCCAGCCTGTGTCTCCTTTTATTTTCCCTCGTCTAGCAAATAGCCCTTGAGTGCAGTCTTGTTTTTTCTGCCAGACTCAGTTAGATTATCTTTCTCTATGCTTCCATCATACTTGGCATATACTCCCACCATAGCTCGGTTGACTCTCAGGTCAAAGTAGTAAACAAAATGGCACCATCGTGGTGGTGTGTTTTACCTCCAAGAAGCCCACCTGAACTGATGGTTCATGGAACATGATGAAGCCACCATTCCTTATTTTTTTGGCAGGACTGGCAGTTGCTTCACAATGTGCCTGTTCTTCCCCACAGCTCTGGGTGAATGCTGGTGTGAGGAAACCTGTATTTAGCTTCATCAAGCGACAGAACTGCAACTGCTGACAAGCAAAAAGAAAATGCACTGAAAAGCCTGGGATTTGACCTTGGACATAACTGAATCCAGGGACTTCGATGGTGTCATTTATTTATTTTTTTTTTATGGTGTCATTTAGATTTGGGCTCTCCCCTTCCCCCTTCTCTCTGGCTCTCAGATCTGCTTTTATACCTATTGGCTCAGCTCTCAGGTGGGCCATGAAAGTTGTGCAGTTACATGACCTTAATGATTGGCAATTCCAGCAGACATAGAATGCTTTTCTCTGTGTCTTTCCAACAAAGTTCCCCAGACAGCGTCTCCTTGGCCTGACTTGACTCATGAGCTCACTCCAGAGCTCATCGCTGAGGCCGGGGGTGGCGGGGTAGGATGAATGCCCCAGTGATCCAGGCCTGAGCCCTGTGCCTAGGAGTTGGGTGTTGAGCCCAGGGTAGGGTGGGACCTCATAGGAAAATGAAGGTGCTGTTACCAGAAGAAGGAATAAAAGCTGGCCAGGCCAAAAAGGAAAAGAAAAGAAAAGAATACTTGTCTGTGAGGAGGAGTTGGTGACACTGCCGGCTCGGGAAAGGCCTCTAAGTTGGCAACAACACTGTGATCCCCTGGGCCAACCCTTCTTTCTTGATTGTGGTTTAGCCTCTGATTCACTCCATCTGTCAACTTGTCTCTCCTGTCAGTCGTACACTTCCTAGGATAGGTCACTGTCAGGGGAACAGGAATCAAAGAAAGGGAGTCTTTTAATCTGTATTTTCAATTCACCCTCTGTCTCTACCTGCCATGCCCTGTCCTGTGTCATGGGAATGAGGAAGGGTGATGCAACCAGCCGGTTCTAGCCAGTCTGTGTGAATCATCTGTAAGTCATGCAGAACGATGATATTGAGGGGTTAGATTTCCAGGAACTACACCTCATGCGTCTTTCTTATTTCACAGTACCTGGCGTAGGACTCTGGCTTCCATCCCTCTGATGCTCACCCACCCCTCAAACATTACTCAGACTATACATTGAAGGTTTGTGTGGAGGAAAGAAAGAGCTACTGCCCTAAAACCAAAGCCAAGAGAAACCACCGACAGTGGACAGGGCACCGGAGTGGCTGGATAACTGGGGTATTTGACTAGTACCCCAGGCTCTGTGTGCCTCTATGTTCTCCTCCGTTGGTGCTTGGTCTCATTGAGTCTCACCCATGTTTCTAGTCCTGGCTCCGTGACCAAACTAACATGTTCTCATGCGTTCATTGATCTCTCTCTCACCCTCAACTTTCTACCAGTAGTATGAGAATCTGGGACACAAACACCCCTTTTAACTCAAAACATTTTTATGATTCTGGGATATTTCATTTAGGAGAAGACCCACTACACACACACGCACAAATACAAATCCTATATTCTGGAGTCAATTTGATAAAAATCACCATAAACCATTTAAAATGTCCAGTAATTTACTAGTAATGCATTTCCTGATGAGGGGATGGAAGGCCGTGGTTTCTCTCTCTCCTACTGATTCAATATGTGCTGTTCCTTAAAATAAAAATCAACTTCATATAAAGCTGCTGAAAGTTTTATGTAGTCTTAGCACACACCACACCTAAACTCAGCAGGACATTGTTTCCTTGTTAGAGGACACATAGCACAGAGTTCCAAATAATAGCTCAGTTGTCCAATGTATACTTAATGGATTAGCAAAGTTAACAAATGATATCTTATTCCTGGCTCCTTCTGCTGAAATGTAATACTTCCAAAGGCGAATAAACTGTTCCCACTTGGTGACCTTCCTTCTTTCAGGGAATGAACACATTTGCTTCTCTCAACCTAGGCTTTTTCCCCTCCCCACAGAATAAACCAAAACATCTGGAGATACTGTGGGGTCTCTTTCAAGAAGACTGCACGTTCTTTTTTCGCTCTTACTTTTCTGGGAGATGAATCTTGACAACTCGAAATTAGAAGCTGGTGTTATGACCACATGTGAGACCAGTCTAACTGTCCCAAGGGGTCCTCAGTCCTCCTTTCTCCCTGTTTTTCCCCTTCTCCCTTCATTCTTATCTCTTCTTATGTCTTTCCTTGCGATGTCTCACTGAACCTCGAGAATGCAAGGCACAAAGAAGCTTCCCTTTCATCCTCTCCCATTTCCAGCCAGAAAGAGGCCACCTGGAATGAGAATGCAGCATTGCTGACACCAGCTACCTTTCCTGCAGGCTTAACCTCAGGCCAGGGCTGCTGGTTAATGGGCCAGCGTTGACCTCCCTACTAGACATCCCCGAAGGCCACTGAGCTCTTACCTCTGTGTGGGAATAAGTGACAGCTTGGGACTCTGAAGCCAGGTGAAACTGACTTGTCCGTCCCTTCTGTGATGAGGGGTTTTGCAAATGCTGCTCTGTGTGTCATTTCTAATCACTCATTTATTTCCCCGCCACACTGACCTTCCTCCATTCAGAGAGGGACCTGGTGCGTGTCTACCGTGTGACGAGTAGGGGGCTCTTTGCCAACCAAATCTCTAGAACCATTCAGGCTAAGATAAAGGGAAAAAGGCTGACTGTAGGACACCCGTAGAAAGGAGGTGGGTGACTCCTCCTCAGCTCCCAACTGAAAGCTGTTAGCTAGGTTCTTGAGGTCCAGCTTTCACTGATGTTTGGTTGGAGAGAAGAATGGTGAGTCAAGTGGTTGCTTAGGTGCCGATGGGTAAGAGCATTCCAATTGCTCGGGGGGGGGGGCGGGTAGAGATGTCAGTGAGTCAGAGGACACTGTAAAGATGAAATATTCTGGGAAGAGATATTTTCCCTTGGGATATGGACAGTGGTGAGGATGTGCGTGTGTGTTAGGTGAAAAGCGGGCTGACGGGGAATAAAAAGAATGATGGGAAGACACTAATAATTGAGGTGGAGAAAGGTCTAAAGAGCATCCCTTGTCTGCTTTGGCTGATTTTGCTACAGGTGGAATGTGAAATATGAACTATTTACACAGCTCATATTTCCATGTCCTAAGAAAAACAGAGAAAGCTGGGCATGGAGCTCTGACTGAGCTCCCTTCTTCTCAGCTCCAAACCACTTCTTTAAAATGGACCGTTAGATTTTGGAGGAAGCTGTTTTCCACTAGACCTAGTGGTGCTGGAGCAGAGCATGTGCCACCAGCTGAGAAAACAAACCCGAGAAAGAGAAAGTATACTCGGGTTAACGGGCTCTAGGCAAGAAAGCCTCCTTTCCCTCCCCTTCCGGGTGGGCCCCGCTCCTCCGGGGCTGGAATCGCCGGCTTTGGCAGGAGAGGTCCTTAGGTAGGGGATGAGGACTGGCTGCCCCGCAGCCACGTAGAGAACATGAAGAGATTTACAGTCTTCTACTCCTGACTTTCATTTAATGGAAACCAGAGGTATAAAAACGAGGCAGCAAATAACGCCATAACAGGAAATAAAAGGGGAGAAGGGGGAGAAAAGGCTGCACTTTGAATGGAGTGCACATTTGCGACACAGGTACTTACAATTTTTATCAGCCCTACTCCGTGCAGGCACTGTGACAGCCTCCAGTGTGGTGGGTGCTCAGGGGTCCCCGCATCTAGAACTCATTGGGAAAAATTTCACCTTTGCTGAAATCCTCAAGGGGCTTGGAAATCTCTTTTTTTTTCTTCTTCTTCTTAAGATTTTATTTATTTATTTGATAGAGAGAGAGACAGATAGCACAGGCAGGGGGAGCAGCAGAGAGAGAAGAAGCAGGGTTTCCGCTGAGCAGGGAGCCCTACCAGGGGCTCGATCCCTGGACCCTGGGACCATGACCTGAGCTGAAGGCAGAAGCTCAACCGACTGTATCACCTAGGCGCCCCTTGGAAAACTTTGTTTATCTGAAGAACGTTTCATACCTCTGTTTCTGTTTTTTTTTTTATGTTTTTCTGGAACTAGTGGATTAAAAATTACTGGTGGCCCGCAAACCCTTTATGGAGTGTGCGTGTGAAATAGAAAATGTTCATACTTTTTTCTTCCCAGTAGCTGGCAATCTGAGTGAAATCTGACATTCTGAGCCCTTGTCTGTGGTTTCTGACTGGGCATCTTTTTTCGGCAGCCCGCGGTCCTTCCTAGTGACAAATCTCTCATCTGACAGAACAGCGCCTTGTACTGAAGAGTAAATCCTGTTTTTAGAGCCACAAGTATTTCTTCTCCTTTTTCCAAACTCATACCTGGACTCCGATTCATCAGCTAAATTCAGGTGGAAGAAATCAGATGCTTATGAAAATATTCTGAAGAGCCATGTCTAACCTTTAAGGGGAAAGGTCTAGATGTTTCATTAAATATTTATCACTTTTTTGGAGGGGGAGAAACTCTATTTTTCTCTCTTGGGGAATTACCCAGAAGCAATAATATACTGTTTTATAACTGAATATCCCAGTTTACCTCTCGTGGAATGAAGCAAAATAAATATAAACTTTAAAAATATGGTTACGGCCCATATATTTTAAAAAGTGTTGTCACCACGGACCAATGCAGCTCAAATATGTTTCTTTCATGTTTAATTGTATGGCGTGGATAGATCTTTTTCCCCACTATAAGTCTCGTTTCTCTACTAAGTGACCGATTTCTGCTGTAGTGTTTGGTTAGAAAAAAAGGAGTGGAAACGGAATCTTATGTCTTATTTGAAAAGTAAAATGTTATCAAAATTTAAGAATAGTTTTAAAGAACAAATTCCTTTGTCCCCTTCCCCACTCGGCTTTTCAAATTTTTCTTCAGTGGCTTTATTTTTGTTTGTTTTCAGGTTTTACTTTGCCATGGAATTTATATGTACCTTCTCTATGCAGAATTTATCTTAGCTTAAAAGCCTTCTCCCTACATATTGAAGTATTATTACGGAAATGGTATGAGGTCTGGGATTTGTTTCAAAACAATCCAGTGGGGTGAGGTGATGGAGGGAAATGGGTGAGGGTATAGGTAAAACCAGCTGGGGTTTGAGCTAATCATTATTGAAGCTGTATGTCAGGCACGGGGAGGTTTATAACATTATTCTGTTTTAGAATGCGTTTGAAATTCTCCGTAAAAAAATGTTTTCCTCAGTTCTCTCCAGGATTCACTTTTCTCTTTTACTGGACTCTGGCTTTTCGATCCACATCTTTTTTCTCATAGACCCCAAATGTTTATTCTGGAAAGGACATCCTTCTGCTGAGTTCACCATCTCTGACAATGGCATTTTTGGAGCTCTGTCTGAAGATAGCTTAAGCTGCAAGGACACGGCTTATCTCCCGCTGTGTCTGTGTATTCTTATTGTAACTTCTATCAGGCAAATGTAGTAGAGGGTAGCCCCACCAAGAGTACAGGCTGAGGCGAACAAGGGTGGGCTCTGTGGAACCCAAAGCTTTCTCCTTTCGGGTCTAGTTTTGCTTCCTTCCTTTCCCTTCTCTTTGTCTCCCTTCACTATTTCTTCTTCCCATCCTTTCTCTTTTCTTCCTTTCTTTCAGTACTAGGTCAACTCCATGTCCAATATCATGTGTGGAAAAGCTGTCCTATTGCTCTGCTCAAAGTCAAGCTCCTCTGGGTAGATGCACCAGAGCTCCAGCTGCCGCAGGGTGTCCACCTGCTCTGCTCTAAAGAACCTACAAAAATGCTTAACACATTGAAACAGGTGTCTAGAGATGGCCCCTGTTTGACATGGGACAGAGGAACTCCAAGGGAAAAAATATGATCTCTATTTAAAATTGGGGATTAGATACGTTCAGACAAAACCGAAGGGGTCTGTGTGTGGCGGGAAGGGACCTAGCAACTGAAGTCAGAATGCAGAGATGGACTGTAACTTCAGAAAGTCCACTTAACCAGGTTTCTTCAGGACATAATAAAAACCCCCTTCTGTTCTCTTTACATTAGACTAGGATAAATAATTGATAAAATAATAGATATAGAATCGTATCAGAATTCCAAATTACTTCAATAGACAAGAACCGATGACTAGAACCAATAAGGTAAAATATAATGTTAACAGTCCTAAATTCCTGCATTTGGCCAAAAAGGAGCAATGGAAGTAGTATAGTAAAGACTTGACATTATGCATAGTCAGAAGGTCTGGGATTTTAAAAAAAAAAATGTAGTCTAAGCCAATAATGAGATGCTGTTACTGAAAAAGCTAGAACATAGAACACTTCAAGGTGCATGATTATATTTACAGTATCCAGATCGAGGGCGGTAATAGTTTCATATTATGGGCACCACATCTTAAGAGCGTTATTAACAATTTTGGGAAACTCCAGCGGCATGTGAGTGAGATGTAAAGAAGTCCAGCAATGATAAATTATAAGAACTCATGAAAGAAAACAGGGAATTTCTCCCAAAGAGAAACAAAGGAATCGATGGAAGATTCTGGTGAGGGGAGAATGCAGGTGGGTTGGCAGATGATGTGGGGAGGTTTCTGATATAATGGAGTATACTCACTCCTGCCTGGGTCTCCCACTGTGTGTAGCTACAGAATCTGGAGATAATGTGTGGAGCAGTGACTCTGGGACTCTGAAGAGTTAGTAATAGAAGGTGGGTTGCCAGAGCCCAGAATTCAAAGTACCACTGAACTGGCAGCAAGATTACTACCCATTCCCTCCAGTTCTCTCACCGTTTGGTGCAAGATGTGGGTGTAGCTATGGGAGGGTAACTAAAGTCCCAGCTTTCTAGATGGAGGACAAAAAGGGGGGCCCCAGGAAACTGAGAAGTACTCACAAGGGCACAAAGAGAAAGGAGTTTGGGAAAGCAACCTCGCAAAGTTGCTTATGAAATTCTGGGCTCACCTCGAAGTTACAAATGGATGAATCTGATTCTAATCAGCACATAAAGGACTTTGAGAACTGAATGAGCAGATAGGCCACCATCCAGGTTGCAGACAAGTCACTGTGCAGCATGTATGCAGGGCAGATCCAAATAACACTGGGAAGGCTTTGAAAATGGAAACCAAAAAGCAAAGATGGGCAGGTGTTAACTTGCTGCCTGAACCTACACAGTTTGACTATCCGCTAAACATAAGTGTCAAATCTCCATATATTGAAACAAGATCCAGAGTCTTATAATAGTCAAAATGTCTAGGATACAACTCAAAATTACTTGGCATAAAAGGGATTTGAAAGATCTCAACTTTTGGGGTGCCTGGATGGCTTAGTCAGTTAAGCAGCTGTCTTTGGTTCAGGTCATGATCCCGGGGTCCTGAGATCAAGCCTTAAGTCAGGCTCCCTGCTCAATGGGAAGCCTGCTATTCCCTCTCCCTTTGCCTGCCCCTCCCTCTGCTTGTGCACTCTCTCTCTGTCAAATAAACAAATAAAATCTAAAAAAAAAAGAAAAGTCTCCATCTTTGTGGCAAAAGGCGATCAACAGACACTAATGAGATGACACAAATGTTGGAATTATATGCCAAACGTATCAGAGAAACTCCTACGAAAATGTTCCAAAAGGAAATTGTGGATATACTTGAAATGGAAAGCTAGAATTGAAAAATATAACTGAAATTTTAAAAAAATCACCAAACGGGCTTTTACTTTTGTTTTAAAGATAATTTATTTAATTGTAAATGCATATAATTTATTTTTTTAAACAATGGCTCTCTTTAAAAACCCATTTGCAAATTAACAATCGGCTCTCTCTTAAAAATTAACAATTGTCTCTCAGGAGATGTCACAACTGACATCTACCATGAACAGTCTGTTTCAGTGAGCAGTAGAATACCCCATACTAAGAATTTCTTCTAGAAGTAAGTATTGTAAACACCAAGTGAGAGATTAATTTCTACCCATAGTTGACTTGTGGTCCAGGGGATATCCTTTGGGAAATGCTGGTCTAAACAGTTTACCCCCAAGATGCTCTTATTGTTGGACCACACTCTAATTTCTTGCTACCTGTGCTTTTAACATCCATTTTAATTCTAGGCTTTTAATCTTTTTGTTGTCTTTGCCCTCTTCCTATACCTCTCCTCTCGGCATAAAGTAAGCCCTTGTTACTTTTTCTTTTTCATAGACAGTAGCCAAGTTTAAAATCTCGACTTACTGGATAAAAATCTTGGAAAGGCTGTACTTTCTTCTTTAGTCAGCTGAAAGAGGCTTTTCCTATTGCTTTTCCCCAGATTTTACATTACGTACATATATGCTCTCAAAATTGTTCTCACAATATCCATACTCTTTGCAGCTATTAAATCACAGAAAAGATGGAGACTATCTTGTAAGCTTGGCAATGCAAACTTCTGGGATAATGTTAGACATTAGTTCCCTATTCGGTGGCCTCCAATCTCCATCTGTGTTGACCTTCCTCCCACCGTTTAATTGCTAGAGTCCCATACCCACGTTAAAAGAGTGGAAAGAGCCAAATGGAAATGATGTGATTTCCCCCTTTCATTCTCAGATGGACAATAGATCACAGATATGCTATCATCGGTGTCCCTGGATCTCATTTGAGAAACACTACGTTTTATTATTTTAGAATATGTTTATGTCAATGAATATCATCCCTGAACTAGAGGAATTTGACTCAATAGCTAATTTCTCTTAATTTGCACACAGCTGTTTCACCTGTGTTGACAATTTTCCTGAAGAAAAATGTTGCCCCTTGTGGAGTTAGAGCCTCTTTCAATTTTGCCAACATTTCAGAAATAAATGGTGTGCTAGTGCAAAGTTACTTTTCAGTGGACCGTATGCTTGCCAAAGCTGCAAGGACTCCCACTACATCATGGATGTTAAGGTGAACTCTTAAAGCAAATGGTGTCTGAGGTTTAAGGCTGGCTGAAGAGAAAAATGAATGAAGGAGGCAACTGGTTTAAAAACTAAAAATATATGCCTGTCCCTCTTTGGGAAACCAATGTTTAAACTTAAAATGGTTGAACTAATTAAATTCAAAGCAGAAGCTGACCACCACAAGACACCATCCCTCCATCCCCTTTATGGGCACTGTAAAGTCGTAATTGAAACTTTGGCAAATTGGTTTTAAGGCATATTTATTAACACACTTGTGGATTGCCAAAATTAGGTTGTTGGTTTGTTTTCTGCATGCTTATTCAAGAGAATGGAATTGTCTATACACATAGTGTAATTGGGCTGTGATTCATAATCATTGTCCCTTCCTTATAAATAGTGATACACTTTCTTTAGACATTCTAGGTGTTTCAGAATATGTAGATTTACTTACTTTTAAATTACTACTTCCAAAATTTGTGGTCTCATCAGTAGGGTGAATAAATTTGAGCTGAGCGTTATTTATTTTTGCCACTTTTACTCCTAAGATAGAGCTTGCTGGGCAAACGAGTCTGCAAGTGAATTAATGAAAGATAATGAGCAAATGGATGGAATAATTGTATTTACAGCTAAGCACCAAAGTCAACATTTCTTTCAGGCAGCAATAGACTCACTGTTAGTAGATAAAAACTGTTTGGTTTTTTTTTTTTTCCCCCAGAGAAAATACTCAGCTTAAAATTGAAGATTTCTCTTTCCCCACCTACACCTCCAAAAATGATTTTGGATTTCTTCTACTTTAGGCCCAATCTTCAGGCTCTGATTCAAGAAAAGTAGGACAAACCTCATTCCAGGTGGGAATTTGGGGGTTGTTATCTTTCTCTACACTTAAAAATATGTCTGGATGGCTCAGTTGGTAGAGCACACAGACCCTTGATCCCCAGATCGTGAGTTCGAGCCCCACATTGGGTATAGAAATTACTTAAAAAAATAAAATCTTAGGGGTTGCCTGGGTGGCTCAGTGAGTTAAAACCTCTGCCTTCGGCTCAGGTCATGATCTCAGGGTCCTGAGATCGAGCCCCACCTCCGGCTCTCCACTCAGGGGGGAGCCTGCTTCCCCCTCTCTCTCTCTGCCTGCCTCTCTGCCTACTTGTGGTCTCTCTCTCTCTCTCTGTCAAATAAATAAAAAAAAGAAAAGAAAAGAAAATCTTAAAAAAATTTCAAAATCAGCAGAAGTAATGCTGTCCTCAAGGAAGTGAAAATTGGTTCCTCGGTTGGGGTGGGGGGAGATTGTGAAAAAAAAATCTTCCTTTTATGTATAAGTCAAAGATGTATACATTTAGTCCATAAACACTATATCTGTGCTATGAAATTTAATGGGTATTGATTATGTAAAAAAGTCTACAAAATCTCCCTAAGGAGATAATGAAAAAAAATTTGAGAAACACTGTTCTAAGACAACACATTTTTGGTAACTCGCTATTCATAACACTAATCATAGCTCAAAATCTGTGACTCCATTTAGTCCTAAAGAGATCCTCTAGGATAGGGAGCCTGGGTGGCTCAGTTGGTTAAGCGTCGGACTCTTGATTTCAGCTCAGGTCATGATCTTGGGGTCATGAGATGGAGTCCTGCATTGAGCTCCAAGTGGAGCTCTACACTCAGCTCTGCACTTGGCTTGGATGGAATCTGCTGGAGAATCTCTCTCTCTCCGCTTGTGAGCACATACGCGCTCTCTCTTTCAAATGAACAAATAAGTAAATAAAAAATCTTTAAGAGATCCTCCAGGCTAGACATGGTATAAATTATAGGTGTATTAGCTGTTGTAATTATTTGCCAATCTTGATGGGCAAAATATATCTATTTTTATTTCAACTAGATTCAGTGTCATTAGTAGTTTACAAATACAGATCACTTCTGCGTTCACATTACTATATTGGCTGTGTAAATAAAGTTTACCCCCACTAAAATGAATACAGTTAATATAATCTTTGTAAAAAAAAAGAAAGGTAAACCTGCCCCATTTATTTAAAGCAATATTTGGTCTAACACAGTAATAGATACATAATTTGTTATCAGTTAAAAATGACGCTGTCGGGGCGCCTGGGTGGCTCAGTGGGTTAAAGCCTCTGCCTTCGGCTCAGGTCATGATCTCAGGGTCCTGGGATCGAGCCCCACGTCCGGGTCTCTGCTCAGCAGGCAGCCTGCTTCCCCTCTCTCTCTCTGCCTGCTCTCTGCCTACTTGTGACCTCTCTCTCTCTGTCAAGTAAATAAATAAAATCTTTAAAAAAAAATGACGCTGTCATCTTTACTATGAAAATATCATGGTGAAATATATTATTAAAGCTTCTGGTTTTATTACTGCTGTTATTGTTAAGAATTAAGGATAATCTTCCCTTTCATGGTTAGAGAATTATATTCCCTTTTAATCCGTGGTATCAACATTTGTCCAAAAGCAGTTCTGTTTTTGAGAGAGGACTGTCCAGGCGAGGCATAAGGAAAACAGAAAATTCTTTTAAAAAGAAACATGAATCTGAGCTGTATATTTAAGACAAAGAAAATAGCACTTTCTAAGGTAAATGTAAAAGACTATCTTATTTTTCTCGGAAAGTGAAGGTTTGAAAGCAAATCCATTTATGATCTCAAAGTCATGAAAGGATTGATAAAATAGTGATAGATACAGTGTATATTTTATAGTAAGTAGCATGGAATTTGAAAAATAGGAACTCCTACAATATTATTTCATCCAAAGCATAATAAATATAGGGAGCAAGGTCACTGGAGTTGATGATTTAAATAAATACTGTAGTTCAAGAGACATCTAACGTTGTGAGGAAAAGTTGAAAAATGGCATTCTACTCGGTGTTTTAAACACACTCCTCCCTCATGATTAACAAGAAGATAAACCAAGTAAGGCCAGCTTTGCATTTTTCTTTTGGGTCAAGGAAGTCACTGAGATATAATTTCATGTCCTACTTTGAAAATTTGGGACTTAGTGTTATCATTATTTAGACCATGTTTTTGATGGATTATACTGGAAAGAAAAGTTGCTACAGTGCTCAGCCCATTTAATTCCTTAGGAAAGTAACGCGATCGTTTCTCACGCCTCACATGCAGTGCTCGATGGGGAAAGGAAATGTTCTGAGTACAAAGCTGGGCATGAGGTGCTGGGTTTTAAGGAGTCAGTAGCATTCATCTTACAAGTAAGTAGAGACTAGACACTGAGCTAGCTTGTTAAAATAGTAAATCACATTGTGAACTTCTCTTGGGGAGGGACTGTGTTTTTCTTAATACAAAGGGGCATTAAAAGGAAGAAAAGAGTCTAGATAGAGGTCCGAGGAAAGGAACTTCACATTTTCAGCAGGATCCAAAAGTCATTCCAGAGGGCTGCAGATTTTGGTCAAAACCTTTAAACTTGCCTCAGTTTCTGTTTCTGTCAGATAAGAAATGCTTTGCTATCTTTTTCTTCAGATAATGATCGATCCAGAATGATTTTGCAAATTCACATCTTGTAGACTTGTTTCCTTGTCAATAAATGGGGATACCAATATCTATGTTTATATACAAAACCAGGTAGGAAGTACTTCGCATTTAGTAGGTGCTCATTACACAGTAGTTCTATCTCAGGGCTCAACTGAAACTGAAGTTTGCCGTGGGAGGACAGACCAGAGGTTGCCCATATCCACATGATTTGGCTGGTTGTTTCAGGGAAATTTACCCAGGAAAGTATAGGCTGTAAATAAAAAATTAACTTCACTGTTTGCGATCGAATTTCTCGCAAATGAAATAGTCTGCTCATCTGGGCAAAGAACTCGCTTATTAAAGCAACAGTTTACTTCTCAAGACTCACTTCAAGACACTCATTTCACTGAGTCCACCGATCCTAAACTCATATGTCACACAGGTTTCAGGTCCTCGCCTTGAAGACCAGCCTCAAAGGGCTCCAGTTCAGGGTCCAGAGCCCTGTAAAAGTTTCCCTCTGACCTCAACTTCTGAGACCATCAGTCGAGGCGGCACTCTTTTACTGAGTGAGCTCCCATCAACTCACTGGGGCTTAATTCACAGTTTAGTGCCTGGTGATATTTCAGGGACTTAAACAGTCATCATTACACAATGGGTTTTGATCTCTTCCATTTCTGCTTCACTTGTGCTAATGAGTCATTGCTGCCGAGGTAGAGTTTATTCCCTCCCTCAGCTACTCCTTGGGCATTCGGGCATTCGGTTGAGTTTCTAAGGCAGGAGAGATAGCCAGCAGTTTAGGGAGTATAATGCATTTTAAATTGCCTCTTGTTTGCTTCCCACTGTCTGACAGCCTTATAGAGCATGCCGAAATGCCTATCTCACTTGGCTGCTGGGGACGACAGCCTGGTTCATTATCCCTTTCCAACGCAGGCACCCCCGTTTGCTCAATATTCCACAACACCTGCTTAATTTTGTCCCTGGGGGGGAAAAAAAGAAAGGGAAGCAGCTCAAGCTAGCTACTCTGCTCAGATGACCAAGATGGGAGCAAAGTTAATGAGTAACAGGTGCCAGGTCAGGGATTACGCTGTGGTGGGCTGGTTGCTGACCTCAGGTTTATACCTGGGTTGGGCAGAAGAGCTTTTATTTTTTATTTTTTTCTCCAAATACTTTTATTTTATTTTTTCAGTGTTACAAGATTCATTGTTTATGTACCACAACCAGTGCTCCATGCAATACGTGCCCTCCTCAATACTCACCACCAGGCTCACCCATCCCCCCACTCCCTCCCCTCCAAAACCCTCAGTCCGTTGTTCTGAGTTCACAGTCTCTCATGGTTCTTCGCCCCTCCGATTTCCTCGAATTCATCCCTCCCTTCCCTCTCTTCCACTCTCATTCGTTGTATCTTGGGCGGGATCCTGTTGTTAGCTGTGAGCCTGGCTTCATGAAAACATTATTCCCTAAGCTGAGTTTTCCATCAAATAGAGTATTAAATCAAGCCAAATTATCTCCATCTGGCTTTTGGCAGCACACTAGGTTAGGAGAGGAAGGAAAGCTGTCTCCTATCTTCTCCAAAAGCTGTAGAGCAGGCATGTTTTTAAGTGTTTGTAAATTCATATTTTCATGCAGCATAGACAAATAGGATTTTAAATTTGAAGTTCCATAGCGACTGTATGGTCATTCTCCGTTTAGGTGCCCTGGTTATCTAAGGGTAAGGGTTGCCAGATTTAGCAAATAAAATTACAGGAAGCTCAATTAAATTAGAATTTCAGATAAATATTCCATAATTTTTTTAGTATAAGTAGATCCCAAATATAGCAGGGAGGCATACTTACACCAAAGAATTATCTGTTGTTTATCCGAAATTCAAATTTAACCAAGTGTCCTATATTTTATGTGGCAATCCTTCTGGGGGTTCATGAAAATGTGTTTGAACTAAAAGTTAGATTTCCTTGCTTGTAGTTCTAGGGTCTTTTGAGCATGCTATAAGCATGCTTATGCTTCTTAAATTGATTTATTGGGTTACTTGCATGACATGGAGCAGTATCTGATTAGTGAGAAACTACACACAAAATATTGCCATGTAGAAGCAGAAGTTTACTGTGGGAAAAAAAAAAACGAGTCTTTGGCATTCAGACTTCAGGGAGGGAAATGGAGAAGTGCCTCGCACAGATCTTAAGTGTAGTGGTTGAAAATAATATTCGGCTGTCACAACTTGGTTGAAAAGTGTGTCTTTCTATCATTCTTGCCAGGCTCATGCCCTGTGAAACTCAGTCAGGGAGTATATTCTATGACACCAGGCTGATTGTGACCAGATGTTAATCTTGCTGTTTGCTCCATTTTATTGTTGTTATATTATCTTTATATGCTGAACAATTACATGTAATGAAACTCCTAATATACAGTAGTCGAAATCGTCAAATTACAAGGTCTGGGAAGCCCATGTTCATCTTGAAAATATGTTTCAATACCTCCCACCCTTTTCTAAAGTCAATTCATTTATCTTAGTATCTTATAACTGAGAGCCCTACATTCACACTCTGAAAAAAAGTCCCCAACTTCTGGGGAAAATATGTTGGCTATTTTTGTTTTCATTATCCTACATCATGTTCATATTAGGATGGGAAAGAGAGCTTTTCCCTCAGAAAGGAAAAATTTCTTGAGTATGAGGAAACACATCAAATACAACAGCGCCCTCCACTGGTGATTATGGGAAAATGTGTGCTTTTGTGACGTTGACAGGAAGACCAGGCCAATTTAAGGAGACATTTCTAATTAGAGGCAGTCTGTCACTGTTTGAAGCAGAGGCATTAGGGTATCAGAACATAAGTGATGAGAATTGGGACATATGGAGAAGTGTCCACTGACTCTAGGTGTAAGTAAGAACAGAACTCTAAATCATCTACACTATTTCACTGTGATGTCTTTGCAAAGCATGTAAGGCCCTTTACTATGATTATATTTTCCCTTTCCTTTGCATTGGAATCGACTCCGACAGAGAAAAGAAAATTAAAATCAGATGCAGTTCTCAAAAGACTAAAGAGGAAGCTGGATTTGTGTGCCAACCCTGTAACCACAGGCTTTGTGAATTTCAGTTTGCTTTGGAGCGGAGGGACAGATCCAGCACCTTAATGTCAAGTGCTTCTGGTCGCAGCCCACCTGGAAGGGTGGAAGTGTCTCTTCTTCAGTGGAAGCACCCGGTGAGCAATGCCTTCTACTCACATGACTACTGCTTTGGCCCATCTCTCATCTCAGCTTGGAATTCTCTCCTCATCTTCGATGTTCCGGTGTTAAAGGTGTGGGACCTTTCAAGGGCATCTAGTTCACCTCTTTGTTTTATACTTTGTAAGTCTGAGGTGACCTGTCTAAAGCCATTGTATTTCAATATTTTATTTCAACTAGCTGTAGTGTTGCTGTGTTGCTGATAACTTATTCTGACTTTAAACTTCTCAGTTGGGGGGGCAAAATTAATTTTCGAAGAGATGTGAAACAAAAGACTGATTGCCGTCAAGGCACTTGAGAGGTATCTACTCAGGTACCTGGCTGAGGCTACTGAGACACTTGGCATTATGCTTTCAGGGTCAGCTTTATTCATGGAAGTACATGAGGTTGCACCCCAAACAGATGAATGGTTAGTTTTGGTCTGTTGGTGAATTATTCTTCCATAACACTGGTATGTGAAGTGGGAGGTAAACCATTATACTGAAGGTGGGTCTAGAACAATTTTAGAGTTCTTTACCGGCTCGTATAGGGACTATTGAATCAAAGTAACTTCATGGCCAAATTAATATGCTTAAAAAAATGGAAAAATGTTTTAGTGTAATTAAACGAGAGATAAGCTAATAGTATCTCAGATACTTTATCTTTCTTCCGTAGACCAGAGAACGCCCCTAAACCTATAAATTTAGTTCTTTTGAATCTTAGGTGAATGAAATTGAAGAATATGAAAAGGAAAATACCCCCCCAAAACAAAAAACAAACCTGAGTTGACTCTCTTTAAAAAGTAAAGAGTCCTTAAGGCATCTTCATAATTTCAGCCATGTCTTCAGACATTTTAAATAAATTATGGTAAAATAGAGGTAAGGTAAATAATCGAGTATGGAGGATAGTTCTCAGAAATCTTGTTAAAAACTAGTTGCAAAACCATCCTTTTTCACCCATATTGTTTGGTTTATTTTGTCACTATTGTTACTGTGAAGCATAGCCGTGGGGGCAATTTAGCCTCTGGTTTTCTAAAAAGTGCCGCATAGACTTCTTCTGTGACCAATTTCCATAAAGTCCGTTTAGCAGTTCAAACTTTATTAAGACTCTTGACAAAAACAGCTGCTAGAATTGCAAAGGAATGTAATAAAAAAAATAGGGTCAGAAACAACTAGAGTCTATAAAAGCGATATCCACAGTGGCCAAGCCCCCTTGGGGGTGCAAACCGATCATGGTCCGCCTGTGCTGTGGGGACCCCCGAATGGGCAGACAGCAGGACACCCAGGCTCAACCCTAGCTCTGCGACTTGAAGCTACCTGCCATCACCCGGCTGATAACCTAGTTAAGGTCTGGGCAAGATGCCAACCAAAGACTAGCACGAGCAGGGGGAGGCAGGGTAGTTTTAAAGAGTGAGGAAGCACTGGAGCAAATTCATTTTATGTAGGTTTTATTATGCAGTAAAAAATCTCCAACACATACTCATTTACTAAAAAGAAAACAATAAATGTTCAGTTGATTGTAGTTTCCATATTAGCATGAAGGGAGACAAATGGGAGTTAGCCAAAAACTCTGAGATGCATTTGGAAATCTTAGGGAAAAATTCAGGTTTGAGTAGAAATATGCAAGAGAAATTAGTGTTGACAATCCATTATGGTTAAGCTTCTTTCCTGTGTGGGAGAATCTTTGATATATACATCCTATACTATATTAAAATGACATCTAGATATTTCACGGGGAAATGGGAGCACAACAACTGATATTGCTTTCCATACAAAAATATAATATCTAGGGGCGCCTGGGTGGCTCAGTGGGTTAAAGCCTCTGCCTTCGGCTCAGGTCATGATCTCAGGGTCCTGGGATCCAGCCCCGCATCAGGCTCTCTGCTCAGCAGGGAGCCTGCTTCCCCCTCTCTCTCTGCCTGCCTCTCTGCCTACTTGTGATCCCTCTCTTTCTGTCAAATAAATAAATAAAATCTTTAAAATACATATATATATCTATATACATATATATACATATATATATCTTTAAAATACATATATATATACACAATATATACATATATATACATATATATGTATCTTTAAAATACATATATATATATATATAAAATATCCAGAAAATGGAAAATTCAAGTATGGAGTTTATTTTTATGTTTTTTTAGATTTCATTTATTCATGTATTTATTTATGTTTTTATTTATTTATTTAGAGTGTGAGCGGGGTGGGGGGGGCAGAGGGAGAGAGAGAATCTCCAGCAGACTCCCTGCTGAACATGGAGCCCGATGTGAGACTTGATCTCACAATGCTGAGATCATGACCTAAGCCAAAATCAAGAGTCAGACACTCAACTGACTGAGCCACCCAGGCGCCTCTATTTTTGTGGTTTTGTCTGAAATCACAAATTACAACATTTGAAGAGGCTAGTGCATAAATGGTGAAGCTCTCTACCTCAGCGTTGCCGTCATTGCCCACCAGCTGCCGCTCCAGCCTCTCGACACACACGGAGTAAGGGAGGGAGTCCTTTCTGAGATTCCTGGAGCCCAGAGTCCAGGCTGTAGTCTCCAAAGTAGGATGCAGGAACAGCATGATCAAAAGTGGCCAGTGGTTACTTATGAACAATCATTTCTGGGGGACCTGGGCAAGTAATTTTCTTCGTCTGAAAATTGGAGGCACTCATGCCCTGTACTGTCCGAGGGGGTTTGAGCCTACTTGGAGAGATGCTAACTGGTTAGTCATTCAAGCTGTTGCCCAATTTTAGAATCCTCTTACATCATATTCTGTGGGACTGCAACTGCCCACTCTGCCACCTCAATGTGAGTGTTGTCCCCTGGGTTGTCCATTGCTGTGGCCATTCCATGCCATTCATTTATTCATTCAGAAAGCACGTGAGAGCTTATTATGTGCCAGCCACCATGCCAAGCAGTGGGCAAGGACCTCATGGTTCAAAGAGAGGCAGGCAAGGATGGCTCAAGTTCTTGGTACAGGTAGGAACACAGAGCAAGGCCAACTAACCCAGATTTGGAAAGGATTTAAAGATGAGGCAACAGTGGACTGAGACCTAGACACAAAGTAGGATTTAGCCACAGGAGAAGGACACAGAGGATGATTCCAGACTAAAAAAGCTCTTGAAGAGTCCTGAGGCGTAAAAGGGTCACTGCTAGGTCAGAGAGAAGCAGCCATGGTGTGTGTGTGTGTGTATGTGTGTGTGTGTGTGTGTGTGTGTGTGTGTGTGTGTGTGTGTGGCTGGAGCATGGGCTGGAGAAGGGAAGAAGCAGGGAAGGCGATGGCTGGAGGTTTGGACGTGGCATGGCCCTGTTTGATCAAGGTAAGGTGTCAGTCTCTTTCAAAGGGAGGTTTCTGGTTTGTTCCCTGCTCAGCCTGCATTGCCCAAGGAGGACAAGGGCCTTGCCCTTCTCCAAAATTGCTTTTTGGTGGTGGTATCTGCTGACCCCCACAGTTGCTAAATCTTGTTTAAGGACAAGTGAGTGGCTTAAACGTCCAAGTTCACCGAGAGTGTCCCAAACTTACTTTTCTACGTGCTGGTCTATGTCCTTGGCAGAGTACATTCCCCTCAGATACTGGAAGACATGAAGACACAAGGCTGCTCCTCCAGTCAGGCTCTGCCAGCACCAGCAGTAGGAGGCACGGGTCAAGTCTAGCTCACACAGATTGTGAGGAGGTGCCTGTGTAGCTCGGAAGTCAATTGGAGACCAGACCCTTGAGACAGGTCATGTCATTTTAACACTGGGCACTGGTGGCTCTGTCTTCTGCAGCACCCACATCTTTGGCGGATGTCAGCACGGATGGCAAGTTGCAGCATTTTTGGGTGTGTGTGTGTGTGATTTTTTTGTGTACTTTTATTTAGATAAAATTCACATACCATTCTACTCTCCCATTTAAGTGTATAATTCAATGCTTTTTGGTATATTATTAATTTTTAAAAATTGTGGTAAGATACCTATAACATGAAATTTGCCATTTTAACCATTTTTAAGTGCACAATTCAATAACATTGATGACATTCACAACATTGTACAGCCATCACCATATCTATTTCCAAAACTTTTTCATCCCCTCAAGCAGAAATGCCACTGGAAAACAGAAACTTCCACAGAAGTTATTAAAGCGATGACTCCCCACTCTCCCTCCCCTTCCCCATCCCCCAGTCCCTGGTAACCTCTAATTTATTTCTGTATCTTTGAATTTGCCCATTTTAGGTATTTCGAGCAAGGGGGATCATATGATACTTGTTCTTTTATGTCTGGCTTGTTTCACTTAGCTTATTGTTTTCAAAGTTTATCCATGTTGTAGGAAGTATGAGAAATTCCTTCCTTTTTGTGGCCAAATAATATTCTACTGTATGTATATGCCACATTCTGTTTATCCATTCTCCTCTCGATGGACACTTGGGTTGTTTGCAGTTTGGCAGCTCTCGTGAAGAACGCTGTTATAAATATTGATGTGTAAGTATCTGTTCGAGTCCCTGCTTTCAGTTATTTGGGGTATTCCTAACAGGGGAATTGCTGGGCTGTGTGGTAATTTATGGTTAGCTTTTCGAGGAACCACCAAAATGTTTTTCATAACTGTTTTCCATTCCCACCAGCAATGTAAGGGAGTCCTAACGCCACATCCGTACCAATACTTACTTTCTGGTTTTTAAGAAATTATTATTAAAGCCATCCTGATAGGTATGAAATGATATCTTGTTGTGGTTTTGTTCTGTATTTCCCTAATAGCTGAGGAAGTCAAGCATCTTTTCATGTGCTTGTTGGCCATATGTATATCTTCTTTGGAGAAATAACTGTTCAAGTCTTTTGCCCATTTTCAAGTTGAATTGTTTGTCTTTTTGATTTTAAGTTGTAGGAGTTCTTATATATTCTGGACATTAAACTCTGGCCAAATAAGTGATTTCCAGATATTTTCTTGCATTCCGTAGGCTGCCTTTTCATTTTCTTAATAATGTCCTTTGATGAGTTTCACTGTTTCCAAGCAGGTGAAAGGGACACTATTCCTTCTTCCCACCCTCTTTCTGTGCTGCCTCTTGGTTCTGTGAAGGCACACAGTCAAGCCAGTCAAGCCAGTGTCGCAGGGGAAGGGACCAACGGAGACTTCCTCAATCTGGTTTTCTCAAAGAAGACTTTTCTTTCTGGAGGGTATCACTCTGTAGAATAAAACATTCCTCATGGTGAATTAATCATTTCCCATTTACGGAGGCCACTTTTCAAAGTAAATATTCCAGTCATGTCCTCACTCCTGGGCAAAGTCCTAAGCCCTGCTAAATAGCATCTGCTTTCAGCATCACATGTGTCAGGCTGCCCACATTCCAGGGCAAAAACGCCACCCATGCAATCACAGAGAGAAGCTGCTTTTAAAACCTTCATCTCTCCACTTCTTCATAATGGGGAAGAGATGTGCGTGAGTGTTTTGAATTAAGTCAGGGTGTGGGAACCTACTCCTGCAATAAAATGACAGGAACCTCAAAGCTGGGGTCATTGCGAAGGAGGCCATTCATGTTTTCCATCTGAGTCCAAGACTGAACTTGGCGTTCTGCAGAGAGTAATCAGGTTTCATGAACAGGGTCGGGGCCACTTCAACTCCCTGAGCCCTTTCTCAGCCTGGTTCTTGCCCACACCTGCCACCAGCCCTCTCCACCAGCTACACCCAACTCAATAGGTTCAGAGGGTGGCAAGAAAATATTGGTTCCTTCAGGACTGTGCCAGTGAGATTTGGCCAAGCGTTTCTATTTTTTGTTTTTTATTTAATTGTATTATGGAAAATTCTAAGCACATGCAAAAGAAAACCTCCAGGTACCCATCACCCAGCTTCAGTAATTATCAAAGTGTGGTTAGTCTTCTTTCAATTTTACTCCCACCCACTGTTCCCTGACCAGCACCATTCTGAAGCAAATGCCAGGCTTCATGTAATTTCATTCATAAAGGTTTTAGATGATACTTCTAAAAGATAAGAACTCATAAATCTATTATCACATGTGAACAATGTTAATAGTGATCCTTATTATCATCTAATAACCAGTCCTTGCTCACATTTCTAATTGTGTCATCAATGTTTTTAATTATTCTACTATTACTTTGTTTGAATCATGGATCCAAAGTTTCACGCATAGAATTTTGTCAAAATGTTTCTTTTGAATTAAGTCAGGGTGTGGGAACCTAGTTCTGCAAGAGAGAGAGAGAGAGAGAGAGAGAGATGGGGTGGGGTGGGGAATGGATTTCCCCACCCCATCTCTCTGTCTCTGTCTTTCTCTTTTTTCCCCCCTCTAGATATGTATTTGTTGAAGAAACTGAGTTTCTCCAAACCGTCCTACAGAGTTTCGCATTGTCTCAATTTTGTTAATTGCATCACTAGAGTTAACATATTTCTCTGTTAAATTGGTGGCCAAATCAGCAGTGCTTTTGTAAGTAGAAAGATGTCTGGAAGCTCAAACCCAGAGGTGTAGCTACATTGGGCTTTAAATAAAGCATGTTTGACCATAAGAGACTCCTAAACTCATGAAACAAACCGAGGGTGGCTGGGGGGTAGGGGCGGGTAGGGATAGGGTGGCTGGGTTATGGACATTGAGGAGGGTATGTGCTATGGTAAGTGCTGTGAAATGTGTAAGCCTGAAGATCCACAGACATGTACCCTGGGGCAAATAATACATTATGCGTTAATTTTAAAAAATAAATAAATAAATAAAATAAAATAAAAATTAAATAAAGCATGTTTGGTCCTGTGAAAGAAGCAGCATGTGGAGTATTCAGGAAAGGTGTGTGGCTCATTGCAGTAGAGGCTTTGGAAATTGGCCTTCAGGAGATGTTTGAGAGTGGTGGTTCTCAGAGAAGAATGTTGGACTTAGGAGGTTGGGGAAATTCAGATGGGACATCCACTTTGTAGTATCTGAAATTTTTATAATGAGAATATATTTGAACATTATTTGTGAAACACAAAAATGAGTATAAAAATAAAGAAGGGGAAAAATGAAGACAGTCTATCAGACAGCTTGGCAAACACTAGATGTACATGGGTTGGAGACAGGATTTGAGTGTAAGACGCAATAAGAGAAACAGGCCCTAAACAATGGGGAAAAAAAGTTTTCTTCATCAGCCTCCACTTCTTCCTTGGGCTAGAGGGATAGCAGGGAGGAGGAACTGGGCATTCTTCGGTCCTTCCTCTCTCACCAGATCTGTTGGGCGTGCCAATCCCTGAGCATGTATTTTAATCTCTACCTCACTCTGTTGTGTTTTGTAGGATCCAGTGCCCCCATCTCTCAACAGAGATAAGATGCAATTATAAAGATAAGACATAAGAGTGACATAGAGATGAATAATCATCAGCTCTGTTGGAAAGTGCAGCTTGGACCAGGAGCCACAGGACTTTTAAAATAAATAACCCTTGAAACGACCAGATTTCCCCACCAGCTTCAAGCACATCTCTCCACTTGCCCCTGGATGGAGACCACCAACCTGATCTGAAGCTGGAGAACCCAGAAGACACAGAAATTGGCTTGCCCCTATGTCCTTTCCCTTAATGAACCAATTATATAAACATCCCCATAACATATTCATTCTTTGGGGAGAAGAGAGTGAGAGATGGAGGAAAACTGAGAGTCTTCCCATATTTTTCTTTCCAGTGGAGCGTGTGGAAATTGCATTCCCGCTAAGAAGGAAGTTGAGAATGAATCCATGTTCCCCTCAGATGTAGCTTCTATACTTCATTTGACTAACTGGAAATGTCGTCTTCTCTCCTATGACTCAAAGGAGAAACAAGGTCTTTCAAATGCCTCCTCCCAACGACCACACTACACTACCAAATGGTTACTTGGAGGAAACTCAGAAGTGCGTGGTCTATGCCATGTTCAGACACTACCCTTCGGGTATTGAGATCTGGTCAGGGTCCTCAAGGTGAATAACATAAATGTGTATGAGAGCTTGTGTGCATATCAAAGAAGTAAACTGGAAGCTAGTAGAAAACTCCGAATTTGGATATTCTGATCTGATTCAAATGCCTTATTTCTAAGGCAAGCCATCTTCAAATGGAAGAACCAATACTGTTCTGTTGCATCTGGATAATGAGATATTAAATCTACAGCTATGTAATCTAGATCTACATAGATCCCATTGCACATTCTGGTCAATAACCAGAATTATTGGTGTACAATGTAGTGGTCATTTTGGTCAATAACATTTTGGTCAATAACCAGAATAACTTTCTGGTCAATAACCAGAATTATTGGTGTACAATGTACTACCTAAGGTGTAGCTTCCTGACATGTCCACTGTAGGTTGTGGGGGATGAGGACTGCCAAGCCTGAAAACATAGGGGCACCCAGAAGACCTGCTGGTGTATTATGTCACCTCATCCGGACACCAGGTGCTTAATTTTTGGGTAAGGAAAATATAGTCTGGTCACAAGGTTGCAGCTGAGGAGCATATCACACCTTTCTTCAAATCAAGTGTGAGTCGTGATCAGTCAGAAATTGAAATGAAAAATCCCATTCGCTATGATTTTTGACATTTTTAATGTATTAAAACTATGTTTCATAATATTTCAAATACAATTTAAAACAAATCCAAAATATATCTATGTTTATCTGTTCATTCATACCTGTGTCTGTTAACCCTTGAATCTGTTACAGGCTTGAAGGTGGATTTATTTTATTTTATTTTTTAATTTATTTGACAGAGAGAGACACAGTGAGAGAGGGAACACAAGAAGGGGCAGAGGGAGGGGGAGAAGCAGGCTCCCCACAGAGCAGGGAGCCGGATGCGGGGCTTGATCCCAGGACCCTGGGATCATGACATGAGCCGAAGGCAGACACTTAATGACTGAGCCACCCAGGCACCCCTTGAAGGTGGATTAAGATTGAACCTAACCGTTTGTCTTCAGTGGATATTTCTTTATCATCCTGAAGGCCTTTATAAGATCTAGTTGTCTACTGGGCTTCCCTCTCCTTCTCATCTTTCAATTCAGTGGACATTTTTATTTACTCAATCAGTTGGCTTTTCAGGTCCTTGGTTTTTCACTGCCCAGCATTTTTCATATCTTCCAGACCACAAGGGCTCTTGAGTTTCCATCTTTAGACCCTTGAGAATTTCCAGGTCCGGGGGTCCCATTGTTGTCCCTTTCTGAGCCTGCAACTGTACCCCCTTCCTTTGTCTCATTAACTGCCATTGTCAGTTAATTTATTCATGCAAATGGAAGAATCTCAAAAGAAAACATACCAACTAAATCAGCAGAGCAGAGAAATAAAGGAGGAGTTTATGATAATGTTATGGTAATATCATTTTGATTGTTCAAAGAACATTATTTTTCCCCAAGGCTATCAACAAAGACTGTTGATTTGTATAGATGGGCAGTATGCTGTTGGAATATTGTTATTTATTTTAATTTTATGACTTCAACTTCTTGGGTTAAGTCATCTCAAGGCACAAGTACAGAGGAATAACAATTAGTTAATTGAAATACGTGACTGGTATGAAATTACCAGTTTAAAAATCAGTAAAACATATGAAGATCTTTCTTATTTATACAAATTAGGACTGAAAGGTTATGTTGTCTTGGCCGAGGACCCAAAAGTAGAGGGTAATTCAACCTCATGTAATTCCCTAGTTCAAGCTGTGATGATGGATGTCCACTGCACTTACTTTATTTGACATAGAGTGGTTAACCTAAGCACAAATGTTTGATAATAGCAGTATATGTAGCAGGCCTGGAAATATATGAGTCTTGTTCACTATCTCAGAGTTAACATTTTGCAGCAATAAAAGCCAGAGAAGGACAGAAAGAAGAAGAAAGAGAAGCAGAAGGAGGAGAAGAAAAGGGAAAAAATGCTTGGCATAAATTGTTTATGGGAAGGCAATTTTTATTAAAACAAGACTTGGATCAACTCTGGAAAGCTTGATAAATCCCTGATAAGGTGCCCAGATGTTCTAATGAACTTTCTAGGGGGTTTTGTCATTTAAAGTTTATGTGTTTTGCCTGAGGGCCAAAGACTGGGACATTCTCAGCATCTGCTATTGATTCTTCAAAGAAGCCCCCTTCTCACCTCTGGACATTGAATGCCTGCTGGAGAGGCTGCAAATTAGATCAGCCTGATAGAAACTATAGTCATGCCTGGAAGCAGTATTCCTGCTCTCTTTTCCAGGAACAGTGTTCCAAGAAAGAAAGGATTCTTGGGGTCCTACCACTGCCTAATGGTGGTGGACATGTGTGCAGAGAGATCACTAGCTGCCTTCTAAAACCTCCATATTTTTTCAAGTCTGCTCCCTGAAGGCCTGAGCAGTGGGAAGATTCACTCAAAAACCATTCATCCACGACTGACTGGTTGATGACCCAGTGTTGGGAGATTAATAGAGCAGGGTATCTCTCCTTGAGGAGTTTATGAGCATGTAGAGATGTACATAAACTGACAAAGACTATGGCATTCCAGAAGCACAATAGGTCATTTTCTTCCTAAGAACCTCAGATCCTCAGCCTGAAGTTCCTATCATTAGGTTTGATGGTTTCTGACACCTGGGATTTCATTCTCCTTTCTTATATGTACATGGACTATGAGATCAACTTAATTCATTTCACTGAAGAAAGATTTGTCATTAACCATTGTCCTTATCTGATTGCTCTAAATTTTTTAAAATGTACAAGTGGGCAGAAGAAAATAGCTTAGATAATATAACTGGATATCGGTCATCTGACCTATGGGATGATTTTTTAAAAATCTAGTTCTCAACTGGGAAAGGGTTCAAAGTATACCAAAGAAACTCTGTTGTCCTACCCAACAAGCATCGAGTTTCATCATTGAATTTAGAGATACTTTATTTCAAGTGAAGGCATGTGCTGTTTTAAAAAGTTAGGTCAGTCTTTATTAAATGTCAACTACAAAACGGTGTATTTACATCAGAATTAGTTGGTCTAGCCCATTGTTCTTAATGCTATATTGCTGTTACATTAATTTAATGCAGTAATAGACTGGTAGATCACAAGAAAGCTTCATTCTAAGATGGCAAATCATTTTTATTTCAAAAGCCAACACTAGTTGGCTGGTAGTGGCTGCTTGGAATCCTGGATTGAGAAAGATTCAGAGTTCATGTTGGAACTCTGTCAATTTTGATTTCTGAGGTCTGCCATGGTCATGGACATGGGGAAGGGTGCCAAGGCCTCATATTGTCCACCTCCTTTTGTTACGGATCAGGACACATACTCCTAGAATTCGTTGACTTATATAAAGTCCCAGTGTGAGCTAGTTGCAGACCTTGGAGTAAAACTTATTTTCACCTGAAACGAAGAGCCAGACAGAGGCCCCAGCAGCCGCCATGATTATACACATCAATCAGCCCCAGCTGTGCAGAGGCACAAGGTGGGCTTGAGGAGAGGGGTTCTGGCTCCATTGAATGCACTATCCACTGGAGGCATCATCTTGGAGGTGAGTAGGGTCAGGGAGAGCAAAACTTGACCTGAAGTGTGGAGAATGAGGGGGGGATGTGCTCTGGCATATGTGAGGGGTGAAAGTATTCCTTGCACGAGTGACTGGTGATTAGTCACACTTGGTTCCAACCCGGTTCCAGACCTGGCTTATCTTTAACACCCAGTCTACCTCAAGACAAACAATATAAAAGAGAGAAAACATTTTGGGGTCATTTGGAAATACGTCACAGCTCGAATGACAAACGCGGAAATGAGACTAGAGCCCGGAGAGGGACCTGGGCGCCAGGCTTCCCCAGGCGAGGCCTCCAGCGCTCTCTCCCCAGGGCAAAAGTGCTCTTGCTAGATATTCCTTGTCAGGATTTAGAGACTGATGTTTTGTTCTAGACTTTCTTTATCCTGCAATATCTCCAGACAAGGTAGTTTGCCTCAAAATGTCAAAAAACATCCAGAATTCCAGCATCTGAATTGAACTGAAAAGAATTGCATATTTGGGAAGAAGAAAGCATTCCATTGTGGGATTTTCTACCCTACGTAGCAAAATCTGAGGTCTAGAAAAATAAAAAAAACAAAAAATTGGATTCTAATAAAACAACAGACCAAACTATGAGAAAAGCAAACCCCACACCAACAAACACTCACTGAGTCTAAATTGCCAGTATTACAATCTGCCTGATCGAAACAATATTCCTGAATTCCATTCTTAATTTTTTTTAATAAATTTGACATATAACATTGTTTAAGGTATACAGGGTGTTACCTTGATACATTTATAGATTATAAGATAATTGCGGGCGTAGTGATATTTGTCACATTAATAATTATAGTACAATATCGTTGTCTTTATCCATTATACTGTACATGAGATCTCTATGGCTTATTGAATACTGTTGTCAGTTGGTACTCTTGAATACCTCAATCCCTTCAGAACCACCATTTTACTCTGTTTTGAAATAATTTTTTAATTTATTATTTTAATTAATTATATATATATAGAGAGAGAGAGAGGGAGAGAGAGAGAGAGCCCATATGAGCAGGGGTGAGGGTGGTGGAGGAGCAGAGGGAGAGGAAGACAGAGAATCCCAAGAAGGATCCACGCTGAATGTGGAGCCCAATGTGGGGCTCTATCTCAGGACCCTGAGAACATGACCTGAGCTGAAATCAAGAGTCGGACGCTTAACCCACTGAGCCACCTGGGTGCCCCTGTTTTGAAATAAATTTTCAAAAAGATGTGGAATATGGCTTCTGATGGTTCAGTTCACTCCTGTCCAAGTGTGGGGGCTTTCAGGGGCAGATAGCCACCTGTGTTCTAATAAGACCTTCCTCTCTGTGACTGAGTTCTCGTTTACATGTTAGTTGTCCTTCTCTACAACCCTGCATGCCCAAACTTGACCAATCCCTTCAGGCCCTCATCAAAGTCTGTCTCTTGTACGGAGGCTTGCCTCAGAATCTCATTTGCTGAAGCTCTTTTCCCATGTTTTGAACAGCCATCACATTTGCCCTGCACTTAGTTTTAATGCCACCTACCACTTGTATACTATAATTGTTTTGGCCACAGATCTGTGGAGCAATGAGAAGATTGGTCTTGAAGTGCTCATGAGGCTTTGTGGTGTCTGATTGATAAACTCTGGTACTAGGAGACCCCTATATTTCTGCAGGAGGATCTTCCCCAACTTTGTGCCCTTGGCACTGATGATATTTCCCCTTGCCAGGGAGACTTCAATTTCCTGCAGACCCCTAAAGCCTCCAGGTTCTGTATGGCTGATATTCTGCAGCAGGTATTTAATTCTGTATATAGCTGATATCCCAAACCCAGACTTCCTGGCACTGAACAACCTGCCTGCCCGTTCCCCCATTGACAGGAAGGCTTTGCCATGGTGGACCTTTAAAAAGGGAGTCCCATGCCATGAAGGGGTCCTTCACTAGACCCATACTGCACATCTGGCTGTGCCCTGGTTCTTCTGGCTCATCTTTCTGTGAGATGTCTGGAAGTTCAGAGGGAACCCTGCCCCCTCTTCTCTTTTTGACCCTTGGCTAAATTATGTTTTGTAGTAAAGCCTATTCCTTATCTTATATTGTGTAGCTTCTGTACTTTCCCCTGAAGCTCTGTGCATGACCAGTGGAGACTCAGACAAGATCCCATCTTGCACTACAGTGTCTTATCTTCCTTTGCGGGAGCAAAGTAGTTAGCTGGATGGAACCTTAGTAGCTCCTCTGCCATAGTGAGGAATCCAAGGGAAAGAGACGTGAGGAGACTCCAGAAGAGCACAGAATTGCTGTGACAATAGCAGCCGTGGCCAGATGAAAGGGAAGAGTCACATAAGAATACTTAGATGGCAAATTCAGAAGAAGAGCTCCAGAGCCGAGAGCTGGCCCTGACCCTGTATGACTTAAAGAAAGATACAATGTCTCTAAGTATCATCAATATTATGGAAATACAGTTTTGTCCTGCCCACTGTGATGCAAAGTTCTTAGGTCCTCTCAATCTGTCTGTCAGTTGACCCCTTTTCCTTCAACATTCTCTTTCCCTTTGGCATGCATGGATGGACCCTAGTTTAATTTTGCCCATACTCTGAAGATTCTGTTTTTCCTTCTCCTTTTGCTGCTTTTGACCTCTTCTCCCCTTCCTAGATGGCCTTGTGTGCCTCTCTGTGCTGGTCAGACCCACTCCAGACTGTATTTCATTAACTCTTTGGACTGACCAATGTAGTGACTGGATCCCAGCCTGTATTTGCCAAAATTAGTCAAGGAGAAAACAAGGGCATGCATTGAAAAGTATGAAGTGCCATGATAAAGTAATGTTAAAATCTTGTGGTATCTCTGAATACTCTAGTGACATATGAGGGCGAAGTTACAAATTTGTGAACATTTGCAGAATGATGGGTTGCCTTCAGTGTAGGTGTGGTGGTCATAAGAATGTGCCTCACAGGTCTCCAACTCCAGGTATGTAATGGGTCGAGGCACAGCTGCTGGCTCTGATATCCATCCACCTTTGCTCTGAGCCCATGATTCCACAGGCTGCTCCCAGCCAAAGACTGAGTCACGGGGAGACTGAGGCAGGCCTGTCCCTGGGAGACCCAGGACTGCTCTGATGGCCTCGTGGAAGCATCCTCGGATTGAGGAGCAGTCCAGGACACCTACACCAACTACTGGTTCCTCCTTCCTCAGGCAAGGAAGACACTAGCCTTGCATCCCATTCTGAGGGTGCTCCCAGACTTACCTTGCTCTCCCCATTTATGCAGGTGCTTTCCCTACAAGGTCTTTGCAAATCCCACTCTTGGACAGGAACTTAAATGGGAGGCCAATGTCTGTAGAGCTACAAGATAAATCAAGTTTGTAAGACAATTAAAAATTCTTTAAATGTCCACCAAAAAATGGGATAGAAAACAGGTGAAGACATATGAAAAGCATGTCACGAAAGTTTCTTTCAGCTAGCTAAATCAATTCTACTTTATAAAATCATTGTGGGGGTAATTCTTAGGAAAGTCAGATGATCACATGAAGACTGTCTAGAACTCTGCACAGATGCTACTGCTGGACATCCACTAGGTGTTCTTGGAACTGTTATTGATTAAAATAACAATTTTAGGTTATATGGTGAGAAGACTGAGTCAGTTGAGAACGTTGGACTGTTCGAACAGGTGTTAACCATTTGTTCAATATCTGTTTATCTACTTGTTAGGCATAAGCTGATAAATTCTTCATATCTTTAATTGAGGCATTCTATATTTAGTTATAGTCATTTAAATTTTTATCAGCTCATAACGCTACTATGTAATATATTTCCTTTTTTTACTTAAAATCATGTGAACATTTTTTTAAAAGATTTATTTATTTATTTATTTATTTATTTATTTATTTATTTATTTATTTAGTGCACAAGCGGGAAGGGCAGAGGAATCTCAAGCAGACTCCTTGCTGAGCGTGTAGCCCTACGGGAGGCTTGATCTCATGACCCTGAGATCGTGACCTGAGCCAAAACCAAGAGTCAGATGCTTAACCAACTGTACCTCCCAGGTGCCCCTTTGTTGTGAAGATTTTTCTATTTGAATACATGATAACCTATAGCATCATTTTAAATGGTAGAATGTACTATTACTTTAATCAGTCATCAGTTACTGGATATTTAGTTGTAGATTCACCCCCCAACCCCACTGTACTCTTTGCAATTATGACCAATGCTTTTAGGAAAATCATTTCATCAAATCTTTAGTTTTTTTCCCCTAAGATATAGTCCTCAAAATAGAATTTCTGGGTCAAAGAGTAAGCACATTTCTAAGGCTTTACATACTTTTGCCAAATAGCCTCACAGAAAAGTTGTTCTTACTAACAGTCCCACAATTTATGAGAGTTCCCATTTTTCTATAACACATTCCAGCAAATATATGTATTTTAAATTCCCAATTTGATAGAAATTAAGAATGCTATTGTTCCTTGTTACTTTTTTTCATGGTTGATTTGCTAAAAAATGAACCTGCTCTTCTTAAGAAGTAATTCCTGAGTCTTTGATGTCACCGGCTGGAAATGCTATTTTAAAATATAGGTGGTTTTATTTCTATTCAAGTGTGGCAATGTCAACAGATTACATGACAACTGCCATTGAAAAGATAGTTTGTTGCTCACAGTCCCCAAGGGGAGGGGGTCATGCTGTACTGCCCAGGGCCACACCAGAAAGCACCCGGGTCAGTGAGGAGGCAGAGGGGAATGTGGCAAGAGAATTTATTGTGGTTTCTGTGGGAAGGAGTGGATGAGACAGGGTAAAGCAGACTCCAGATTGACCAGGTTGAAAAATTTCAGAGGGTTCTGGGGCATAGAGACTGTCCCTTGTTGTTTTGTATCCGGCCCTAGAGTGATGAGGTGGGTGGAGAGTGGCCCAGAGCGTGAGTCCCACAGAGGAAGGTGGGAGCTCTGGATTGGTTGGCTTGCAATGCACGGCTCGTAACTTTACTATCTCTAGGAACTGGCTAACCCTGAGAAAGCCAGTCCTGCCAGAGTCAGCAAGTCCCTAAGATGTTAAAGTATCAGCATACAGACAATAAAAGGCATGGTTAATATAGCCCCTCACTGGTTCATAGATAGTGTGTGTTGACAGATTGCATGAATGTATAAAACGATCTAGATTTGAGTGGGATGGCTTAGGCTGTAACCTCCTCCTTTACTGTAGGGGGACAGCAAGGCCTGTTGTTATTACTGCTACAGACCTAGGTTGGAGAATGAATGACAACTTGTCAGGATCCCCTGGGCACCACTGTGCACCTGGAGGGAACTGGGGGAATGCCCTACCTCCTGTCACAGGGATCACCAGTGATAATAAGACAGAGCCTCAGAATCCATTTCTTAAAATGTGAGTGATGTGTTTGAACTCCTATTATTTACCATGGGAATGCTCAAAATCTCTTCAAAAAATAGGAGGGTGAAGACTCATTATTTAGAGTTAATTTTTTCCTCACTACATATTCTATTTTTGAGTCATTTCTTATACATTCTATTTAGCCCGGCTCTTTGCCAAGGAGTGTACATTCACTCTACTGCTATTTAAGGCTATGATCGCTGTTAACTTAGTTTTTTTTTTTTTTTTTCAGTTACTCTCCGCTTTACCCACTCCCTCTGAAAAACACAGTTAATTGATGGTGAATTAGGCCACAGAAACTTATTATTGGAAGTGATGGAATACAGACGGATTTATGGGCTGGATTTTTTTTCTTCTTCAAGAATTACAAGTTAACCCCAAATTATAGCAAGAATTCTTAAGGTTCAATAATTAAAAGCAAAAGGCAGTCCCCTTGGAAAAAAACAGTGTGGTCTGGAAGATATCTTTCAAATTAAAGCAGACTGTGTAACTCCCAAATATTATGGATACAAATTAGCTGTATTTGATCACTGGATCTTATTTACCCTAATTGTCTTCATTTCTGTGGTTTCCTTGTACATTTTGTTTAGAGCATACTTGGTTTGGTAGCTCAATGTTGGGGTCTGCGGTGCTGGTGAGGGCAGGCTTCAGATTACGAGAGAGGGAGGCCTTTGTGAGGAGATATGTGTTTTTCCTCAAAGACATAGAAGTCTTATAAATTCAGACCAAAGATATGTTAAAAACCAACAAATTTCGTTATGTGAAATGTTTTGCTTGTTTCTTGGAATGATTGATGTGAACTTGAGAATTTGAAATTTGAGGAGCCAAGCAACCAGGAATTGGGACCTTATCTAAAATTTAGGCACAAACTCCTGACCGCTATAGTTGAGAAACTGAGTTAGAAATCTCCTGAGAAGTGGCTTTCCCACAAGATTCCTGATGCTTCTTAGTTCTGAATGGATGAGAAATATGGCAAGAATGTACTATTGCTTTTAGGATCTTTTGTCCCTTTCTCTGGTTTGGGGTAAAAGTAGGAAACCAAGGGATGCAAACAGATGGATAAACAAGTGTCCCTTAAGGGAACTATTTTGGGGTTTTGGGGACATGCTGGTTTGGATTGCAGGGAATGTCAAAGGCCAGTTCTCTTCTCCAAGCTTTTTTTCCCCTGTTCCCAGAACTTCGGCCTGTAATGGATGTGGCACCAATTATCACAGTAGATGGCTTGGCTAGCTCTCCCCTCTGGAGACCTGAATTCAAGTTCTGACTTGGTTCAGAAGGGAAAAAAAGACCGGTGGTCTTGACTCAGACTCTTGTGGGCATCTGTCCACATAACCCTTATACATACACACACACACACACACACACACACACACACACACACACATTCCACTCTTTTGAGTTGGTGGACATCCCTAGGAAAGTCCCAGAACAGAAATGGAAGAAGTGCTATGTGGGAGATCCTTTCATCACGTTTGCCTCTAGCCAGAAATTAGTCCTTCGTGTTTGAGGAGCACCATGCCTCAACCATACACACTGAGTGCATTGGCAGGAAATAAATGCTGTGGGTTGTGTGAGCTGCATATACAACGCCACATCCAGACAAAGGAGAGGAAACCTAGGAGTGCGTGTGTGTGCACATGAATGTGTGCATGAATGAGTGTGTGTGTGTGCACATGAGTGTGTGCATGAATGAGTGAATATGTGCCTGTAAGTCTGTGTGTGTGATGGGATTATGGTGATTTTAGAGGGATTATTGACTTCATGATGAATCACAAAAAGCTGGTTGAGTATCTCTGACAAGCTAAGAATCCTTGCACCAATCTTTCTATGACAAATAAGATTTACTCTGAAATTTCCTTGTCTTTGGATAAAGGATACAGTGACCACAGAGTCATCCAGCTTCGAGGCTGCCCCCAGCCCAAATGCCCACACCTGGCTCCTGTTGTGGCCATGCCGGACATGGATGGGTCAGCCCGAAGAGGAGACACCTCAAGTCTTCTTGCAGTGGGATGCCCCTGGAGCAGGTGAGGCCATAGGCGGTCAGCTGGCTCATTATTTCCCTCGAATTCAAAGCTTGTTTTCTTTTCTCTCTCTAGAACAAAACTCATAAAGTCAAGGAAGAGTTTTTAATTATTTGGCTTTTTCTCTCCATGTAGGTCAGCTGGATCTCACAAGCTTTTTTGACTGGATTTTGAGACAAATTTTGTCAATTCTAATGAGGTTTATTTTGTTGTCTCTTGCAGGAGACAAAGGAGACACTTGCAGGATGAAGGGAGAGTTTGGCCGGGAGAAAGGAAGTGAAGAGTCCTAAAACTGGTTAAGAAAATGTCCATCCAAATGTTTGGTTCTCCCATGGCCATTTGGGGGCAGAGGATTCTATAAAGATCATGAGGCTTTCCAAATGTTTCCATGAGGAATTTGTTTAAAATCTTTCCAACTGCGTCCATGAAGAATTTCTTTAAAAATCATACATAATTTTGGGGAAAAAATCATACATAATTTAATAATATTTTGCTTTTAGATGGCAGTATTTTAAAAATAAATGTAGTTATCACTATGCTTTCTATTCTTTTAATTTTATTTTTATTTGCTAGAAAACTTTGCTGTACTTCCTCCATTGATTATAATTTATTATTATTTATTTGGTAAATGAAAATAATCTTTGTTAAAAATAAATTATATCTGAGCTTATTATATAGCCCAGTATCCAGTAATAAAAATTAATATGTACCTCCCCCTCTCTCATTCTTTCTCTCCCTATTACTCGCTTAGTTACATTATTTTAAGCTGATGACAATTTATTTAGTTCTTGCTTGTCTTCAACTTGCAGTAACGTAATATTTCATAAAACGTATCTTAAAAAGTTTAGTTTATAGCCCGTAGATTTAGAGCCTCACAAAATCAATGATTTATTTAAGCTTGTTAATTTTAATTCTGAACGTGTGTCTGACACTACGAAGCTTATTAAACCAATAACCATAAATGGGTCTGTTTATTCATTTTTGATGAAATCCCCAGATCCAGCGTATTTGGGTGCGGGAAGCACATTAGCCTTTCTGCATCACCATTCAGAAGTGAATGTCTGTTTGAAATACCATATTAAAATTACATCTCACTTCAGTGAATTCAACTTTATGAGTTTAGCAAAAAGAAAAAAACACTGACTGCGGCTCAGTTACCCCCACGACTGGGTGTGTACCCCAGAATGAGCTGCGGTGGGCAAGTCTGGGTGCCTGTGCCCCCAGCTGTGACAGACTGCCTGTGTCTCTCACAGGATTGACATCTCACTAGCCGAGTGCTTCTTCTAGGGAAATGCCCTCCAAACCTACACACAACATTGCCTGGCATTTCATCAAAGACATGGCCAACACATCCAATAAGGAAGGAGATGCCTGAAGAGATGCCCCGCGTGGGACTTTCTGAGGATTGTTGAAGGTGACACCCTGTTTCTCTTGAGTACTGGTTTTAGAAGCGAACTGCGGGTTAGATGCAGCTTTACCACAGAATCATTGGCAGATGGATGGTATTTCAAGCACAGTTTGACTTTCCTGATTGGTTTCTTTCTCATGTCTCCTCCCATCATGTTCCTGTGATCCTTTTCTGAACTTCAGCCTGCACTCAGCAGGTGCCCATCACCAGCTGAGAAATCCCAAGATGAAGAGATTAGTGTGTTAAAAAGTTAGGACAGAAGTCCGCAGAGCCCGACAGTTCTAGTGTGGTTCAGGGCAGCACCTCAGTGAAAGCTGTTCTTGAAAAAGAAAATACTTCATTTCTCTTATGTGTGCAACTGTCACGGAAACTTCTGCCTGGAAGGTCCCTGTTCCTTTTTTTTTTTTTTTAAGATTTATTTTATTTGAGAGAAAAGGGGAGAGAGGCAGAGGGAGAGGGAGACCAGCAGATGCCCTGCTGAGCACAGAGACTTTGTGGGGCTTGATCACAGGACCAGGAGATCATGACCTGAGCTGACACCAAGAGTCAGACACTTAACAGACTGAGCCACTCAGGCACCCTGAAGGTCCCCATTCTAAGAGTTTCTAAGGAGCAGTCACATTCTACTCAGACATCCCGTCCGACTTGAGTGCCACTTTTCTGTTTCTGCTTTCAAAAGAACCATTTCATGAAAATGCAACCTGGCCTGAACTGAACTGGGCTGTGAAAGTCACCATTAGCTGTAGCCATTATGCCATCGAGCTAGCTGCCAGCAGCATTTCTTCAGCTTATTAGTCATGAACTAAATACTAAAAATAGAGCATTCAAAATTATAGGGTGAATTTGGGCATTTCTGAGCACACATGATAATGCAAATGCATTTTTTTGGGCTGAATGATCTGAGTTGCCTTTTTATGGAATACAAATGTATGTGATAGCTTGAGACTCCCAGTGTTTTCTTTTTTGGCTATTCAGCAGTCACCTGAAAATTGAAAGCCCACTTGCTTCATGGTTGACCAGAAGAGAAACACAAATGTCACTCGGCCTGGCCAATTCAGGTGTATTAGGGTCATGCTGACAGGGAGGCTAAAGGAGGAGTGGAGACAGTGGTGGAGGTCCTCGTGGTAGCCAGACCCCACCCCAGCTCTCCAGAGGTTTCCCTGCAGCCACCTTGGCCTGGCCTGTTCCTGCTCAGCACCACTGGGAGCACCATGCTATGGAAGAGGATGGCCTTCTCCCACTTTCCATCCGCAGGCTGCACTGCCATTGTGTCAGGAGAGGCCATGCTGTCTGCATTCTACAACAAAGTGAAATTTATGGAGGAAATGCACAACAGACAGAAACTTGGCATCACAGATTAAAGCCAAAAGTCTTACACAATTTCAATTGATATGTGTCTGTGAATCTTCATGGGAGCTCTACTCTGTTGGAAGCTGGGTGCTCTGGGCTGTCTGGAACTAGGCCATTGGCAAGCATTAATCAATTAACATTTTCTTTGTTTCTTCTAAAACATAGAAAATCCTTGTTTCTTCCTGGTTATGAGTAGGTTGCTTTTCCCCCTTTCTGGGCATTTCTCATTCCTGGTTTATAAGCGAGTTTGCTGTGCTGGAAAATCTTGGCCAACATTACCAGAAGCTGTCCTCTGAGCCTCCTCCCCCAATTCTCCTGTCTCCTCAGTTATGACAAAAGAGTTGCATGTATCACAGAAGGGTCAAGAGGCTCTTCTCTCCTCCCAATTCACATTCCTTGCTCCAGCTCAAGTCTCATTATATACATCTGGGTTCCCTCCACAATAGCAAAAATTATGCTCCTGAACATCTATGTGGGAGGGAAATTCATACTTAAGGACATGGGGGGAAAATCATGTATGGGTGTACTGGATTGCAAAGTGTTCCCTCAAAATTCATGTCCACTTGGAACCTCTGAATGTGACCTGATTTAGACAAACGGTCTTTGCAGATGTAATCAAGTGAAGATGAGGTCACACAGAGAAGGGTATGCAATGTGACTGGTGTTCTTATGACAAGGACAAATTTAGACACAGACATGCACGAGCAGAAGGCCACATGAGGATGGAGGCAGTCTTCAAGTGACACGTCTAGAAGCAGTGAGAATGCCATATGCAAAAACAGATGAATCTCACAAACATAATGTAAAGCAGAAAAAAAAATTACATAAAGTTCAAAAACAGAAAAGCTGGAACTCTGGTGTTAAAAGTCAGTGTAAAGGCTACCATTGCAGGTGGGGTGATCCAGAGCATGAGTGAGCCTGGAGGGTGCTGGCAACATCCGTTTCTTGATCTAGGTGCTCTTGACACTGGTGCATTCCTTTTTTGAGAATTCATCAAGTAGTTCACTTGCGAGTGGTGCATGTTCAACAATATTCACTGGGGCCTCATCATATGTCAGCCCTCCTTCCAATCCTCCAGTGAGGAGGCAGCAGTGCTCAGCAGTAGAGTGGAGACCACCAAGAACAAGGAGATAGACCACCAGAGACTCTGACAAGAACTTCCCAGGAAAATCCCTCAGGTGCGCAGACTCCAGTGGACCACACTGGGGGGAGAGCACGCTCTTTTTTTTTCTGCAGCCATAAACAGCCTCTGACAACCCAATATATGTGGTGGCTCCATTCTGTGCTTGACCACAGGCTCCCTTTAGACCCCATATCAAGTCAGGGCCTTTATAGGAAATGTGTGACATCTCCAAATTACAAGATTTTAATGAGGATTTTATGAAGGAACTCTTTGCAATGTTAAATCAGGGTACAGGAAAATGACAGGTGATAGTAACAGCTAGGACTATCAGCATTCCTCAGCCAGAAAGAGTGAGGGCAGCTAGTGAGTATAGGGTCCTGTGCAGAGGACCATCTTGAGAAGAGCTATCACTTTAGTTCAATAGGCTTCGTATGTCAGAAGTAACTCCTCAGGAAGGGGGGGGGACAAATACTGAAGGCTACCTGCTGCTTTCTCTCAAACCCAACATGCCCACCCCAGAGCTCCAGAATTGTGGTGCACCCTGGAGGGCTTTTCATTTATTTGCTTTCCACTTGTCTTAGACTTGATAATATAGAAGCGTTACAGAGGACCCTTCCATGGTCATGGTTTATATACCTCTAAAACATGAGTTATTTTGCTGGAGTATGACCTATACTTAGAGAGGTGCCCACATAAGCAAATCACTCAGTGAATTTTCACATCATGTACATTGCTGTGCAGACGTCAGGCTTGTGCACCGTCGGCTGACACATCAGCCTGAGGGATGCGTGAGGTGGTACAGGACAGCTACCATGAGGGTGAGTGCGCCATAAATCAGACCAGCCTTCTTGTTTCTGGTGTTCTCAGAAAATTATGGATTTTCCTGAGGAGAAAAATTATCAGAGGAAGATACTTGCTTAGAGTTCTAGATAGGAAAGAAAAACAAGATAGTTAAGTGGGATGGAATGAATTGAAGATTATACAGGAAGTGTCAGGCCGTATTTTATAGAATGAGTGGCGTATCAGTCATTTGTGTCCAACTTCCTTTACTTATCTGGAAGAAGCAAGAACCATTAAAAATGTCATGAGTAAACGTTGTTAATCCCGAGGCATGATTTGCTTGAGAGCAGTGATGTTAACACTTGGGATGGCTTTAGTGTAAAAAGAAGATGTGTTTATAGAAACTTCATTGAAATCTTGAGGCTGACAATGGGCTTAATAAAAACGTCTAGCTCTATTTTGCTACTTTATCGCCTGAAGTTCGGTGCAATGAGTCAGAAGAAAAGTACCCTAATATATATTGCCACTCCATCAAATTCACTGTCACAGTGGGCCAGGGACTTACTGATACTGCCCAGACTTTACAAGTATTGGATTCTTTTAGTCCATTAATAATATTTAGGGTGTGTGGTAACCACAAATGAAGTTATGGTGGTGAGCCTTGTAATAATGAGCCTCCGCGTCTTGGGCTTATCCTACTTTCTGGTTATGTTTTCCATATAGGCTTACATAATTGGCTAGCGAATGCATAATGGTTTGGATGTCATAATGGCACGGTCTGACTTCCTTGCGGGCCTTCACTTTCTGAAAACTAGATTCATCCAAAAACTTAAAAAACCAAATAAATATTCCTTCAAGTGATTGCTGCATTCCAGTTGTCATCCGGCTTGTAATGACTGGTTTTCAGTGTTCGGTGATGGCCCGAGCCTAGAATAAATCTTGTCCCAATCCTCCATGTCAGCACAGGCATTAAAGACCATAAACCATGCTCCGCCTCGTCTGTCAGTTGCTACCACGTTCTGAGCTCTGGCTGAAGTAAACCTGCCTTGCCGGCCCACAGAGTCACCCAACAGACGTTTTATGGCTGCTTTTCCCTAAACCAGATGAAAACGATTATGAACTACAAGGGTTCTTTTGATATGACCTATTAATAGCCACGCTATTTTTCTGATGGGGGCAGAGAGTTGGCAGGGGTGTTAGCACGGGACGGCTAAGACGTGGGCACTGCTCCCCACCCTCCCTGAGCAGGCCATGGCATCGGATGCCCGTCACCCTCCCCAGTTCCCGGGGCATGCGTGTGCCTGCCTGGCCTGGGTCTCCCACACTGCTGTTGTGCCGCTGTCCATCCTTTCTCTGGGAAAGAATGTTCGACATTTAAGCTATTCCAAGCAGCGTCCTTGATGTCTCATTTCATGGGTCCATTTCACACCGCAGTGATCGTTAGCTGTTAACTTTCATACCTCGGTTGTTTGTCTTGGCAGCTCCCCCTGTTTTGCTAACTGGACAGAATCAGGCAAAGGCAGCCTCCCCTACACACACAGGAAGGGGCGCCATCTATCATCCCTCTGCCAGCCAGCAGGACGCCCGGCTGAGGCCCGGGGCAGGGCCAGAGGGCGAGTGTCCTCCATCTGTCTCTTTCTCCCTCCCTGAGCTGTGAGGAAAATGCTGAGGCAAAGATTTCACTCACAACCTTTCGGACAAACTTTGAAGCAAAATATATGAGGAGAATTGGTAGGGTTGAGTCAGCAGAGAGTAATGGGGTCAGGAGAGGAGGAGAAGCAGGACTGATACCTGCCAGACCGAGCATCTCTTCTATGAGGAAGTACTTTTCACAGCATTCATAACATGGAAAGTGCCTGTGTGAGAGGTGGTGTGTTTTCTACTTGTACTTAAAAGGGTTGGGAGCATTAGCCCATGCAAACCTTTTCATAAGTTTAGATCTCAAGGCTCATCAAAATTGATGAACACTATCCTGTGCTGAGGGGAAGAAGAATAGGCAAGGAGAAGTACAGCTTTAACATGGAAATTTCCTTGAATTAGGGATAAAATTGAATAATTTGGACTATAGAGTCTGAATGACAGAACATAGAGTACAGAAAGATGGTTAAATTTGGATAATAGATTAAAGTTAAATATCAGACAGGATTGTCCCTCTATTGGCTTCTGCTGAAGGAAACAGGAACGATAAACCTACTTCACCCAAGATTGACCGCCATGTTTCTCTGGCTCATGGTCTGTGTCTGGCACTAGTCTTCAAGAAATGTTTGCTAATCGCTCTCAGTTTGGTTTCTTCATCAATTTTTACTTAAGGTTCCCATATTTGACCATATAGTCACTTAAACATCTTCCAGACAAAGAGAGAGTCTTTGGACAACTTTCAAAGAATCTAACCAAGATGGCATTCCTTGGGCACTACCTGCTGTGAACCCCTCATATCTATGGTGTCTAGCTGGCAGTGGGCAGAGCTTGGCTTGAGCATGGCGTAAACAGGAGTTAGAATCAACCTAGAACGACAGCTGAGATAGGCACTGGAAAAGGAGAAGAGGAAGAAAAACAATGTTAGTTTGGAGTGTTTGTCTTTGAGGACTGGAATTGAAGGAGCCATCTTGGGCACTCACGTGATGAAATGGTTAGAGATTTCAACCCATACAGATATTTCCAAGGAAGGAAATGCCAGCAGGGATCCTAACAAGTGAGAACTGAAAAGATAGCGAAAGCCTTATTCTGGAAAGCTGGTCTTAATAAGGAAAAATTAGTTTTGTTTTAAAAAAAAAATCACATAGAAATGACAAGGTACGTGTGACCCACATGGAGTCACTTTCTGGAAGCATTTTTGGACTTCCTTTATTTCAGGGCACTTTCCACATTTTCTCTCTCATCTGATCATTTTGGAGCCATTTCTCACTGGCTCAGAGTCATTTGCGAACAGATTATTTGCTCTTCTGTTGCCTGGTTGGGGGCCGTAGGAGAGCTCTTTAGCCTCAGTAAGTCTCTGTTGCTTCATCTGCGAATGAGAGGAATATTAATTACCTCTTGGAATTCCTATGACAAATAATAGCAATGATATCTAGATAAAATATGTACAATTGAATTTTGCATTTCGCATCAGACTCTCACTTTTCTATTTAGGGAAAGAAGAAAGTGCTGACCAGCAAGACCATTTTTTTCCTCTTTGTCTCTTACTCTTAATTTTTAGAGGCCAACACTTCATATTTTCCCCCGTAGCATTTTTCGATATCTTATGTCACAGACAGCCACAAATGTTAAGCTATTTGGTAGAAGCAAGCAGTGCGGTTCTACTGTCCAAAGAGCATAACTGGATTTGGGGAGAAGCCTGGGACGGGGGACAGAGGACACATGAGATGACACGAGAGAACAGGAAAGATTGAGAAGGACACTATATGGAAGAAGGAAAACTCAGACCACAATGAACACAATGTGAGGGCCACCAGTGCCCTGAGTCCCAACCCAGGTTGTCTTAGCCCTGGTTCCATGCCTGAATCATCAAGACACCCAGCTGAGGCCGCGCTCCCACAGTTTCTGTTCTTACCGCTCGTCTTCCTTCCCAGCATTATCATTCAAGGATGACCTGTTGGCTTTCTAGCCCAGGAATGGAGATTTCCTTCTCCTGTCACTTTTCCACTTGTGGTGCTCTCCCTCACACACAAAGCCAGCCCACCCTCAGAGTGCCTAAAACATTGTTTTTGGCACATTCTAGGCCAAGCTCCGAAGAAAGGGCTCACTGACTTGGTAAACCGTTAAATTGGAGTTATCATGTATCGCCGAGGACACCACGGAAGAACCAGGGCCTCCAGGGCAGAATGCCAGCCTAGAATCAGGACTGAGTTCCAAGAAGGAGTCTGTTCCCATAATTACCCACTCCTTCACTGCTGGAGCCCCGAGGAGTCTTCTCCTTGTGAGCAGGAGCAGCAGTGAACCTTTTCTTGGGGTGCAGTGCTGTGGGGAAGCATGGGAAACAAGACTGTTGGGAGCCTCAGGGTCACTTTGGGAAAAGACTCTCTCTCTGCCAGAGGGTTGAACCTCTCACGAAAGGGACATCTGCCAGTAAGAAGGAACTGAGTTCTGCACAGACATAAAAATAATTGAAACCAGCTCCTCTGGGCCATGCTAAGTGCTTTCCATGTGTTAGCCCTTGAATGTTAACAGGAGCCCTAGGAGATAGGACCACCATTGCCCCATTTCATGTTTGAGGACACTGAGGCACAGGGACAAAGCTGAAGCTGCTTTGTTTGCCTGAAACCTCCCACAGTTTAGGGGAGACCCAGGATTCTAATTCCAGTCTAAACTCTACACTACACCAGTGGGCTCGGAATGGCTCCTACATTTTAAATGATTGACAAAAATTAAGAGAGGATGATTTCATGGCACATGAAAATTATATGAAATTCAATTTTTGGTATTCACAAATACAGCTTTATCAGAACACGGCCACACTCGTTCAATTATGTCCTGCCTGTGGCTGCCTTCGCACTACAGCGGGGGAGCTGAGCAGCTGTGACAGAGACCACATAGCCCACAAGTCGAAAATATTCATTACCTGACCCTGTCCAGGGAAAGCTGACCAGGCTCTGCTCCAAATCAGTGGTTCTCCAAGATCAGCATGCATCAGAACCCCCTGGAGGGCTTGTGAAGATGCAGATTGCTGGGCCCCACCCGAGCTGCTGGTTCAGTAGATCTGGGCAGGGCTAGAGAACTCGCATTTCTAGAACTGATGCCGCTGGTACGGGGACCACATTGAGAGCCACTGCTCTAAACTGCCATGCTGTGCTGCCTGGGATGAAAAAGAACTCAGGAAGTCTTTAGTGATGCCCAGTATATAGCCACCTTTTGAGAAAGTGTCTCCACTGATCTTTTCCCTGTTGAGTGGTTGTGGCTCAGGCAGCAGGCTTATCAGGGATGGGAAGCCAGACCTGTCTTCAGAGTGAACCACCGCTCACGTTCCATGTAACTACGAAGGGGCCATGATCAAGTGATGCAGAGTGGAGACGCACCATGCTAAGGATGCCAAATGGTGCAACCAGATCCCTTTGTTTAGTAAGTATTAAATCCCAGGATAGGTGAGTTTGCTGTCTATAGCAATGCACCCCAGCTGTCCTGACAATCACTGAAGTTTGGACAGGACACTAAATCAGCTGCTGGGACCATTTACCCCCCTGTGCATATTCTCATGTTCCTTTGTAATCACTGCTCACTGCAGTAAGTTAGTTATTCATGTCATTTGTTGTGATCTTGAGGAATCCAACTGGCAGGACTAGAACTTATGGGCAATGGCCCAGTGTCACAGTTTGGTATTCCTGGAAGAGGACCTTGAGATTAGCATGCCGAGTGTTTATTGGGGCATCCTCTCAAGAGTAACCCTTTTGTGGCCGGGAGGGGCTGGCATGGGTAGAGAGGGAAGTTGGGGTGTTGCAGTTTCAGAAACTCCAGGCTACCCCCCACCAGTGACCAAGGCTAGGATGACTCTTGCAGTCAGTACTGAGCAGAGATGAGGTTGGTCCTTTATGCTGCTGCTCCCCTGACTGTCTCACCGGCCATCGGAGCAGGCTCACGTCTCCCTCCCTCATGTCCTCTGTGTTCTGTGGAGGCTTGTGGCCATGTGGCTCACTCCTAGTTCTTAAGGTTTGCACCGAAGTTCCATGACAGTGGGTAAGAGGGTTGCCTGGATAGAGATTAAATCTGAGTTCTCTCTTTAGCCAGAGAGATGCCAGCCATTCTGAAGTAGAAGCCTCAGTGGAAAATCACCTTGCCATCACTGAGACTGTGCTCTGTGTGATGGGAGGTGAGGAGGACCCTGGGGCCCTCGGAGTTTCTTCAACATGGAGATCTGGGTGTCAGGGGGATCTCTGTGTTGGGAGGGTAGTAAAGAAAATCTGCCCCACCTCTTCTAAGGTGGCCAGTATGGAGAAAGGGGATGCCTGATCTCTGTCTGTGAACTGCTGTATGTTAGAACCGGGTCTGGGCCAGCTGGTGTTTTGGAAAGTTCCTGTCTATGTGAATGGCAAGATTATATCTTTAAGAGCTGCAACTCTGGGGCTCAAATATAGAATTCTTTTGAGCAAGTAACACTTAGGAAGGGGCTGTTCTCCCTCGAAGACCTCTTGTGGCCAGGGCAGGCCGGTTCTTGTGGGATCAGGTTGTACAAGACCAAGCTTCAACAGCACCACCATGTGGCAGTGGGAGTAACTGCAGGTATGATTCTTTGAGGTTTCTCTCTCGCTGCGGTTCCAAGAGGAATCCGTCTTCCCTCCCCCTTGGACTCAGTACATTTTTGGAGCTTGTGGGAATTTCCAGGAAGGGGATGCTTAAGAGAGCAATGTTAAAATATCATGTTTTTATTTACCACGTGAGAAAATCAGATTTGACAGGATCTGTGCTTTGGTTTGTGGGTCATGTCAACACACATAGGTTTGACGTACTGATATGACCATCGTGGTCTCCGCCCCTCCGGCCCCGTTTTCTCAAATGCCACAATCAAAGCGATGCTTCTGTATGCACTGAATTCACAGTTTCTAGACCCATGCCTGTCACAGAATCTTTACTTATCTCTGGAAAAAGCAATTATGAGGTAAATAGTCATAAAGTTCCATTTATCAATTTACAAATTTCAAGTATTGTTTTTTATTCCAATAATACATAATTACATGTTGTCATACTTTCTTGGTATAAAGTTTTTCTTTCCCTCATGAAATGTTCTTGGTGGTAGATGGTGGGATTTAAAAAAAATGTTTTTACTTGGCAAAATAAGGATTTGGCAGTCTGATATCAGTCTCTCAAAATGTTTCCAAATTTTACTTATCTGTGAAATCTAAGGATCTGATGACCTTTTTATCTCCAAATGTAACCCAAATTAAAATTTATAAAGCACAGTATAGTTTATATAACATTTCTGTATCTAATGTTTTTAAAGCATTAAGTTAAAAGAGCAGAACTTAATGACAACCATATAATAATTTTACACTTTTTCATGACTGTCCCTGCAAACCAGCTATGTTGGCTTCTTTTTTACCCTGGATAAGATCTGCAATAAATCCTGAGATTTTTCTAATCACACTATGTTTTAAAAAAAATTCTCCTTTGGTTACTTCTGGTCAAACAGTTTAATTTTAATAATTAAAAGATTTACTTTAATGCAAAAATAATAATGCCAAATTTCTGGTGTGGGGAAAGAAAATGAAGCAGGACATTCAAAGCTCCGTCCAAATAAATTCTCCCTTCTGTTTTCTTCAGTGCTAACCACTGGTGTTGGGCTGAAAGTTGCAAAGCTGGCCTTGGCCACATCCCCTGCAGGTCCAGCCCAGGTGTCCTGGGACCTTGCCTGGAATGTGGTCACACTGGTCATTGTGGCGTTGTCCTTACCCTCCTGTTTTTCTCTGTTGTCCTTTCCAGGAGTTCTTAGGTTGTCTGTGGGCTTTGTTTCTTCTGGGTCATTTTTTCTCCAACTGTCAAACGAGGACATGTAAATTTTCCCGGCTCACAGAGTGAACAAAATATCACCAAAGCTCTTACCTCTACAATTCATAGCATCACAGGGCCCCCGCCTGCAGAGCTATGACAGACCTGAGACATTTTAGGCTAATCTCCATTTTACAGATGACTAAACAGAAATCCACAGAATTTAAGTGGCACAATGCGAGCCAAGAATCTCTTCTCAAATAACTACAGAAAGAAGCTTTTATAACACACACGGTGGCACAAACCCAGGTTGAGAGGGACCTGAAGTTTAAGCAATTTGAGAGTACTCTTTCAGAAAGAATAAATACAAAATCAAATGAAAAATTGTTATCATTTAGAAAAAAAATAAATCACAATGGTTTACAAATTTTCAAAACTTGCAAAATAATACAAACAGCATAAAATCCAGGAAAATAATATCCTTATGACTTGAACTGTCCAACCTATGTCTGTAATTCTTTCCTTCTATTTTTTGGCATATAACTACCATTTCCCTGAAACCAATTTTGTATTATCATTTCTGTAGAGAGACGAGTGATCTATTTCAGCCATTTTTGTAGCACAGTGACCGAAATATGTTTCTTACAGATAGTTTAGAAATTCGTCTTTCAGCTTTACAGCTCACTGTTGATATCATGTAAATTTCAGTGGTGTTGTCAAACTTTGAATAACTTTTATCAACTTTCTTTCTTTCATTTGAAAAACCTGTCCACAGACTGACTTCTGACTCCATATTTTTCAAAACTTGTTTCTCCCCCCCTCCTCATGTATTCCAGTGCCAGGCATTATAGAACATATTTGGATTGCCAGATGATCTCTGACCCTGGACCTTCAGGTCACCCCGCTGGGTCTAGCAGCCAAATGTGCTCTGAGCATTCCTGGAAGCCATGTATAGATCAGGATGCAGCAACAACCTAACCGTTCCTTGAAATAAGTGATTGTGATCCCCTTAAATACAACCCATTAGACCCAAACTAAGTGTACCCCTACCCCCCACTGAGTTTGATTTGGGGCCCTGAGGGGTTGTGTTGTACAAACACACACACACACACACACACACACACACACACACACACACACACACACACCGTGGCAGCCTGTACTACGGGGCAGTCTTCTGACCCCATGAGGCAGTCAATACCATCACTCAGACTCTCAGCTCTTCCGACAGGAACGTGAAGGTGCCTTCAGGAAAAAGCACCTGAGACACAAATTATTTCTACAAATAATTTTGGGTTACTATATCTAGCATACAATAAAAAATAACCAGGCTTCTTAGGAGATAAGACAGCAGGTACAAATATCTACTGAAACAACAGAGCTCCAGAAACTCCAGATAGCAGAATTACAAATTTTAATAGCAATGGAGAACTAAATTTAATAGAAATGGAAAAATAAAAATTAGATAGAAATACACACTTTACCATACCTATTCTTGCTATGTTCAAGGAGATAAGAAACAATATTAAGAATTTTGGCAGAAAGCAGATTATGCCACAAAATCAAAAGCAAATTCCAGGACTGAAAAATTCAGTCATCAAAATTAAGAACTCATGAATGGAATTAATAGTAGATTAGTCACAACTGAGGACAGATTTAATAAACTGGAATTTAGATCAGAAAATAACATTCAGAATAAAGTATGGTGAGACACAGACTGGAAAATATGAGAGGGTTGGTAAGAGACAGAGGACAGAGTAATCAGTTTTAACATTAGCAGAAGAGAAGAGAGAACATACAAAAGAAATTTTGGAAGTGATATGATTGAAATCTTTCCAAAATTACAAATGTAAGAATTCTGGAACATACCTTAAACATCACAGAATCTAGAAGAACAACATGTATTACTTATAAATATCCCAACATACCTCTAAAAAATTTTTCCCTATCTGTTTTAACTATACCCTCTTTGATGACCTCTTCGAAAGGAAGTTTTGTAGTACCTGTTTCTAAGAACAGAAAGATAATCCACACTTTATTTTAGCATGGTTCGTTAAATTTTAATTTTTGTTATTGAAGATTTAGAAAAATTTCTTTTAATTTTCTACTCACTATTGGTTGTATTCAGTAAAGTTTAGGATTTTGTCAAAATTTGGGAAAACTATTACATATGAACTGCAAGATTTCAGGGCATTTCAGACTTCCTTCTATACTGGCTAATCATAAATACTTTTTGAATTGATGATACACATTTACTAGTTTCATCAATGGCTAGTGATAACAACCTGTGAGTTTTATGCTATCTTCATCTATATAACTCTTTTGTTTCAAATCAAGAAAACGTTTAAATCTTATCCCTCTGGGGGCACCTGGGTGGCTCAGTTTGTTAGGTATCCGACTCTTGATTTCAGCTCAGGTAGTGAACTCAGGGTTGTAAGATCGAGCCCCGTGTCAGGCTCTGTGTTGAGCATGGAGCCTGCCTGGGATTCTCTGTCTTTCCCTCTGCCCCCACCCTCTAAAAAATAAACTAAAATAAATAAATAAATAAATAAGTCTTATCCCTGTGTATTTTATATGATTCTCACATCTTCATTGATTAGATTTTTCCTATAATCCAATCTTATTCATAAGTTTTATTCAGAATTTATCTCTTCCTTTTGGTGAATTATTGTCTTTTGAATGACCTGAACTTTTTTGTTTTTTGTTAAAATTCAGTTCTCTATATTGGAATAATTCTTATTGTATGTCTTTTTTACTTTTGTTTGTATTCTATTGAATTTAATCTAAACTTTTCTTAGTTTTTAAATAAATTTAAACTCTCCAAAAGAAGATACCTTTCACAAACATCCAAATCAAGGCTCCATAATTCCCATTTATTTTATTAAAATGTTTCATCTTTCAAATGAAATAAAAATGCATTCATATTTTATTAAATATTCCACTCCCATCAAAAAAGAAAAAAAGAAAGCATAGCAATTTTTTGTTTTGACAGGTATTTATGATCTTGCATATATAATTTTATATGATGATGATTGGAGGAATTTTCCACAGAGTAGCCTTTATTTCTATACATATCAAATTTGTTTCTCCCCCACTACCCACAGCCAGATTCTGTAGGACATATTCTTACCTCTTGTCTTACATCTTCAACTCTTGATGCTGAGTGAGCAGACAGTGCGTAACTGGGATATTCTTAGAAGCCATACTACATCAGGATAATTAGCAATAACAGTACGGAAGAGTGCCTGGAAATCACATAAATGTATCTCATTAAATCCAAACTAATTATATCTCCAATCCAACTATCCCTTAACTGGATCTCCAGTGGCCTGCAGTCACTCCAATTCACCCTAGAGGGGAAAGTGTGATTTACAGGAAGTAAGCATGGAAAAGACATTAATTCATTGTGGTTGAAGTATCTTAGTCTCGTAAATTTTATTACATATGAACATGTAAACACATTTTTAGGGGGCACTCAAGAAACAAGCTCATTTGGACAACTTCCTGAGGTGTCCTCCTAGGCCCTTGGAAGGGGCTTATGGAGTGAAGTGTTCTGAAGCTTGAGCTTTGTTAGTTTTATAGTAAATCTGCCTTGACATGTATTTATTCACTCATTTTTTTGGTTAATTAAAAAAAATCCACTATGTGTCAGACATTGGGAAGTATCAAGAGAAATCTAACACTGTGAGTGAGTAATGCCTGTTCCTTTTTTCCTCTTTTGCCTTCTCAATTCTCAATTGCTCATCTCCACTTTGCAAAAGGCATACTTCTTATTCATTGTTATGATGCCTTGCTCAAGGATGTAAAAGTCATTGTGGGCAACACAGAAACAGTTCAAAATATTTGTGTTGAGAACATGAAGAACTCTAATGGTGTAGCAAGTCAAATAACTACTAATACTTTGCTTTCAATGAAGTTAAAGGAAGGACTATTTAAATTATTAGCAGATGGATCATTGAAAAGAATTTTGATTATTGATCATTATGACATAGAACTCAGAAGAAGTTCAAAGAATTCAGTGCCATCACCTCAACAAAGCCTTCACTTACCATCTACTTATTTACGTGAACATGGTGGGTTTTTTACATGTATAAAACCACAATTAGGGACACCTGGGTGGCTCAGTCAGTTAAGCATCTGCCTTTGGCTCAGGTCATGACCCAGGGTCCTGGGATTGAGCCCTGCATTGGGACTCCTTGCTCACTGGGGAGCCTGTTTCTCCCTCTTCCTCTGCCCCTCCCCTGGTTTGTGCGTGCTCTCTCTCTTTCATGCATACATGTGCTCTCTCTCTGAAATAAATAAGTTAATTAAAAAATTAAAACCACAATTAATAAAAGAAGTACTGCTTAGTTATTTCTTATTCTAACAATAAGTTGTTTACATCTAGAGATACATAAATCCAATGAAAAATTACACATACACACATAAACATGAACATTTTTGAAAAGTATGAAATGGGGAAATTACTGGGTATCCTTTGTAGCCTACTATTCTAGGTTATCTCTGACTTCTCTGTGTTTCAGCTATTTTAGAACTCTGTAAGCTGAAGAAGTTGCATGCTAATGCAAATGAATCTTGTGTCCAGTGGAGATGCAATTAGTTATTGTCCTGTGGATATGGCATTTATTTGTAAATTCATTTCAACATCTCTAAATGCGTGTGTGTGTGTGTGTGTGTGTGTGTGTTGAATTGTATTGTGAACTTATTGTAATTAATACCTTACTTGTTCCCTTACTGGTTAGTGATATATAAAAATAAAATCTCTTATGTGTTCATTTTATATTTGCATGAGAGTCATGATGATTTTTACTTCTTAAAAAGTTTGGTATATAATTATATTATGACATAAATACCTCAGTTGTATCATTTCTCCTTTGGAATTTATTGAGATTTTATTTTTGCCTAACAAACGGCCAGCTTGGAGATTACGATTTTTCCATCATAACATGGTATTTCCCTCAAAGATCCAGGGTAAATAGCATTATGTGCTACTTCAAATTTTCTCTTAAAATACTTATTAAATAACTTCAATTTCAAGGGCTGTATGGATGAAAACATGTTTCTAAAAAGCATCTGAAAAGGTGTCTATGGCAGTGGAGGTATATGAAGACATTCTCAGAACCATCCAGTTGTCACTCTCCATTACTGTTTTGGGCTAAATGTAAACATAAGCGACTTTTTTAATATTGATTAGCACATCCACCCACCATCTTCCTGAGTCATGATCTAATATCCCCATAATCATGATGTCTGAAGATGGCACTTTCTGATAGCCTCTTACTAAGGAATTTTTCTGAACAGAAATGGTCCAAATCATACCTCTTATTCTGTTTTTTTCCTCTTTTTAAACTTTTAGTATTTTTTTTGAGTGAAAAACATCCCAATAACCATCTCCATCCCATCCCCCTTGCTGCCAACCCTAACCACTCAGAAAAAAGACAACAAACGCATAATTTACAAAAATCAGACTCAGAGGAGTGTTTGGTTTTGTCTGGAGCCAATTGATTTTATCCACAAAGTAACCAGAAAATTCCTCACAATATGTCCACTCCACAGCCAGGCAGAGGAAGCAAAACTCAGCCATGTTAATGCACAGTAACTTAGACTTTTCAGGAGATGAGATTCACCAGAGTCATGGTTCCTGCAGCATAAGTATATTAGATACATTGCTCCTCTGATCCGATATGGCTGGGTTGAGATGGATAAGGAAGGAATGGTTGACATTAGATCCTTCTTCCGGGAGTGGGTTTTAATGTAGAGTTGGGAGAGAGCAGAGGGCATTTTGGGATTGGCAGGAAATATTTGTGCCAAATAAATGTGTGCCCATGGGAGGTAAAGAGACAGCAAGCAGAAAGGAAAGAAGAGTGCAGAGGGGAACCTGAAGGTGGCCACAGAGCACAATTCCCTGGGACTCAGGCCACAGCCCAGATGCCTGGAAAGTGCTCATGTCTTCTTCTTGGGTTGGGAGAATATATAGCGTATATAGTGACTATATTTGTCAGTGTAATATCTGCCCCAGGGCACATGCTTCTAATCTCATTATGCAAGGGTTTGCCTCATCTCCCCAGGCTGCAGTCTGGGTCTCTGTGAGCTCAAGGTCCAGCCCCTTAACACATTTTTCCCAACTCTGAATCTTTTCATCTGCTTCCCACCAAGTACTGGAGACTTCCAGGTGTTAATTGAAATGGCTGTATAGGCACCAAGTTCAGGTGGAGCATGCTGATTATAATCTGGTTGGCTAAAAACTTGTTGGCAGTTTCTTTCTTAACTCCCTCATGCCAGTGGAAAACAAGCCCACTGCCAAACCCATTCAATAAGAGAACACTAATGAACTTTCAGCAATCATGCCATTTATGTCAGATCTGTTAGTTGGAGCCAAAGTTTGTTAGCTTTGATTTCTAGCCAGTTTTCATACATAACAGACATAGGCACACACGTATTTGGCATCATCACTTTCCTGCTACCCATCTAGTCATGAACCTACCTTTTCACCAACCATCTAGAGAACTTTTACCTACTCCTAGAAAAGGTGAAAGTCCTAGTACATATCCTTAGTCTTTTGATATCAGAGAAGAAGATCCTAATATTCAAAATGAAGCTAAAATTTATGTGAAGTTTTAACAACAAGAATCTTCTACCCTATATGCCTTAATACGCAAACTTTGAGCACATCTATGTGAAGAGGGCGTCTGCTCACCATCTGGCCAGTGGCATGCTGTTATATGTTTAAAAACCTGTTCTCCATCATTAAAAAGCTCTGGTCTGTAGCATTTGTCTACACCTGCAGTGTAAATATTCCTTCCATGGCTGATTTCAAGCTATCACCATAAGGGTACCCAACATGGAGTAGTGAAGAGATGCATATGTCTCTCAAAACTTGGTGTCTCTGAGTCTACTATGACTCTAACTACCAATCAACTAGACAAAGAGTAACAGTTTATGAAGTAATTGGGGTCAGATTTGGGGGTATGTGGGGAGGATCTGAAAGTGATATTTCACATTCAGATTTCTCCCGAATTATCTTTGACAAAGTAAGAGGATGGTCTGGTAACATCAGATACACACTAAAATGATGAGTCCTGATCAAATAATAGCCATTGACTGTCTTTTCATGTGATATACTTAAGGAAAAGAGCAAATGGAAAGGGGCCAACCTGTGCCATCTATGGATCTATAAAACTCCAGAAGTAGCACACCTATTTAGAACTTAAGACTTGATATTCTTTATACAATAGTAAAGTGGTTTTGTGAAATTTTAGAATTTGGAGAAGACCTCATAGATTATCTAATCTAGTTTCTTTCACCTCTATCAGATCCAAGAGCCTCCCTTTTCCCAACTCTCTTGGGGCATAATGGAAGTACACTAGATGATGATACAAACTTTGAGTGCACCGTTTGATGAGTTTTGTATATGTATACCTGTGAAACCACCACCACCATCATTTCCTTTTTAAAGTAAATTATTCTGTAATACCCTATGGAATAGATAAATATTACCCATCTACAAACATATTTTTAAAATCAATATAATGATCATTTACTAAGTGCTCAAGTAGTTCTGCATCAGGAAACATAGTGAGGAAGTTATATGGGTATATTTATATAAAGAATGGTCAGGAATGCCACAGTGTACATGCAAACAGATATGAGTGTCAGACCCAATGAGTAGCTTTGTGATCTGTGAGATGTTTTCCGAAATAGCACACAAGTGTCTTTACAGCTCCAAACAATAAAAGAAAAAGAAGCTCCCAGATTTATACAATAGCTGCATGTTAAGTCTGTGCAAAAATGCTTTGTGTTTATATGTAGACAGGAGTGAGAATCTAGGCATATTTAATGTGATCATGGCTGTACAACAGAACATCCTCCAGTCTTGTGGAATGTGAGATGTTGATTCTGTGTACCTGTCCTATGCATTGCAGGACACCTACCATCCCTGCTCCTGCCCCGTAAATGCTCAGGGTTCTCCCCTCTGATTATTGTGACAATCCCTGAATGCTTGCTCTATTCCTGCCAAGAACACTACTATCATCTAATACATATTTTGCAGAAACAATTCTGGGTGTATTAGTCAAGTTGCTTTTAGTCATGAATAACATAAAGGCCCCTCCCTACTCCCCACACACTCCCCAAACTGGCTTGGATAACCCAATAATTTGCTATTTCACAGAACGACAGCTCAATGGTGGCTCAGGGGACACAGGTTCTCGCTCCTGCCTGTCTCTCCATCCTCTGGCCGGGCTGCAGGATGGCTGCACAGTCCAGGCACCTGTGCAGATGCAGCTACCACCTGAAGAGAAGGAAATGACTCAGAGATGCCCCCTCAGCAGGTTTCCCTTGGGTGGGGGGGGATCCCTCTTGGAGGGGGAATAGGGCCATCATGATTTGTTAAGATAGGTTGGGATGTACCCTAGGTCAGGAGATGAAGTCATTGTGAGAGGGGCAGATGCCTGAATAGAATGGAGAAGGAAACGGGGGATTTTGGATGTAACTTAGGCAATTAACAGTGTCTAGCACTCTCTCTAGTGAGAGTCTGGTAGTGTGTGGACCGACTGCTCATGGGGCAGAGAAGTGGAGGTGAATACTAGTGTAGAGGCTAAGATCTTGAGAGCTCTGTACATTTTTAGAATGTACAACAGAAGAGGGCAGTGCAAAGGGGTAAAACCATAGTTCTAATGGCCCTGATATTTTGCCAGCCACCCTATCCCAGTGATCAGATGAGGTGCTGGTATCTCAGACTTGTGGAAGAGGGCTGTGTTTCCTGTCTACCTTCCTCTGGGCAGGGAGGTGAGCTGAATCCTTGTTGTAGGCTCAGCTCTTACCCTTGATCATTACACAGTAAGTGCTTTTGGCATTTTGAGAATCAGCTGAAGGTGGCTGTGTCCCTGTCTGGTCTTGCCATCTATCTGTTTAGGCTACTGTTTGTCTATAGCCAAATAGCCAACCATATGTCTCCCTATATCCACCCTTCCCCCACATTACTCATCTTCTTCCCTCTTAATACCAGGGTCATTATAACTACCACTGGGGAAGGTTGGGGGAAATTGTTACTTTAAGAACTGACCTTGGACTTTCCCTCTTGGAGAGAACTGATCTTGCTTAGGAAAATATTGAAACAGGCATGTTTGTTTATAGAGATGAAGGCATGGCTGATAAGGACCAGGAAATGACAAAAAGATGGAGGAACTTCACGGAATCAGAAAAGAACAGGAGTGCAGTGGGTGCAGAGCAGCAGCAGCAAAAAGAAGAATACACAAAGAAAGACAAGATAGGGAAATATTGAAAGAGTATTTCCACCCAGTTGGGAGACCACAGATGATGGGGGAAAGACAGCCAATGAGAATTTCACTGGAGCAGGTGTATTGAAGAGGGACACCTAACCTTCCATCTGAAATCATTTGCTATCATCCTTCTTTCCTTTAATTTTGAGTAAAACTTCCCTATATATCCTGACTTGTGGGAGTGGCATTCGGTGAAATCAGTGAAACCTGCAGCCAGGTTTGGGTTCACATAGGGCAGAGAGAAGAAAGCAATCAGTTGGAGGTGAGCTGTGAATGAGGTCGAGAGGTCAGCAGGACAGGAAATTGGAACAGGAGGTGACCATGGGAATGTTACTCCCATGGAGTTTGCAGAAATCTTGAGTAGGGCCCTGGACTTCCCACAGGATGTGGGAAGGAAGCTTAGCCAATTCTATTTGAATCCTAGAGGACCTGGTGAGCCCAACTGACTCCTAAATTACACAATCTCCACTCTTCATTCTTCTGGCCAAAAGTTGACACAAAGGATAAAGAAACCCACCAAACCTTTCTGTCACTGTAGATGTCCACACTATAGATGTGACAGGCACTTCTATTCACATTTATGTATCTATTATTCATCCCATCCCTAGTATTTATAATGCTAGAGACTTCCAGGCACCAAGAATATGAAGATGCATGGATTTTAGTCTCCTCCTTTGATTTCTCACATTGGACCAACTCCCTACATACTTTTCACTATCTTTGTTACAGGCAGTTTGTTATTCTGTCTCCTTATGACTGGTTGGCTAACTTGGCCTTGGGAGTCTGGAAGCTTATCTAGAGGAAAGGACATTTGAGTCGAGACCAAAGGATGACTTGCTGGCAGCCAGGCAAAGAAAGGACAGGAGTGGACACTGGTTTGATGAGTAACAAGCTTTCCAAAAGTTGCCTCAGCTCTACCAGGGCCTACCTCAGCTGTGACTAGATCAGAGTTGAGGTGTCCTATAAAGAATAATCTGCACAGTGATGTGGATACCAGGTCCTTACACTTTCAGCTCCTTACAGAGATTCATACGCATATGGGCACACACACCCAGAATTGCACAAAACATTCTTCATCGTCCCAGGAGTAGGAAACTCTGGCAATACGTGTGTGTGGGGGGGGGGAACACTTATTTTGCTTCCTTGGCGTGCAAAGAATGAGGCTAGAGTGGGGAGAATGAGTAGAAGATACTCTGATAATTACATGTGTGGGAGATTTTGACTGCTTATGAAATAACTGTCTGAATAGAAACATGGGTACAGTAGTGGTCATCACACACTTGTCGTCGTCTGTGTTGGAAGTCTGGTTCTGCCAAATTTCAAGCAATGTGGGCCACTTCGCCTCTCAGTGGCTCCTGTTTTCTGTTTCCATAGTACCCATCTTATGTGATCACGTCCATCACATAAGATGGTCGTAAGGATGAATGAGTCACTGCACGTGGAGCATGTTAGCACAGAACTTGGTATATACTGATTGTTCACTTAAAATCAGTGATTGTTGCTGTTTTGCTAATGGAGGTAGTTTGATGAAATATCTCTAGTTTTCCCTCTCGCAGAGGAGTGAGTGGCAGTGAGCATCTGCCTCTGGCTCAAAGAGCAAAGGCCTCTTCCTTCCCCTTCTCCTCTCGCTGTATGCAGACCCTGAAAGTTGGGTGGTTTATTGTGTAAGAGGCTGAATCAAGAGTTGCCCAGGACAGTTCACACGGCCCTGAGGAATTACAGGTTAATAAAACTTCCTGGGCACCTTTCAGTGCATGTATCTGAGCAAGCATTGAGTTAAAAGATGGATGAAATCTTGTCATTTGCAACGATGCGGATGGAACTAGAGGGTATTATGCTAAGTGAAATAAGTCAATCAGAGAAAGACAATTATCATATGATCTCACTGATATGAGGAATTTGAGAAACAAGACAGAGGATCATAGGAGAAGGGAGGGAAAAATGAAACAAGATGAAACAAGACAGGGAGACAAACCATAAGAGACTCTTAATCTCAGGAAACAAACTGAGGGTTGCTGGAGGGGAAGAGGGTGGGAAGGATGAGGTAGCTGGGTGATGGACATTGAGGAGGGTATGTATTGTGGTGAGTGCTGTGAATTGTGTAAGACTTGTGAATCACAGACCTGTACCCCTGAAACAAATAATACATTATATGTAAATTTAAAAAAGAGATTTGGGTTATAATCCTCATCCTTCAGGGCCTTCATTTTTCCATCTTGCAAATAGGTGTAATTTGCTCTGCTCTTGTTATCTGTGCCGTTCAGGTGGGAAAGCATAAATAAAATTGCCTCTGAACGTGTGATCCATTGCATAGGTAAAAGTAATGCTTGTATTCACTGCCCACTTGGTGCCATTCTGTTAGAAAGCAAATATTTCTTCAGGAATTTCTTAAGCCACACGAAGGAAAAGCAGTTGATAAAATTTCTCTGTGACTGCCAAACTCTTGGAGATGAGAAGGGGTTTATAAATGAAATATATGACTGTTGTTGTCTGTGGTGATTGACAGTCTCAAGCGGCCACAAGTCAAAAGCAAGACAGCGAGTTCTGGGCGTGCCATTAAGAGTTCCAGAGCCAAGGGAAAATGCACAGCATTGCCTTTCACTGGCGTGATTTTCTCTCCCAATGGCCCCAAGACAACTCCTGTTGGGGTGATTGAGAGGGGCACTTAAAGAAGGCAGCGCCCAGGTCAAGTTTCTCCATAAAACATCCCTAGTGGAAAGTTAGCTGTACGTCTTTCAAACTAGCCACTCTGAATGACTCTGTCATTAGGAAAGAATTTAGTGGCTTTACATTTAATATAAGCTAATGGTTTCTGGAGGATTTTGAGCAGCATATAATAAGTTTAAGCAGCCTCCTGAGAAGTTTGAATGACGTACATGGTGCTAAAGTGCCCGAGAGCAGTATGTCTACCATCTTCAGAAGCACAGCATTTCTCGCTAGGCTTCATTACTTACATCCGTCTACAAAACA
>CM052886.1:108700152-108722502 GCA_028534135.1 Potos flavus
TCACTTATGGTTCAATGTTGGTACTTTAAAAAGTCATCTAAAAATCTGGCTATTGCCAGATTGCCCCAAAGAAATTATCTGTGAGCAAAGGGAAAAGTATTTGTCACTCTTAGCATGGTGAGTTTTCTCCAAAGTAAACAGCAGTGCCCTTCCAAAAATAACCAACTTGCCCATTGGGTCATACATACTTACATTTGGTCAGAGCCATAAGAGCCAGGATTAAAGCCAGCAACACTGGAAAGGGCATTTCATGGAAAAGGCCTCTTGTTCTGCTTTCTGGAAAAGAGTTCTAAGAGAAATGATGGAGCCTCCCAGAGAGGAGAAAGGAAACAAGTGACTGATCCCATGGCAGGGATGAGATAAGAGGGCCGTGCCAGTGACTTTGGCCCCCCCACTTCACCCTGCTGTAGGCCTGGGCACTGGCTGGTGTAGGATGGCAGCCCCCAGCTGCTGTGGGTCTGCTGGCATTGCTCCGGGGGAGGACGGCATGCAACAAGGGTGGATTATTTCTGGGGAGTTAAAAACATTTAGAAATTATTTTCTGAAACATAACTCTAATGTTTCATGTTTTTATGATCTCAAATTGCCTTGGGAGCCTTTTAGGGTTAGTGAACTCTCTAAGGGCATTTAGCAGCACTATGTGTAGAAATTGTGGTTTGCTGTCAGAATGCTTACGCATCAGCAGTGCCCACTCCCGGCTGCTGCCCTCCCTGGTGGCCACCAGCATTGTGAAACAGCTCTCTCTGAGGGGTGACGCTCACACGGGTTAGGAAAGCCTTGCGGGGGAGGGGGGGGAAGGAGGAGAAATGAGAAGGCACTAGCGCTAATGTAAAGCCTGCTATATGCTAGCCACTTTCCTCTATTGGTAAGATCTTAGGAGATTAGGTTACCATAAGAAAAGTGTGGCTTCCAGAGTTTAGGTATCTTATTCAAGGGCGCTGGGCTTATGAGTATGTCCACGTGCCTGTCTCCTTGACACCACAGACAGCATTCTTTCAACCACATGGTGTTGCAAAAACAGGTCAGGCTCTCCAACCACATACATCTAGAAGAAGGAGTGTCCTTCTTCTCCTTTTTGGGATCCTTTTTGGGATCCTCTAGAGAAACAGAATCAGTAGGATATCTATCCGTCTATCTATATCTATATATCTATCTGCATATATGTATGTATGTATGTATGTATGTATCTATCTATCTATCTGTCTATCTATCTATCTGAAAGCAATTTACTATAAGGAATCGGCTGGTGTGGTTATGGAGGCCGACAAACCAAGATCTGTGGTTGATAAGCTGGAGACCCATGAGAGCTGGTGATGTAGTTCTAGTCCAAGTCCAAAGGCCTGAGAACCAGGAGGACTGATGGTGCAAATTCTGGTCCAAGTCTTAGTCTGAAGGCAGGATGAGACTGGAGTCCCAGCTTGAAGACAATCAGGCAGAAAGAGTAGATTCTCTCTTATTGAAACTTTTTGTTTTATTCTGCCCTTCAATGGATCAGATGAAGCCCCCCCACATTGGGAAGGGCAATCTGCTTACCTCAGTTTATCGATTCAAATGTTAATCTCAACCAGAAACATTCTCATAGATATACCTGGAATAATGTTCAACAAGATATCTGGGCACCCTGTAGCCCAGTTAAAATGACACATAAATCAGCGTGCCAGTTACAAAAGGATTTTTGATAAATCATTTTCAAGAAGAAATAGACATTAACACAGTTACAGGAAAAGTTTTTTTGAAAGTTTTAGTTATAATATTGTACATTCATACGGTAATAAAGGATATATTTTATGGGCAAAGTTAAAAGAGTTTATATAAATATATAGTTTTTAAAAACCATCCTTTGAAGTCAAGTACTAATGTTCCCATTTTACAGATGAAGACACTGAGGTCCAAAGAGACTGAGTGGCTTCCATAAGGTCATAAATAAAGAAAGAGGAAGAACTAGCACTAAAGCCAGGTCTTATGGTGGTTAAGCTCTTACTGTAACAACTACTCCTTTTCAGTAGATCAGGATAATGCATATTAAATTCAGATTGATCAAAAGGTAGTTAAATTACAGTTTTGTTTGTCTAAAAACCCTTTTTAAAGCTTTTTTTTTAAAAAATGTTTATTACTCGATAAACTTAGATTTCAAAATGTCTAACTCTTTCCAGAATAGTCTTTGTGAGTGTCAGAAGCTCTAAGCAATTTTTGCAATGTTAAATGTACAGTATACGACACGCAGTTAAGCTATTCAACACCCATTAGGCAAAAGCATGGAAAACTGTCATTTTACTGGAAAAGAATATTTTCAGGTTTCATGCTATTCAACAAATATGATATCCCTTTTAAGCATTTTCTCTTGTTCAGCCTGTGCCCAGCACTCAAAGAGATAAGAGAAATTTTCTGAGTGGAGTGTAGCTCTTGGGGGGCATAGTAGTAGTAGGTGGAAGAGACCCACATACTAGAGCTTTTGCTGATATGAGGAGCCCTCGCTGTCCCAGCCAGGGAGCAAGACAATGATTCTAACATGTGAAACCCAGAGGCAAATAGATTTCCCAGAAGAATCCCAACTGTAAGATGAAGGGCCTGGAGGAGTTATAATGAAGTGTCAAGCCTGGAGGGGAGGGAAGGAGAGGGAGAACCGTGTTGAGAGTGATTGATAACAGTTAGAGGTATCCAGATGTTTTTATTACTTTAAATTTTGCTCCCAGCATTGTATTTGCAAGTAGATTAGTAATGCCAGTTATGCTTATGTCTGACCTTTAACATGTTATATAACTCATCATGTTTACCTCTGGCCTGGACCTCCCTCTGAGGCCCAGGCCTGTGTATCCCACTGCCCACTTGACATTTCCTCTGAGATATCACAGAGCAGCTCAATTTTGACGAGTCTAAAACAAAAGTCAGATTTTCCCTCAAAAGCTTAGTGCTTGGCCAGCTCGTTATCCTGATGAATGGCACCACCAACTCCTCAGAGTGCAAACAAGCAGCCAGGGAGTCATCTCTGGGTCTTTCCCCTCCTCACCTCACACCCACTGCTTCCCCACCCGTATCTCCATCTCTCCTGTCCAGGCCATCTGAGTCTTTCCTTCGGACCACTTGCAATAGTCTTTTCTCTTCCCATCCTCTGTTGCCCATTTGGGTTGAGTTTCCACCCTGTAGCCAGAACGGTCTTATTAAAAATAAAACTTAAACCACATCACTGCCTTTCCCCTGACGTTGAAAGAGTATGCTCTTCATGTGGTCTCCAAGATCCTGGCATGGCTCGGCCATGGCCTGTCTCTCCAGGACTGCCTCACACACACTCCTTTCCCTTCGCATTCCATCATACTCCAGGTCCACAGCAGATCCTCACACCATGGCAGGCCCACCCCAGCCTCCAATCTGCTGACACGAACCTCCTTTATATACATACTGGTTTCTCAGCCTGGACGGTTCCTTCCTTCCTGCTAATTAACTCTCATCTCTCCTTCTCCTTCATACTTCAGCTCAGTCCCTGCTTCTTCCAGGAGTCCTTTCCCAGTGTCCCCATTGGGTCAAGCCTTCTGTTGGAAGACCTCAGAACTCCCTGAAGCTCTCCTTTTAACACATATTTGTGTGATTATTGAATCTGTCTGGTCCCCACACAGGTAGGGACAGTTTCTAGTTTTGCTCTTTATATCTTTGGATTGAAAGGATAAACAATAAGTGAACTCTTAACTGAGCAAGAAATTGCTAATGACTTTTGTTGTGGCCACCATGCCTATGAACAGCCTGACCACTTACTCCCTGAGTGTAACTCAGTCACTATCGCTCACTCTTTGCTCTAATTTAAACAGGATAAGAAATAGGGGAATGGTTATGCTAAGAATATCCTTGGAAGTACAAACCCAACAGACTATGCTAAAAAGTCATCTGGTGAATGGATCTATAATATCATTAATAAAATTTGATTCTGCTGAAATTAATTCTGAAAATATTCAACTAGACCTCTTAATGTCCCCTTTTCTATCATTTTAAGGAAAGGATAAACAGAAGGGCATTCATTCTGTATGTGATAATTTCCTAATTTTCTAGTGACTCATCCCCTTTCTTACTTTTCCTCTTGCCCTCTGTGTGTGTGTGTGTGTGTGTGTGTGTGGCTAGCTCTGTACAATTAGACCTATTTTGGGACCTTTCTGTGACTAATAAATTCTCACAAATTTGAAGAGCACCAAGTCTGAGGAGATCATTGAAATATTTTGAGATCCAAAGTAATTCAGCTCGGTGTATCATATCCCTTTCAGATGGTTCCTCATGATTTCTGTTGATTTTCACCAAAATGTTTTCACGTTTCACACCTGAAGTTTTGTTAAGAAATTTAGTAAGTTAAATTAATAGATCAGCAAATCTATTATTTTACCAACTTGCTAGAGGTGAAAATTAACTTCTATCTAGAGGCATTTAGCAAGAGGAAATTTGAGTTTTGGGTAGAGCTTCTTGATTTGTGAGTATTTGCCAGCACTTCATACCCTATCTGCATTAACATTCTTAAATTACACAAAATTTACAAAGGCAATGGAAATGAGAAGTGATCACACAGCCATAGGGACTTTGGTGATATTGTAAATCAGCCACTCTGGCTCTGAGGAGTGACCAGACCTCTTGACCTTTGGATTTTCAGAACATAATTCAGTCTCAGCCTTGGGTTCATCTATGTGTCTTCTTCCCAGAAGAGCAGGCAGAACATCCTGAGAGTTTTCAGATTACAGTTTATTAAAGTTCTTAAATCATTTCAAAAGAGGAAATATGACTTGAGTAAAACAAGTAATTTTTCAAAAAATGACCACCAGAACAAAGCCTGGTGTCTTAAACTAAACAATTAATTGTGAAGTAGGCTGGAAAAAGCTACCCCTATACAATAATAAGTGCATTTTGCTTCAGAAACATATCTGCTCATTTTCCGTATAATACAATATTAAGAAACTTGAGGCCAGCTTTCAACAGCTGAAGCAGAAGTTTCAACAATTTTCTTGTGAATTAGAATCATTCTGAATTAGCAGCTTGCTTCGACAGCCAATTTGGACAATTCAAACCTTAAATGGTGTCTTAGGTCTGATATATTTGCTTTGGCTGTCCAGATAATTCTAAGTCACTAGACAATAACTCATGGAGAAATTGGGAAAATGCCCTTCTTCCATGTATGTCTTCTTTCTGGGCAAGCATTTAAATGTTAGATGAAAGAATTTGCCTTGCCTATGATTGAAAGGATGACTTCAGAAGGTCTAACATTTTTCCTCTTCATTCTTGAAATCCAGACAGCAATAGGAATCTTGTGAGCCCTGGAAAGCCCCTCATGGCAATCGTGGGATAAAATGTTTTAATTGACAAAAGAGCCCCTTGGCTAAATTCTCATCTTTGTAGAACTTGTCAAAAGTATTCAGTTTCAAGCCAAAAACCTGCCAGAATGAAGGCCAATCATTAATGACAGAAAGATTGGGAGAGCGGAGATCCGCTGGCCGCACAACCGCACATAATGAGACAAAATATGACGGAGTGAACCAAGGGCAATTGACCCATGGCCAATGCTTAATAAGGGGGCCCCTCAATATCAGATGCCTCCCACTCCATGCTGGCATTTCTCACACACTAGCAGTGATTTGTCCCTGTCATAAGAAACTAAAAATATGATACTCCAAGGGTCTTATAACTCAATTTTGTGTTTTTAATCATGTATCTAGACTGCTCCAGGTACAGGAGAAAACGGAAGAGTATATGAAGCAAATGGTACTGAAGTTACTTGCTGAGTAAACCTTCCTGGGTGGGTATTGTATATTCCAGTGGCAAACACACATGCGTGTGCATGTGCACTACACACACACACACACACACTCTTGTGGTAGACCCTGCACAACTTCTAGTAGACTTTTTGTATGCTGTGGATTATTTCGAAGGAAAGTCCTTGCTTTTCTGAATTATACATAGGACTATAAATAAGCTATTTTAGTTCAGCTGATGCAAGGTTTCACCAAAAGGCAGAGTTAAGGCAGATACATGTGAATAGAGCTGAAAACAATCTGCCCAATAGAGCTGAAAACAATCTGCCCAGACCTTGGTGATTGTGGTTATTCCTCTGTTCTTGACTGCTGAAAATAGTAGCTTTTTGTTAGATAGAGGGAGTGGGGCAGATGTTCCTGTTTACTCTCAGGCACCCACCCCTTGGGTAGCACAATGGTAGAAGAGTAAGCTGGATGAGGGAACCGGATTGGAATCTACCAGTCTTTTTTTTTTTTTTTTTTTTTTTCACAATTTTATTTATTTATTTGACATAGAGAGAGAGATCACAAGTAGGCAGAGAGAGAGAGGGGGAAGCAGGCTCCCTGCTGAGAGAGAGCCTGATGCGGGGCTCGATCCCAGGACCCTGAGATCATGACCTGAGCCGAAGGCAGAGGCTTTAACCCACTGAGCCCACCCAGGCGCCCCGGAATCTACCAGTCTTGAGATTTATTATTAGTTCTGATTCCCTAGCAAACAGGGTGGAATTTAACAGGGTGGAATTTAATGTCTAACGAGGCATTCTGATTATTTATATATTCCCTTCAACTGTGCAATCTTTATCCCCATTAGTATCCCCCTCTCCTCCTTGTCTAACTCTGCTTTACTTCAGAGCCCCTACTGGGCAGTGGTAAAGTAATGATGGAGTATCAGAAGTAGAGAGTCCAGGTAGAGTACACTGATTCCCAGCAAGTTTTAGGAAAAGAGAAAAGGAGAGATGGGCAGAGAGAAAAGCAAGCTTCCGTTCAGATGGACTTAAAGGAGTCTGTCTGATGACCTTGGAGAGAAGTAAGAGAGAGGTTTTAGAAGAAGTCGACATGTGACTGAGACGTGAAAAGAAAAAGGACAATTGGGAAAAAAAGACTTTCTGGAGTTCTGTATGTGTATTTATGTCCGTTTGTTTTTAATGAAGAGAATCCCCTTTTGCATTTAAAGAGCCCTCTGTAAAATATATTCGAATTGCTTTTTTAATTAAAATCTTGGATGTCGGACTGTGTTTCTCTGTATTTAACACCTTGCTGAGAATGTGTGGCAAAGCGTCCGGGTTATGTGGATAACATATGTAACCAAAGGTCCATCTACAGAATGCTGGGCACGAGTGCTGAGGGGGAGACTATGTCAAAGATTCAAATGCCCAGATGTTTGCATCATGCTGCACTAAGCTGCTCACATGTGAGTCCAGTGTGCCAGTTGTGTAAATATCCCAAACCATGAGAATCAAAGGCTCCAATAGTGGGAATGATTAAATCAGAGACAGAAATATGATCATGTCCACTTGTGCCTGTTTCAGATAGGTACACTCCTTGAAATGAAATGGCTTCTTTCAAACCTGTGTGTGTAGCCAAGACAGGGCAAGAACTTTAATACTAGAAAATGCACTTTTTTATTAAAAAAAAAAAAAGGCACTATCTTCAAAAACAAAAGAGAGAAAAATAATCACCATGAAGTGAAACGGTCAGTGTTTGCTTGGTAATTTTCCATCTGTGCCATTGCAATTTTCACTAGCAATTTAAAAAAATCCTGTCATAAGCAGAAAACAGGTTTGGCCATGAAAGTAAACTCCCTTTCTTGCGAGTGATTGAATGTGACTTCCAGATTTATAAACTCACAGGCCACTCACATCGTGTTAGTTGTTGGAGTGGGGCAAGGCTTGGCTTTGAAAGATGTTTATAATATTTTTTAAGTTTGGTCATAAGCGAGTGTCCAGTGAAATTGGCCATGTGGACCTCAGGAGCGACACAGCCTGACAGTTTTCTGCTCGTGTTCCCGTCCTTAGCTGCCTGCATTATCGGCTCCATGCTGCGGCCTTGGTCCGCGGTGGAGCCTTAAACAGTGTCAGAATGTCATGGAGATGCTGAGCCTCCGATGCTGAAAGGCCTTATCTAAAGGGTCTACATACCAATGCTAAGTGAAATCATCCTTTCTAAAAATTTAGCAGATTAAAGTTTTACACAGGCTATGGGCAGGAAGCCAGCCGTTTCTGGAAACATAAGAAAGGTACAGATCTGTATCTCCTTTATGTTTTCGTGTTGTGTGAATTCATTCTGTGCAGATTATTATGCTATTTAAACGTGTTGGCAAGTAGCAGCAATGTCTGCTACTCAGGTCCCCTAGTTACTGTATCCTGGTGACTCCCAGCCTTTTATTCAGTTGGGACTCACTCCCCACTACTATCACTAAGATGTCCCTGGACTGGTATTTCATCATAGTTGCCTTTGGACCCCTGGCATCTGAAAGCCCACATGGCTTTGGCTCTGAGGCAAAGCTATCTGCTGGGAATGGAAGGCAGTTGTTAGAAGGTGGGGTAAAGAATCACCTGGGGTCCTCATATGTACTCAAACACACAACTGGTATAACCCTAGGGCTAGCTGTTGGGAACACCTTCCCTTGTTCTTTCTGCAACTCCTGTATTTCTGCTGTATCATGCCTTCTGGGACAGGTTCTCTTCATATGAAGCCTGTCCTCTTTTTTTTTTCTTTTAAACAAATTCAATACAAAAATGTTAAGGATGGTAGAAGAAGAACAGAAAGACATACTGATTTGCTCCCAGTCTCCCATACTTTCATGACCCTCTCTGTTTGTTTTAATTGTGTAGAATTCCCCTTTCTTCCTTCCTATTCAAAGTTTTCAGCACAATGTATTCATTGCTCAAGTTAATGTGAATTAAAGCAAAACCTTTCCAAGAGCTAATCTAAGATACCCTGAATATTAGTTAGTCATGCGCTTGACTGAATGTAATAGAAAACCTGAAGATGTTTTTAAAAATAAGGAATGTATTTGAGTCAGGTAACAAGAAATCTTAGTGTAGCTGACACAGGGCTAATTATTCAGGCTCCATCTATCTTCCTGATCTGCCATCCTTGGTGTGTGGATTTTTATCCTCATGGCTGCGAGATGGCTGCCACATCTCCAGGCACTGTATTCCAGGCAGGAAGAAAGAAGATGAATGACGGAAAAAGGGCAAAAGGCTGAAGCAGGCAGTCCTAATGAGACTTTCTGCTTTAAAAAGCTTTCTTTGACACTGCCCTGACATCCACTCATATAGCCTAGAATTGGCTCTCATATGAGCTCTTTGCTGCACAAATTCTATAGCTTTTATGTTAGAGGATGGGGACTGTGTGACTTTTCAGTAGATTTGTGAGGACTTTGACACTGTTTAAGATGACCCAGAAGACATACATGTCTTGGCTCCATGAAAGTGGACCCAAGGAATATTTCAGTTAAAACTCAAGAACACCTATACATGAGGTGACCATTTGTCTGAGTTTGGCTGAACCAGTTTCAACCTTAGCCTATGTTTCTGGCCTCATTGCTAATAGTACCTCCTTTCACCTTTTCCCCAACTTGTTATTATGGGAACTCTCATGTTATTATGAAAAGGTTGGCAGCATTTTACAGGAATACATCTCTATGCCCACAACCTAGATCTCACCATTATTAATTTCCTACTCTCCTCCTTGTTTTATCTCTCCATTCATCAATCTGTCTTATTTTTTTTAGATGAATTTCAGAGTAAATTACAGGCATCAATATACTTCTCCTTTACTACGTCATTAACCAAAATTCTATATTTGTTTGCAATGTGTTTTTTCTTTTGAGATAAATTTAACATAAAGTGAAATGTACATTTAAGTGCATGTTTGTTGAATTTTGGCAAATAAATGTGTAACTCAAACCCCATATCAAGATATAAAACACTACTTCCTCGTTAAGAAAGTTCCTTTATCCTTTCTTCCAACTGATCTCCTTTCATCCAGACAAGCACCATTCTGTTGTTGTTGTTGTTTTTTAAATAGAGATTATTTTGCCTGTTCTAGAACTTCAGATAAATGAAGTCATACAGTACATCATCCTTTTTTGGGAGAGGCATTCGGGTTAGGTGAAAACTCTGAAATAATATTCTTGAGAATCACCTAAGTTGTCATGTGTTTCATTCTGGAAGCTTATTTATTTCATTTTTTTTATAAGAACCAAACAAACTCTGGATCCCAGTTGGATCAAAATCACCTATTTTCAAGGCTGATTTTTAAAAATACCTACCGTGAGCAAAGGCCTTTAAAACTATCAAAACAATGCTGCTCCCTCTCTATGGCAAAGGATGTAAAGTCCTCGAAACAAAGATCTTTATTTCACAAAAAGGAATGTAGGTTTGGGAACTTCTAAATGGCTCACTTTAAATTTAATGTCTCTCTAAGAGATATAAATTAGCAGCAGCAAAATATTATGGCCCTTTGAATGCTTCAGCCCGTGAATTGTAAATTAAAGTTTGTTTAGCCGTTTGGTGGGGCTTAACCATACTAAAAAGAGCTGTTAAATATTTTATGGTATCTAAATGTACTTGCATGGGCACCGTTCCTGTCCCCTGACACATTTTTGTTCGAGTGAGAAAGGGAACGACTGAGAATGCACATAAAAATATTCCCAGTTAACAGAAGTTTAAATGAATTAAAGAAATAAAGAACACACATGTTTGCATTTAGACATGGTAGATGGCCAATTTTTTTCATGAAGAGTGCCTTATTACTTTTGCTCTAAGCGGTACTCTAAATGCTCAATAGTTGACAAGGGGAATTTCTCTTCCCTTCTCTCCTTTCCCTACAGTATATATTAAACTAATTGCTTTATTTTAACAAGGGGGACCCTGTTTCCCCCAACCATCTTCCTGACCCCCGCCTTGAACTTCAACTCCAAGGATCTTTTCTGAGAGATAATTGCACTACCAATGTGATTTAATGCACTTTGGCTTTAGTGCTCAAGGCTTCTCTGTCTTTAGAAACATTTTTAACTCTCAAAGGGTCAGATTCCCATCCTATATAATTCTTGGAGAGTCGTGTAAAAAATTTGGCCCAGAGTTTCCTTATCATTTATAATTTTCCTAATAGTCTCAGAGTCACAAAACTATCCAGTGTTTCAGAGATGAACAATTTGCTGTTTTTCACGAATAAAAATTCTCTGAAGGATAATGTAAGGAATGCCAATAGGATTAAAACTGTCACAGGGAAACTGTAAATAAAATTCATGCCATAACCTATAGTGCCTTCATTTTAGATCTACATTTATAAACACCCATCGTTTCAGCTTCTTCTAAAAAATTCCTCATGCTTGAACTGAACACGTATTGGCTTTTCTGTCATGGGTGGAGAGGCTGCATCACTCTGAACCCCATTCCTCAGGACTCAAGATTCTCCTTTTCTGAAAAGTTCTCCCCGATCTGTCTGCTTTGAATTCCTAGGCCATGGAATTCTATGCTTAGTGTAACTTGTTTTCCTTTCTGCTCCCCCCTATTTTCTTGGTAGGTCACTTTGTGCACTTGTGTACTTACACACTCAAAACCCACTTAGATGCCCCACATACAACCACATCCGACTCCTGTATGCAGACACACATGCACTTTCAAAATCAGCAGAATTATATTTCATTTATTCACAATCTAGTTCTTACTCCTTAAAAAAAAGAATTTTGCTCTCTTGGGATAGGTTTTAAAAATACTTCTAATATTAACTCTTTTGGCATGTGTTGGGTTCAATCAATGATTGTAAACATTGCATCTCCAAGCAGCTTCCACTACTGCAACAATGAGGCCTCAGCCTGTAAAGATCTGGCTCTGGCACTTTTTAGCTAAAGCATCTTGCCTTCCTTTGCTTTAGTTTCTCCTCGGTAAAGTGGGAATAAAATGACCGGGCCACAGCACTGCAGTGAAGCTATAGGAAATACAAGCATTGTAAATCTGTACAATTCCATAGAACAGCTCTCCATGTGCTACCAGATAGACAGTAAGTGCTGTCAATCCTGAAGAGCGTAACACGCACTTATCATGAGGATGAAAATGAACGTATCTTCCAGAAAACAGAAATGACGTTGCAATCTCTGCCAAGATCCCCTTAGCTCTTTGCTATCATATGACATGGAAAGATGGAGTAAAAGACCCTGGCAATTGGTGTGAGGGGGAAGGGGCTACGCCACCTTACTGCTGGCCAGCTGTGAAGCCAGGAGCTTAGTCCTCTGCCAGGTACCCAGACAGCGGAAAGGCTGGCAGAGCTCAAGAAGAAGATGGGAGTTTTCCAAATACTTGGGGTTTTTGATGATTGAATCTGCCAGAGATGGGGGGGCTGCCACTCACACTCCTCGGGGTGACTCCACATCCTCTCTCCACAGGTCATTGCCTTCCTGCTGTTCTTCTTTGGGAATCTTCCAGATTCCAGCAGGGGACGCTATTTCTAACTAGCATTAGTCACCATCATGTGCTGAGAGCCCAAGACCGCCGCTCCTAACATGTGCAAGGAAGCGGAAGGAAGAGGGACACTCAACCAGGGTCAAAGGTTCTCATAAAATAACTTAATTCAAATAAGTCAGTGGCATGGTCCCCTTGGTTCTGTCATTTCACATCTGGAATTGGAGAGAGGAAATGAATTTCTGTATCAGTCTGCCACATGAGGCTATGCGCTCTGCTCCCTTGCAGCTTGCTCTTGGGGGCATGCTGTTTATCAGGGCCTACTGTTCTTGACTCCCTTTGATGGTATATTTTAGCTTCTTGCTCTGTCCTTCCGTCAGTGCTGTGGTTTCTCACAGTTATCCTTTCACTTACGGACCCTGGATTTCAACCCAATCGTTTTATTATTTTTTATCTTTGAATCATTTGCAACCACAAAATTCCCATTTGCCTCTGTGTTAGTGGAGTTGATGGAAATACAGTGGCAATAAGGCTTTAATTATTACTTAATTAATGATTTAATTACTTAATTAAGGTTGGCATGGCTTTAATTTCTGAGTGAGTCAGTTATACCATGGCCAGATATAGTATCTCTAAAATGCCCAGGAATCTGTAAATCTAGCAGTCTAGCAAGCGCTTGGCATTGGTCACCCAGGGAAAAGGACATTTGTTGGGATCTGTCTAAATCCACCATCAGCATTCAAAAAACAATATCTGGAGAAAGTCCTGCTGATGGTGATGGGTATATTCATCATTATTGTATGGATAGTAGCAGTTTGCTCTTAAATGGTGAACCTTGCATCCTTCATAAATCCTTCCTGGCTCCCCCTCGCTCTGCCCTTGTGCTTCCACAGGCAGATATAATCTTTTCCTACTTTCTGCCCTGACTTCACCCTTATATACTTGACTTGAACTCGTTGTAGTTATTTGTTTGTAGATCCATCTTCTGCTAGACCAGGGATCAGCAACATTTTTCTGTAAAAGGCCAGATAATAACTACTTTAGACTTTGCGGGCTACACAGCCTCTGTCTCAACAACTCAGCTCTGTGGTTATAGTGCGAAGCTGCCTTGGTCAATGTGTAAACAAATGGTGTGGCCATGTTCCAATAAAACTTTATTTATGGACATTAAAATTTGCATTTCACATAATTTTTACATGAAATATTATTCTTCTTTTGATTTTTAAAAACAACTCTTAGCTCACAGGCTGTAAATAAACAAGCAATGGGCTGGATTGGGCCCATGGACTGCAATGCTGACCGCCTGTACTTACTAGAGTATAAATTCTTTGAGGGCTGAGACTTTTTAAGTTTATGCATTCTAGAGCCTTGGCCCATGGCAGGTACTTGAGAAATACTTTTTAAATAAAAGAATCAGCTAAAAAATTTCTTCTGAATCTATAATATGTTTATTTTTATATGATATAGTATTATATAACATTATAATAATATGTCATATAAATATAACAACATAAACGTATTTTTGCCTACTTGTTTACAAATACTTTTGCAAACGTAATTTTATTTTGTCTTTATGCCTGTGATATCTGCAGGGAATAAAACAGTCCTATTTCCTAGATGATGGAATTTATCTTATAATGTATTTTGTCTTTTGTGAACACACCATATGAACACTGATTTTCAGTGGTGTCCAAATAATTACCCCTTAGAAAATGCCCTCCTGGTTTTTGCTTTAAAATTTTTTTTATTTAATTTTGGAGATGATTTAGGTGATTTTGTTAATAATGTACCAGCTCTCTATATTTCAGCTTCTGAGGGGCTTTAATTCATACCCTGACAAGAGAGTCAACTCCGTCAGTCCTAATAAACATGAAGTAAGTGTGAACTCTGGAAATTCCACTGTAAGTAGTATGATCTCTGAAGAAATGGACGCTGTCTGTGAGGGTCAGAGGAGCTATAGATGCAGATGGTGGCTATGCTGGCTATTCTCTGCCTGCCCTACAGCCTGGGATTTATTCTCCATGCCTCTCAGCTGCCTCTGTATGCAGGGAGGCCGGCATCCAGCTGGGCTTGACTAGTGGACAACACTGGTGGTATATCAGAGGATGGGGCAAAAAGTGGTTGAAAGTTATCCACCTGCTCTGGTTCTCCACTGCATGTGTCTCCCACTGGGAGCACTGCTCCTGCCTGTCTTGGGTCTTCCTGTCCTCCATGAAGAGCACTCTCTGCTTTACCCTTTAGGTGGGGGTGGTTCCTGGTGTACCTGACTACCCTCTAACCTGTCCAAACCTCTGGAAAGAATTTCTTCTTTAAAAGTTCTCCAGTTAAACCCTTTGAATTGCCATCTGCTTCCTGCGTGGAACCGAGCTAACCTAGCCATCTATGAGATAGGACTGGTGGACACTGGGCACTAGTTGGTTGGAGGACCCAACTAGTAGTCATGACTTCCGAAATTCTCCTGCTAAAGACTTCCTCTTTGGGTTACAACTCTAGGCATTTTCTTTTATTTTGCAAAGAATCTTTGCCCACATTACACATTAAGGAGCTGTCAATCATTTATCCTACATCATGGGTGTTAGCAACCAGATTTGTCATATCGCTCTCTTCTGTGATAGAGCTGCCTCCAGCCACTGAGGGGATTTCTGCTTATCTGAGCAATTGGAGCAGGGGCTTAGTAAGAAAAGAAAACTGGGAGAGCGCTTACTGAAGTAAGACCTACTAGGGCCTTCAAGGGACAGGATAAGGGTGTGGGGACACTCACGGGTAGAAGTGAAGGGGCTGAATGAGGAGCCGAAAAATGGTAAGTTGAACAAACTAAAGATAATTTTTGTATTTTTTTGTTTTTGTAATTTCCCTAAGATGTATAAACATATATGTCAGCATGATAAAAAAGACTGCATTCATGTAGGCAAAGAAAATATTCTTCATTTTTCTATAACTGCTTTGATCTTCCTTATGAGATGTTTATAGATGGCAGAGGAAAAAAGGCAAACTTTTGTCCAATTACCATTTAAATTTATTTCAATACAATAAGTTAAATAGGATTTTTTTTTTTTTTTTGTAACCAAGTATCTTTGCCATCAATGCTCAGGATTCAAATTCCTACCCTTGGTGTCTCCAGAATGTTGTCTGGGTATTTGGGAAAGGGGTTATATGGCCCCAGAGTAACAGAGAAGGCTTGCACCCACATGTGGGGTCCTTGTGCTGCCTGCCCTCTGGCTCTTCTGCAGGGTGGTTTTCATCAGCTTGTTTACTGGGTGAACTGCTGGCTCCCAAGGCTGAAGTTCAGGGCTTTGAACCTGTGGAGCCTGTGGCATTGCCTTGGCCCAGGCAGGATTCCCACTGATTCTGGGGGCATTAGCCATTTTCCTTTGTTTGCAATGGTCATTCTGGCTTCAGATCCCTAACAGTCAGCTCTAGGCAGTCCACACTCCAACCCTCAGCCAGAGGCCATTCTGCCTCCACCACAGTAACCCCCTTCTAGCTAGTTCTTTTGCCAGTTCCTTAGTCCCCTTCTTCCTCATGCAGCGGGGTACATGGGAACTCTTGGAGGCCATGAACATCACTAGGAACCAAAAGAGAATTGGGCATCTACGCTTAGTCTGTTCATCTTACCTGGCACGACTTGGTATCACTTTTACTTGAATCAAGTGACCAAGAGTTGGCACTGGGGACTTGTCTCAGAGACCCAACAGTAGAACAAGGACAGATTCTCTCTACTCTCAACATCTTCTTCATCTATTTGATTTGTTTCTAAGCCCCCTTCCTCATGTCCCCCTATCCCTAACATGCAGCCTTTAGGATGGAGGAAAAGGGCTTTGGTGACCAAAATTGTCACTCCATCCCAATCTCCTTCTTTTCCCTCTTTAGGTTCTAGACCTGGCCTTCCACTTTCTCTAGGTGCCTACTTCTTCTTTTGGCTTGCTAGCCTCATGGCCTCTTCCACATGTTTAGATATTCCGCGTGTTTTCCCACCCGATGGAAAAACACTATGAGCTGGGTCTTTTAGATTTGTTCAGTGATGTATTAAAAGGATAGGTAAGGGGGTGCCTGGGTGGCTCAGTGGGTTAAAGCTTCTGCCTTCGGCTCAGGTCATGATCTCAGGGTCAGGGATCGAGCCCCGCATAGGGCTCTCTGCTCGGCAGGCAGCCTGCTTCCCCCTCTCTCTCTCTCTGCCTGCTTCTCTGCCTACTTGTGATCTCTCTCTGTCAAATAAATAAATAAAATCTTTAAAAAAAAATAAAAATAAAAGGATAGGTAAGGGGTTTAGAAATTCCTCATGTCTCTTGACAAATCTAGATTTTGCTCTGGACTGGAAAAAATACATATCGGATGTCACAAGTGGAATATTAACTCTTTCTTTTTTAATTCCCTCTGTAGAAGCCCCAGTTCCTGTGACAGATAAATTCTAAAATGCCAAAGGGGGGACAACTCCAGTAATACATTTCAGAAAATATCACACTTCCTCTACTCATAAGCAAACAATAACAAAAGCCTAGATATTCTACAAGACAACTTCAAAAATGTGGATGAGGTTCCTGGGTGACCCAGTCAGTTAAACATCCAACTCTTGAGCTCAGCTCAGGCCTTGATCCAGGGTCATGAGTTCAAGCCCTTCTTTGGGCACCATGCTAGGGGTGGATCCTGCTTGAAAAACAAACAAACAAACAAACAAACACACTTCCAAAACAAAAACCCCCACAAAAACATGGAAAGAGGAGATTGAGCTATTCCAGATGAAAAGAGACAAAAGAGATAATCAGCTGAATGAAATGTATGAAACTTGATTGGAGCCTAAATTGAAGGTAAAGAAAAACAAAAGTAGATATAGAAATGTGTTTTGGAACAATTCGAGAAATTTGTAAATGGACTATTTAGTAAATGGTATAAACTTGTTGCTAATCTTCTTAGGTGTAAAATTGGTGTGATTTTTTTAATCTGTTTTTTCTCTATTGATTTATTTTGTTTCTTAAATTCCACATATGAGTGAAATCATACGGTATTTGTCTTTCTCGGACTCATTTCACTTAGTATTATACCTTCCAGGTCCGTCCATGTAGTTGCAAATGGCAAAATTTCATTTTTTTGTGGCTGACTAATATTCCATTGTGTGTGTGTGTGTGTGTGTGTGTGTAATGTTTTCTTTATCCATTCATCTAATGATGGATACTTGTGTTGCCTTTATATCTTAGCTATTATGAATAATGCTGCAATAAACATAGGGATGCATATATCTTTTTGAGTTAGTGTTTCTGTTTTCTTTGGATAAATACCCAGTAGTAGAATTACTAGATTATATGGTAATTCTATTTTTAATTTTTTGAGGCATTTCCACACTGTTTTCCAGAGTGGCTAACACCAATTTGCATTCCCACCAATAGTGCACAAGGCCCCTTTTTCTCCACATCTTTGCCAACACTTGTTTTTTATTTACTTATTTTTTATTCTAGCCATTCTGACAGGTATAAGGTGATAACTTATTATGGTTTTGATTGACATTTCCCTGATGATGAGTGATGTTGAGCATCTTCTCATGTGCCTGTTGGCCATCTATATATCTTCTCTGGAAAAATGTCTATTCAGGTCCTCTGCCCATTTTAAATTGGATTATTTGGAGTTTTTTGGTGTTGAGTTTTATGTGTTTTTAATACCTTGGATGTTAACCTCTTATCAGATATATCATTTGCAAATATCTTCTTCCATTCGGTGGGTTGCCTTTTTGTTTTATTGATGGTTTTCTTCACCACACAAAAGCTTTTTGTTTTGTTTTGGTATCATCTCAATAGTTAATTTGTGCTTTTGATACTTTGCCTGAGGAGACATAGCTAGAAAAACGTTTCTATGGCTGATGTCAAAGAAATCACTGCCTATGTTTTCTTCTTGGAGTTTTATGGTTTCGGGTCTCACATTTGGGTTTTTCATCCATTTTGAGCTTAATTTTGTGTATGGCATAAGAAAGTGGTCCGGTTTCATTTTTTTGCATGTAGCTGTCCTGTTTATCCAGCACCATTTGTTGAAGAGACTCTTCTCCCCACTGCATAATAATTAATTGACCATATAAACATAGGTTTATTTCTGGGCACTGTTTTGCTTTCTTATCATTCATACATTCACTGAAGTAGCACTGTCAATTTCCCTCAAGAATTTTTCTTTTATATTTACAACTTTGTAACTGTTTTGTGTAAGACACCTAGCTTTGGGCCCCTGTCAGCGTATGCCTTCCTCACTAAGCTTAAATCATTTCTAGCTTTTGATTTAAAATGAGAGATTTGTGACTCTTCCTTTCACTTGAACACTTAGAGACTGCTGTAGGGTTATTCATTGGCCTAATTTCAATATTGCTGTGTCTCAGTGACTATGGAGGCCCGAGGAGGGGGAGAGGGATGGGAGAACAGCTGGTCAGTGGAGCAGTTGGACATGCAAACTTTATCACTTAAGTTCACTCTTACGAAGGTGTGGTTCATGGTGCCCCAAAATGATTGCAATAGTGACATCAAAGGTCACTGATCACAGATCACCATAACAAATATAATAATAATGAAACAGTTTGCAATATTGTGAGAATTACCAAGATGTGACCCAGAGTCACGAAGTGGGCAAATGTTGTTGGAAAAACGGCTCTGAGAGACTTTCTTGTCTCAGGGTTGCCACAAACCTTTAAATTGCACAAAATGTAATATCTGTGAAGGGTAACAAAGCAAAGAGCAAGCAAACAATGGTATGCTTGTTACAGCTACACCAGCAGTTAGGGCTTCAACGCATGAATTTGTCAAGGGGATACAAACATTCAGTTCGCAACAGCATCTCAGAGATGTTCAGCCTGGCCTTCTCCTAGCCCTTGGGCTATGAAGGCTGAGCAGTGTTTCTGGCTCTGTAGAGTGTCTGAGCCCTACTGGTCTTGCTCATCACCTCTCAGGCTGCACTCCCTGTGCACTTGGTGTCCTGATGTCCATCTCCTCGGGGATGAACTAGCAGACAGGAGTAGGCACCAGGTCATTTGTCTCATTTAGTTTCATTATGCGTGTCTCTCATTTGTGTCTCTCCTCCTGGGCTCCTTCCATGCATAACAACTTGCGTAAAATGCTGTGTTGGAGGAGAGAGAGACAGGGTGGGCCAGCCACAGACGCCTGCCACAGCTCACCTCAGGCCTCTCTGCTCCAAGTGAAAGTGTTGTGAGTAATGAACACACCGGGTTGTGTGACCACTAAAGATGATGTATATGAAATAGTGGCAAACCTAAAGTGCTGAATAAATACATGAAGAGTAGGTTAAATTAATAGATGTGTTTTCCACCGACCCCCCCAGTATTTCCCACCACCTGTGACATCTCTTCCCACATCCCCTCTCCCAACATCCCTGCTAAAGGATGGGGTTTTTCCCCCCCATTTTTTCCCATTCCCTTTCCCCTCATTGAACAGAGAACAAAGAACAAAAGAGGCAAATGCTTGGGTCTTTTCTCTCTTAAGAAATGTATCTATTTGTTAAAATACCCATACACTACAGAAACACATTTATAGTGAAAAGTAAGTCTCTCCCACTGCCCTTGTCCTCCAGCCACCCAGCTTCCCCGCCCAGAAGCTCAGCTACTAGCTTGTTACTTGAAGTTTTCTAGAGAGAGGCCACAGATGCATCTTTTCCTCTTCTTGTGCTAAATCGTTAGCACATCGGACATACTATTGGTCTGCACCTTGCCTTTTTTTTTTAACCTAAGACTATGTTTCCAAGATGGTTTATGTCAGTACACAGACAGATGCCTTTTTTAAGTGGTGCAATCATGAATCAAATTAATTTAACAAGTCTTCTCTTGAGCTGGTTACATTATTTTGCTATTACAAGCAACTTGCCATTATCTTTGTACGTACTTAATTTTACATGTCCTTGACTCTATATGTAGAATAAATATCTGATATGAAATTGCTGAGTCAAAAAGATTATGCATTTTTAACTTTCCCAGATATACCCGGATGTCCCTCTCTGAAGCTCTGTCTGTATGAATTGATACTAACAGCAGCAATATATGAGAATTTCTCTTCACCTACATTCTGACCCAGCAGGATGTTATCTATGATTTTTATCCTTGCCACATTCAAAAGCAAAACATTGAATCTTGGTGTAGTTTTAATTTTCATTTATCTTGCTTTGAATGAGATTGGGTATCTTTTTCTATGTTTAAAAGCCACTTATATATCCTTTTAAGGTGAATTCTGTTAGTAATAGTCTTTGCCTGTTTTTTTCATTGGTCTGTTGATCTTTTCTAATTGTTTTGTGGGAGCTCTTTATGTATTAGGGAAATTAATCCTCAGATTATTGTTCAGAATTTTTATTTTGTTTGCGAAAGGTTTTTTTCTGGGCATAAACATTTTGTATTTAATAAAATTTATCAATCTTTTCTTTTTTGGCTTCTGGGTTTGTGGGATATTTAAATGAGACTTTCTTATTCCGAGATTTTTTTTTTAAAAATTCATCCTCTACATTTTTCTAGTATTTTTGACATGATTTTTTTCATATTTAAATCTATAATGCACCTAAAGTAATTTTGCTATAACATATAAGATAGTTATTTAACCTTATGGTTATAACAAGTAATTGTCTAGTTGTTCTGGTAATGAATAATCCATCTTTTCTGCACTAATTCTAAGTGTATTTCTGTATTTTTTGCTCTATTTTTAGATATTCTATTGTTTCATTAATCTATATATTTATGTACCATATTATAATTAATATGCTTCAATGTCAAGTCATGCTAATTCTTGCTTATAAATTCTTGGCTATGCTTGTTTTTCACTTAATTTAAAAAATTAATTTATTTTGTACAAAGTATCCCGTTGGTATTTTTATTGAGATCATGTTAAATTTATAGATTAATTTAGGGGAAATGCCTTTTTATTTGTTCAAGTCTTTGTTTCTGTCCTTCAGCAGCATTTAGGTCTTGCAAATTTCTTATTCATTATATTCTTTTTTTTTCTTATTCATTATATTCTTGATATTTTTTATTACTTTCACGAATGAGGTCTTTTCTTTCATCATATTTTTAAAACCTGCTTATTATAGAAATTTTCTACACAGCCATTTTGTTGAGTTTTATTATTGTTTATAATAATTTTAGATTAACTCTGTTAGGTTTCCTAGTAAAATAACAATATCATCTGCAAATGATAATTATATTTTCCATTTTCCATTTTTTATGTCTTTATTTCTTTTTCTTACCTAATTGAATTTCTAATGTCCATAGAACAATTCTAAATAATGATGATAAAGGACATCTATTGTTTCTGCATCTTCTTACAGAGGAATCTCCTTATCAGAGAATTCATCTCCTTCTAAATTATTAATTTTTTAAGATTTATTTATTTACTTGAGAGGGAGAGAGAGAATGAGTGGGGGAAGAGGCAGAGGGAGAGAGAGAAGGAGAATCTCAAGCAGATTCCCCGCTGAGCACGCATCCTGAGTCAGGGTTTGCTATCCCCTCCCTGAGAACATGACCTGAGTGGAAACCAAGAGTCAGATGCTCAACTGACTGAGCCACCCATGCCCCCCTAAATTATTATTTTTAAAATCAAGAATGGATTTAGGATTTTACCAATTTTTAAACTTTCTATGGAGACCGTATGATTTTTTTCTTTTGACTTTTTTAAAAGATTTTATTTATTTATGTGACAGAGAGAGAGAGATCACAAGTGGGCAGAGAGGCAGGCAGAGAGAGGGGGAAGCAGGCTCCTCGCTGAGCAGAGAGCCCGATGTGGGGCTCGATCCCAGGACCCTGAGATCATGACCTGAGCCAAAGGCAGAGGCTTTAACCCACTGAGGCACCCAGGTGCCCCATTTTGACTTTTTTTTTTTAAAGATTTTATTTATTTATTTGACAGAGAGAGATACAGTGAGAGAGGGAACACAAGCAGGGGGAGTGGGAGAGAAAGAAAACAGACTCCTTTGCTGAGCAGGGAGCCACATGGGGCTCGATTCCAGGACCCTAGGATCATGACCTGAGCCAAAGGCAGATGCTTAATGACTGAGCCACCCAGGCACCCCTCTTTTGACATTTTTTTGTGGTGAATAATATTAATAGATTTCTTATTATTGAACCATCCTTAAATTCTTGGGGTAAGCCTGCTTGGTTGTGGCACATTATTCTTTCAATATTTTTTTGGATTCTATTTACTATTTGAGAAGTAAGGATTAATTTT
>CM052886.1:108723002-108763909 GCA_028534135.1 Potos flavus
AAGTGTTCAACAATACTAATCATCAGGGAAATACAACTCAAAACCACAATGAAATAATATCTCACACCTGTTAGAATAGGTATGCTCCAAAAGACAAGAGATAATAAATGCTGGCAAGGATGTGGAGAAAAGGGAACCCTGTGCACTGTTGGTGGGAATCTAAATTGGTATAGTCATTGTGGAAAACAGTATGGAGGTTCCTCAAAAAATTGAAAATATAATTTTCATATGATCAGACAATCTCACTCTGAGGAAATGAAATCACGATCTTGAAGAGATACCTGTGCACACATGCTCATTGCAGCATTATTTATAATAGTTACAGATTGGAAACAACCTAAGTGTTCACTGGTGAATGAATGGTAAGAAGTGGTAAAAAAAAAAATGTAAAAAATGTGGTAGGAAATGCACACACACACACACAATGGTATATTATTCAGCCATTAAAAAAAAAAGAAATCCTGTCATTTGTGACCATATGGATAAACTTTGAGGGCATTATGTATTATTCCCAGACAGAGAAAGACAAATACTGTATGATCTCACTCATAAGTGGAATCTAAAAAAAAAAAAAAAAAAAAAAACAGAAACCAAAAACAAATTGGTGGCTGCCAGAGGTGGGGGAAGGGGTGTGGTGTGGAAGAATGGGTGAGAGAGCTCAAAGGGTACAAAATTCCAGCTGTAAGATGGATAAATTCTGGGGATGTAATGTACAGCGTGGTGACTATAATGAACAACACTGTGTTGTATACTTGAATGTTGCCAAGAGTAGATTTTAAAAGTTCTCGCCACATACACAACAAAAATTGTAACTATGGGAGGGGATGGATATGATAAGTAACTATTGTGGTAATCATTTCACAATATATACATATTTCAATGTATATCTTAGACTTACACAATGTTATATGTCAAATTATATCTTGATAAAACTGGAAGAAAATAAAAAGAAATGAAAAGACATGTAATAAAAAGTCTTCCTCCTATGATTTTTTGCTACCCATCCCATTCCCATAAAGCTTTTAAGTTTCTTGTGCATTTTTCCAGAGTTCTTAGTTATAAATATTAGCAAACACAAATATATATTCTTCTTTCTCCTTCTATTCCTACACAAAAAGGACATACAATCCATTCAGCTTTTTCATCTGTTCTTTCTTTCTTTTATTAACATATAATGTATTACTTGTTTCAGGGGTACTGGTCTGTAATTCATTAGTCTTACACAATTCACAGTGCTCACCATAGCACATACCCTCCCCAATGTCCACCACTGAGCCACCCCATCCCTCTCCTCTCCCCTCCAGCAACCCTCAGTTTGTTTCCTGAGATTGAGTCTCTTATGGTTTTTCTCCCTCTCTGGTTTCATATTGTTTCATTTTTCCCTCCCTTCTCCTATGATCCTCTGTCTTGTTTCTCAAAGTCATCATATCAGTGAGATCATACAATTGTCTTTCTCTGATAGACTTATTTTGCTTAGCATAATACCCTCTAGTTCCATCCATGTCATTGTAAATGGCAAAATTTCATTTTTAATGGCCGCATAATATTCCACTGTAATATTCCATTCCATAATATTCCATTGTGTATATATATATATATACACAATATATATACAATATACTATATATATATATATACACACATCTTCTTTATCCATTCATCTGTCGATGGACATCCAGATTCTGTCCATATTTTGGCTATTGTGGACATTGCTGCTATAAACATCAGGGTGCACGTGCCCCTTCGGATCACTACATTTGTATCTTTAGGATAAATATGCAGTAGTGCAATTGCTGGATTCACCTGTTCTTTCACAAAATTATATATCTGGAGATTTTTCCATATCGGTACATAGAAAGCCTTCTCATTTTTTTTTCAAATAACTGTATGTTCCATATTTTATTTAAATAGTCTCATTAGTAAATAGCCCCATTAGTAAATGGAAATTTGGGGTGTTTCCAATTTTTTGTTATTATAAACAATGCTGCAATGGAAAACCTTGTAAATATGTCATTTCACACATGTGCAAGCATATCTGTAGAATAAAATTAGAGTAAATTAATGGGTTAAAGGGTAATATACATATATAATTTTGATTGATATTGCCAAATAGCTCATCACTGAGTCTGTAGCAATTTACACTCCCATCAGCAATGTATGGGAGGGCCTGTTTCCCAGCAGCTTCACCAATGGGAAATATTAACAACTTTTGCATTTTTGCCAATGTGATTGATTAAAATATGACATCTCAATAGATGTTAATTTGCATTTCTCTTATACCTAATACAGTGAACATCTTTTCATATTTATAAGAGATAATTATTTTTCCTTTTCTGTGGATTGTCTGTTCCTATCCTTTGCCCATTTTTCTATTTGATTTGTTGGTCTTGGCTCTGTGTTTTTAACCCAAATGAGAAATGTTAAGCACTATAAATTATTTTGGGTCTAAAAAATACCATTGCATTTTTAATGTTGTAAAACTTACAATAAGCCTGCCATTTAAATAGTAGTAAATATGTCTTATTATACTACAAAATAGTTTCTTTGTTCAGAGGCTGAAATTAGAAGTTTCAAACTTATATGTATGTGTGTGTGCATATAATGATGCCCTTCTTATAAAGTCACATGAGGCCATAAAACCTTACTCCAAAGAGGGAAACCAAACTCAAATGAGGTCTCTGGAATACAGCTATTCTGAGGTTTAAAAATAAGGTCTCAGATTAGTCTAAGCATTGCTCACACTGAAGGGGATAACATTTCTAATTATTTTAAGCCCATATGTTGAACAGTTTCCAGTCTAAATCATTAATATCAAACCAGATTCCTGCATCTGCTATTTGAATGGTGTACAGTACATTATATCTATATTAAACTCTATTTTACTAATAATTTTTAAACACATAATAGACATCATGAAATAAAATGTGAGAGCTGTCATCTTATTTAATCCCCTCATTTTACGTGGGCCATTAAAATGGGTTTTAATTTTTACCCCTCCTTCTGTTTTTCTTCACTTTTTAAGTGCTTTCAGTGCTTATCTTCATATCTGGTTACAAGATAAGTCCACTCAATTTTGTGTTGCATGTTGCTATACAAATCTTAGTACACACAGTCTTTCTTGCCTCGTTCTTGGCTACTCCAAATTTTAATCATCATTAGAAAAAATTCTCCAAGACATAAAAGTTCTAATTTTTTTAAGTTGATAGGATTCAATTTTCCCATGAGTCAATTAAGGATTTTTGATTAAAAGTCCTTTACAGATCCCAAAGACACAACCATCTGTGAATTTGTGAGAGAATAGGAAGGTGGGATGATGGATTCCTCCATTTTCCCCAAGGAAAGGGCTGCCCTGCTTTGGGGCAAAGTTAATATTTCTGCATAGCTTTGTTATGTTCTATTTCCTGAGGTCATAACAGTCTGGGTTTCAATTACATTCCTAGAATAATGAGCCTATTACAGTAAATGAACATTTTCAAGTGCAACTGAATAACAATCTATTGAATGTGCCGGCACCTAATAATTTTCCCGTTGGCAGAAGGAAAGAAGTAGGCAATTGGGTGACAGGAAGTAGTCTGTGAAACATGATAGAAAAAGAGGGATGAGAGTTTAAGACACCTCTAACATTCCTCATGGCCTCTTTAATCAAGGTTGCCAGGAGATAAAGGCTTTGGGTCCTTTTGGCAAATGTAGAGACTCAGACTGCCTCAGGATTGGCTCTAACCTGACCCCAGAAGTCACCTGATCTAAATTTGTCTCTTTTCTCCCTTTTTAAAGTTATGATTGGTATCAAATGACAACTCAGTGTCCTGACTTTGTTGGATTAGAGCTATCAGAAAGAATGGGGTTGTATCAAGTAGCCCATGTCGAGTGAGTAAGTTTTACGAATAGGTATTTTTTAAAATGTTAAGTGTTCTATGTAAACATAATGTTTTCTGACTTCATGATATTTTCATGTAGTTTTTATCAAGGCAACTTCATGACCAGAAGTGTACATGGTAGGTGTTCTCATTAAAAAGGCAAGGAGAAAATTCCAGGAACCAGTCTGGTAGGAAGTCCCAACGGAGAAATCCTTTCAGTAGGATATAAAAGAATGCCCCAAACCAAGGATGGAAAAGAGGAACGGTGTTAAGACATTATTATCTACAAGTATGCCTTTTTTAACCAAACAATTGCTAACTGTAAAATTTCACATATTGGAAAGAACAATGTCTCAAAGTGGGATTTGGCGTCCATTTCTGACCACACAACTTTCCATATGAATTTGTACCAATTTCCTATCTTTTCTGCATCTGTGTAGACTACCAAGTTCAAGGAAGTAATAATTCCATTAGCAAATACCATGTTGGAGGCTGGATGTGCTATTGTTGCTAGAGCAGATTCTACCAATCTTGTGGATGTGCTCCTTTCCGTTTCTATCAGAAACAAGTCACAGAGCGTTTTTATTCATGTGGAATAGACAATAACATTCTTTATAATTTTTTTTCCCCAGAACTATCCCAGCTTTCCTGCCCTCTATATCAGTCATTCAGCCATCTATGTCTGGATCACGGGACATCTTACAAGATATTACATTAATTAATTAAATTGATGGCATTGAACTGATTGAACAGGACAAGCAAACAGTGACTAGTATTTTGGAGGCGTTGGTAAAGATGCATGTACTTCCAAAGGTGGGGAATAAATCATACCAAAATTCAGAGGGATGCTATCTGAGTAAGATTTTTATGGGTCCAGTGGTCAAGATGGTGTTTAGATATCCCCTCCAAAAAAGCAGATAAAGTGCTATATCTTGCATCCATACCACAAGTAAGGAGGCAAATTGCCTAGTCAGCCTCTTTGGATTCTGCTGGCCACATTACACACCTAGGATGTGCTCTGGCCCGTGTATCAGCTGACATGAAACGCTGTCAACTTTAAGTGAAGCCTGCAGCAGGAAAGGACTCTACAGTGGGTCATGCTGCAATCAGTTCTGCCATTGGGACCATGCAATATGGTAACCTATGATGTCAGTGGTGCCTGTAGGGCTGAATGCTGTGTGAATTTGTGTTAAATCCCAGTGGGGGAGTCAGAATGTCAGCTCTGGAGTCCTAGAATAGCACAGAGTTTCACACTTTTTGAGAAAAAAGTTTCCTGAAGTGTTACGAGGCTCTGTTAGAGATGGAACACTTGACCATGAGTTGACTTCCCATTTTTGGCTTGGCTTATCAGACCCACCAAATCATAATATTGGATGGACCCAATACCTTCTAATGGTTACTAGGATTTAGATGTAATTCCCCAAAGAAAAAACCGTGATGCTTCTCTATTACATGTGAAACAAGGGCAGCAAACATTTTTTAAGAAATCTAGTTCTAAAGTAGGACCCATCATTAGATGGAGATGGTACATCTAGGATGGAGCCTAAGCAGGGACCAGAGGGCTTAAGAAGCTCATGAGCAAGTAGCCCAGACATCCACGTCATCAACTACAGTTGTCTACATCCGCCCCTCAGCTCCTACCTATGGCTGATGGGGATCCTCTATGACCAGCAGAAAAAAGGAAAAAGTCTGAGCTCTATTATAGATGTCCAACTTGGTATGAGGCAGTGAGCTGAAAATGGATAATGGCTGCATTGCAATCACATCAGGGGTGGCCCTGAAGACAGTAGAGAGGAAAGCTTCTTAGTGGGCAGAGTTGTAAGTGGTGCACCTGGTCATCCACTTTATGTGAAAGGAGTAGCCCAAAGTGGGAATATGTAGTTTTCTGGGAAGTGACAAATGGTTTCATGACTGGTAAGGGGCATGGAAGGAGAAGAAAGGTAAGAGCAAAGACAAGCAGATCTGCAGCAGAGACATGCAGCTGGGGAGTAGGCACAAAGAATTAAGATTATGTATTACACATTGATGACCATCATAAATCAGACCCTCAGAAGTAGACAACGGGGGGCACCTGAGTGGCTCAGTCATTAAGCGTCTGCGTTCAGCTCAGGCCATGATCCCAGGGTCCTGGGATCGGGCCCCACATTGGGCTCCCTGCCCAGAGGGAAGCCTGCTTCTCCCTCTCCCACTCTCCCTGCTTGTGTTCCCTCTCTCATTGTCTCTCTCTCTCTCTGTCAGATAAATAAATAAAATCTTCAAAAAAAAAAAAAAAGAAAAGAAGTAAACAAATGATTCATTCAGTTCAGAGCAGCCAGCCTTCATCATTGGCTTCTTTAAAGTTGGTACAATGGCACAGGGGGCTTAAGGACTTAAATTCTCACCTAACAAGGCCACTTAGTGAAAGAATTTCTAAAGCCATACTAATCCAACTTTGCTACTCAGTGGCTCTTTGCCTTTAGGTGTGTTGTTTAAGCCCCCTATGCTTACTCTCTTTATATGAAAACTAGGTATACCAGCCAAGTTGCAGTCAGGAGGTAGAAAGTATACAAGGTATCTGAACCTTGGAATTTAAAATAAAGAATCTTTCACTTGGTATAAAGGTAAGTATGTAACTCTCAAGATAAAAAGAGAACAATAAGATATTGTGGAAAGAGTAAATTCAAGAAGCATCTACCACCCCCAGGATTAGAGTAATAAAAGGCAATGTTTGGAATCGTTAACTTTAGAAATTGGGAGGAAGGGTCCTGTGTTAGTCTGCAAGGACAGCCATAATAGAGCACCACAGACTGGATGACTTAAACAACAGAAACTTACTTTGTCTTGGTTTGGAGTCTGAAAGTCCAAGATCAAGGTGTCAGTAGGGCTTGTTCCTTCTGAGGGCTACAAGGGAAACTCTGTTTCAGAACTTTCCCCTAGCTTCTGGTGATTTGCTGACCATCTTTGGTATTCTTTGGCTTGTGGAAACATCGCCCCAATATATGCCTTCATCTTCACGTGGTGTTCTGTCAGTGTACATGTTCATGTTCAAATTTCCTCTTTTTATAAGGACATGAGTCATATTGGATTCGGACCCATCTTAATGACCTTATCGTAACTAATTACCTCCACAATGACCCTATTTCTAAATTAAGTCGCATTCTGAAGAACTGGGAGGAAGTCAGACTTCAACATACAAATTTTTTAGGGGAGACACAAGTTAACCCATGACAGGTCCTGTAGAGTCAAAACAGACCTCTAAGGAGGATGTGCTTCTTGGCTAGTGCTAGTATGTGTGAGTTCAGAGGAGGGGTCCTTTGGCTTCAACACAGACCTCTGAGAGGGGACACTATTAGGCTGGTGCCAATGGCTCAGAGGGGATGCAATGATGCTGATCTAAGTGTCAGAAAAACTTCAAATTTGATTTATCCACTGCTTCAAGAAGAAACAGTAGCTCCTGGATTGAAGAAATGTTGCTGGAGTGACCCCCAAAGGAGCTGTAAGCAGACAGGAAACCACCAGGAAGGAGCAAATTCCTCTTCCTGTTCTATCCTTCCTGTCTCTTGCTCTAGTGGGCAGAGCCAAACAGGGAGTGATCTGGAAAAGCAGACATGTGGTTTTGGAGCCCCTGCCCCAGCATCACAGTGCAGAGGATAGAAGGAGAGCTCAGGGGTGAGATTCAATAACGTAATCTACCCCATTGTTCACTCACCATCCAGACACACCCTGCTACTATTTGAACTTCCACACTACATCAAAACAACTCCGTGTTTCCATCTACGATCAACTATCCTTGGAACAAAGATGTACTTACCCTCTCCCCAAAATGAAGGAAAGCAACAGTCATTGCACCCATCTTCAGGAGGTAGGCATGTTGTCCATCTCTAGGCTATGTTAATTATTCCTCAAATTCAGCAACAATCTCATGTAAGTGTTCCGTCACTTAAAGACTAGACTAAACTTTACTAACATCAAAAGTTGTATAAAAAAAAGTGGCAGCAGAGTCAAGAAGAATAAAAAATTAGTATATACACATACATTTTGTATAAATATACCAAAAAATATGTGTAGGTGTTACCATCCATGTTTTTGTACCTAATCATGAAACCATAGTTGATATATTTCTAAGCACCTACATTGATACATAATTCACATATGATAAAATTTAACCTTCAAAGTGTGTAATTCAATGGCTTTATATTCATAGAGTTGTGTATATTCACAGAATTGTGTAACCATCACCGCAAATATTTTAATCACTCCCTCAAAAAAAACCCTGTACCCATGAGCAGTTACTCCCCATTCACCCTTCTCCAAGTCTTTGGCAACCATGAGTCTACTTTCTATCTTTATAGATTTGCCTATTTTGAAAGTTCGTATTTCATATTAATGAAATAATACAATATGTGGTCTTTTGTGGCTAGATTTTTCACCTAGCATAATGTTTTAAGGTTCTTGCTTTCTTTCCTACAATTGGCCTCCTGCCAAGTGCCCCTGAAGTCACCACTGCTCCCATAGTCTATGACCATTACAGTGGCTACAGCCATCCTTTCAAGATGCAACTCATATTAGATCGCTTGTCTGCTTAAATCTTGTTCCCAGTCCTTGCAAATGTCTTCAAGGCCCGGATATGATCTGTCCCCACCCAAGTACCTCTCCCACCTACCTCCTCCTTTTCCGCCTAACTTACCAGGACCAGTTTGTTGGCTTTTTTTGCCTCTCCTCAACTTCCCAGACATATTCCATCCTCAGGGCCTCTGCCTGGAATGATCTTCTACCCACAGTCCACGTCACTAATGCTTCTACCTCCTTCTGAGTTTTGATCAAATGTCACCTTCTCAAGATGTACATGGCCTACTCGACACACAATCTTTAGATAACATTGGCTTACCTTCAGGTATACTAGTTATTATTTGTAGTCTGCCTTCCTCCCACTAGTGTAAGCTCCTTGGTTGCAGGGATTCTTGTCAATTTTTTTCATGATATTTCTTACATGCAGGAACAGGGTCTGGCCCATAGTGAGTGCTCCAAAACTATGTGACAGTGGATGAATGAATAAAAACAGAGCTATCATAATAGTTTTTGGTCTCTGGTAATCTTTATATATCCCCTCATTTTGTGGTATTTCATATAATTTTTATATATATGTGTTCATATTGCTATAATGAAGTCTTTATCTTTATTAATTTAATGTGCATACAATATTTTATATCAGGAGTCAACCAACTTTTTCTTTGAAGGGCCAGATAGCAAATATTTTAGGCTTTGGAGGTCACATTCTGTCTCTTAGCTTATGAGCTATTTAAAAACATGTATAGATTCATATATTATGGTTAACACATTGATTACTCCATCATTGGACATATGAACTATTTGCTGTTTTTCACTATTACAAATTTATGGTTCACATTTAATTAACTTTTGTCTGTTATATTTACTTCACATTTTTTTTTCCTATTTCATTGTTTTCCTTATTATTTTCTCTTTTTCTTTATCATTTCTTCAACTGATTAAGAAGTAAAAGAATGATTTCTGTAACATCATAGTATAAATTATTTGGCCTTTTAAAAATTTCTATTATTAATGTTTTATAATATAAAAATCATGTATACTCATTATACAGAAAAATTCAAAGAAAAAATACAAATCACAAGAAGATATAGAACTCGAGAGTAAACATTAGTAATGTTTTATGGACTTTTTCCAATCATTTTTTCTCAGGATGTGTGTGTGTATGTATACTTTTAAGAAATCCACAAAATCTGCATAATGTTATATATATATAATTTTTAGTCTTGAATTTTCCCCTTCATAAGAGCCTTTTCCAACATCACTAATGTTTTCCCATAATACTATTTAGATGGCTGCAGGATATAACATTCTATAATATTTTATTACTGTTAACACCTATTAAATCTTCTTTTGTGTTTTCAGCAATGCTTTTTCTGAGTTTCGACTACTTTTTAGGATCAATTCCTGGAAGGGGGGTTGTGTTTTGGGGGTCTCTTTTTGACAAATATTTTTCCAGTGAAGGTAGACTAACACACAGTTCTCTGAAGGACTGCCGGCAGGGTCTACTTCCCTGTGCACCTGGCAACATTAAATGGGAGGGGGGAATTGAGCCTGGGCAGATAGTGACACACAAGTTACTTTTAAAAGCGCCAAGCTTGCTAGATAAGTCCTGGATCTTCTCTTGTCTTTTATCTGCATCATAGTGTTTAAAAGCACATCTGTTGAGTCAAACAAACATTGATTTAAATCTTGGTTCAGACACTTAATACTACGACCATGGACAAGTTATTGACTCAGTTTCCTTGCTTGCTAAGCACAGATAATGACCCACTTCAGGGGCTGCTGCTAGAATTAAAGGATGTAATGCAGGTAAAGTGCACAGTAGGCTCTTAGAGAGTTTTCCATGAGTGTTAGCTAGTCTTAATTTAATTCATTCTCTGATTCATTTGAGACACACACACATACTCCTTTTTATTTTTTTAAATTTTAGACTTGTTTGATGACTTTTCTGAGATCCTGAAAATTTCCATTTGAAAAAGCTTTCATTACTTTCAGGTAATTTTTTCCCCTTTGGCATTATTCTTGGAGTTTACCTCATTGACACTTTAACAATCAGGGATTTATTTAAGATCATTTTACTCATATTTTCCGATTGATAATAGAGAAGATGTCAGTGTTGCTGTTCATGTAGCCTCTGCCTAGAGGTCTGTGAACTGGGAAGTATTAGCCACCACCATGGGTGAGACAGAGTGAAAGAACAGGCAGGTTAAACTGGGCAGGTAGAGGGTGTCATAGGGTCACTTAGGTGCACTGAACCTCCTGCAAAGCTACAGTGCCTCTCAGGGGAGCTGATGTCTAAGCCAAGAGGCAACCAGCAAGTTGGAGAATACTGCAGAGACCATTCCCAGAGGGAGAGAGAGAGAAAACCAGAGGGACACAGGGGAAGGTTGGGGGCCAAGACCCTCTGGATCTCAAACCAAAAATACTTCCCACTCAGGAGCCATAGAGACTAAGAGGATCACTAAAGTGCATATGCCTCTTGTAGAGCATTCACTTCTGCTGATCTTCCTTTCTCTTCATTGAACTTCTCTTAAATATAGCATGGTCAGAGAGCCTGGATGGTGGAGAGAGTTTTTTCTATCCTATGTGTTTCTCCAACTGGATATCTTTTGTATTTTTGGGTAGGAAGGGGTTTGAGCCAATGACATATGGTGAACTCTCTTGACCTTCATGCTAAAGGCAACCCTGACACTAGCTGAAAGGTTAAACTTCCTGTTATAGGCTGAGTGGTATCCCTCAAATTCACATATTGATGCCCTAACCCCCCGTACCTCAGAATGTGACTGTTTGGACATTAAGTTTTTAAGGAGGTAATTAGGTAAAAGGAGGTCATATGGGTGGGCTCTAATCCAATCTGACTGGTGTTCTTATAAGAGAGGAAATTAAACCACAGGCAGGTACACGGGAGAACACAGCCATCCACACACCAAGGAGAGAGGTCTGAACAGAGCCCTCCCTCATAGCCCTCAGAAGGAACCAACACTTCCAGCTTCTTGATCTTGGAATTATAGTCTCCAGAACAGTAAGACAATAAATTTCTGTTGTTTAAACCCCAGTCCGTAGTCTTTGTTTTGCAGCCCTAGCAAACTAATACACGTACCTGGCCACCATGCTCCCATCTTCCCTGGATTATTGCAATAGCACATTCCTCATTTCTCAGCAGTAATTTTGCTGTCCAAAAGCCAGAGCAATGATTTTAAGTGTGAATCTCAGCATAACATTCATCAGCTTTGGATCTTTTAGTGGTTTTTAGATGAAAACCCAAACCCTCATGGTCTTCCAGGTTCCTGCCTGCTTCTCCAGGTTCTTCTTGTGCCTCTCTCTTCTACCTCCTTTTTTCCCCTCTGTTGCTCTTTAAATGCCACTTGTTCCTTCCCCCTCGGGACCTTTGCATATGCTGGCCTCTCTACCTATATAGTTCTCTTTGTCCCTTAGCTACGTGTGTTTTGGTTTCTACCCATCCATTCCATTCTACCTCAAAATATCCTTTCCTCAGAGAATCTTTCCCCTGTTTCATGATCACATAACTCCTTGAGCATCTATTTCATGTCACATAACATAATTGTAATTACTATAAATAAAAATTGTGGAATTAATCATCCCATATCTGTTTTCCTCACAGACCTGCACTATCTAGAACTTTCAGCACTTTGGAAATTTCTATCATCTGTGCTAACACAGTCATGACATGTGGCTACGAAGTAATTCGAATGTGGCTAGTCCATATGTGATTTTCATTAATTTAAAATTTAAAATCAAGTAGCCACACACGGCTGGCTACCACTATGTTGGAAGCACAGCTCTGGGCTGCCAACCCCCCGATGGTGGATGCCAGTCTTTCTCTCACTGCCATGTCTGGCATTGTGCCTTCCCATTCAATTATCTGTGAATCAATAAATGAATTTAACTAACCTGGCTTTGACCAAGGAACTTATGTATTTCAAACTAAATGTCCTGCATAAAGAATATTGCTCTGACTTGCTTCACATACTCAGCAGGACAAACTACTCTCATTCTTCCTGTCACCCTTTCCCTGTCTAGAAGAGAAATTTGGGTCAATGGTGAGCAACTTTCCAGGATGTACTATGTAATCACCTAATAAAAATTCACTAATTTCCCATGTGGCACCTTGGTACGGATCACATGTACAAGTAGTTTTTAGAAAATAAGAACAAGGAAAGAAAGAAAGAAAGAAAGAAAAAAAGAAAGAAAGAAAGAAAGAAAGAAAGAAAGAAAGAAAGAAAGAAAGAAAGAAAGAAAGAAAGAAAAGAAAAGAAAAGAAAAGAAAAAAGAAAAGAAGAACAAGAATGGAGTTATTAATCTGATAGAGGCCAAATAAAAATTAAAAAACAAGCTAGTTAGGTGAAAACTCAATGAGCTAATAAAATTCTTCAAAGAAATAGGCAAAGATTTTTGGGCTTAAATGAAAGATCAACAAAAAAACAAGTTTGAAATAGCAGGACTAAGTTAATTCAGGTACCCAGAGACAACTTCAAGCAGACAACTTGCTCAGGCTTAAAAATAGGTACTCCCAACAGAACTGGGTACAAAATCTCTATAAATAAAGAGATAACTTCTAATTAGCTTACCAGACAAAATTCGGGACACTCAGTTAAATTTGAATTTCAGATAAAGAATGAATAACTTATCTGAAATTCACCTTATTGGAAAATTAACTGCATTTCTTATAGTTTCATTTATTAAATCTTACAGCCCTGTTTCAAATACTTAAGAATAAAACAGACACAGAAGATGAAAGTGTGCCAAATCAGAGTATGTATGTCGTACCTTACAGTTCGATACTCAGGAAATGACTGAGAGTCTTTCCTCTTCCTTGACTCCCCTTTTCCTTTGCTAGAAACCCCATCTTTTTCTCTTGATTACTTTCCCAAATAGCTAGACCCAGTTTTAACAGTTTTCAGAATTTTATTTCTGTACTAAATTATGATGCTTTTGATGTGAGAGTTTCTGTTCTTTAAGAAGCAGCAGAAAAAAGGCAATAGCCTAGAGCCTAAGAGCTCCTGAGGATAAAAACTTTGTTTTAATAAGCTTTATAGCCTCGGAGTCTTGCACAGTGCCTGGCTAGACCTGTAATCAGTTGATGTTTTCTTTTTCTTTAGATACATTACCATTCCGTTTACACCAGATGTAGAGAGGGACTGAATTGTCACCAACATGACCATATGTGATTCATCTTTTTATTCCATTGTTTTTCACAGTGCCTCAAACATAAGAGGATCTCAACTAGTGCTCATTGAACTTAACTCAACTATTGAAGGCCATGTGATTCCTTCCTACTAGGGTAAGTATTTCTTGAGAACCAGTTTTTATTATTTAGCATATCATGGAAATTTGGCTTTGTTAAACACCTCATAACCACAATTATTATTTTATTACTTTTTTATTCCTTTGGGTTTCTTGTTCACGGTACACAACGCTCTCTAGTGTGACAGATCTTGGCATTAGTAATTCAAACCTCAGCTCTCTTTCATCATTTAACCTAGTGTAATGACATGAATACTTGAGATTCTGGCGAGCAAGGAAAGTGGATGTAAGTGAAGCAGACAAGGTAGAAATGAACGGAGTGACATCTGAAAAGGACCACAGCCAGGACTCAAATCTAGCCTGTCTCTAGCTGACCTCCTCCCTCATTGACCACCACTCTCCTCCAGATCAGCACATGATGGATCATGGGACTCTTCACCCAGGCTGGCTGGAGTCTATCCCCGGTCAACCTCCAGCCCCTCCAGGTAGGCAACACCAAGGCATACTCATTAACCATTTTCCCAAGCGCTGTGGCTAAGTTTGGGTCTGATCTCGCATCCCCCAAAATTATGCAATGTGTGAAATCTCAAATAATCTTTTAAAATCTTAAATTTCTTTGAATTTTCTGCACAAAGTTCACATATGAGAATTCAAGCTTGGCCACAACCTTTTTAATTAAATTAAAGATAGAAGGCAAATGTGACTACTAGTCATCCAGGTGGTAAAATGTTTAGATTTAATGTATGCACACTTTTTCCTGGATCTCTAAGATAGATTTTATGGTTTTAATCAAAAGTATAAGCTCGCAGAATAATGCTAAGAGATGGTCCATTGAACTGCATTCTTAGAATATGAAAGACATCCAATCATTCTACAATCCCTACGTTATAAACTTTTACATCTCAACTATAATTAATTTTCCATCACCCAAACTCTTGGCTGGACTTTCACATTTTCTCAATAATGACTTCTCTTACTTGGCCTGTCATGTTAAATTTAGCAGAAACTGGGATGCTGATCACCTCTGCCTAGTTCCTCCTCTATTAGGTCATTTCTGATGCTATCTTGGACCACTTTTATCATGTCGTGGGTTTCCCCATCACTGTGTTCCACGTTCATAAGAAATTGCTTTTTGGCTATCCGTTTAGGCAGGCCCATCAAACCTTTTACATGAACTCACTTACATCTGGAATCTAAACGGTTGGCTACAGGAGATAGGCCTTAGTGCTCTTGCATTAACCTATGTTAACAGTGAAGTGTAGTATTTATTAAAACGCTTGTTGAGATGCCTCACACATGAATGTTTTTTAAGTGGGAGGTAGAAACTCTCCTTGTTTATAAAGAACTATAGCTTCAGTGAAGGGTAGAAGGAGAGAAGCTTTCCCCCTTCTCTCCTACACCTACCGCAATTAGGTCTTTTTGTGCTTTGCAAAATAATTGCATGGAGCAGGGAGAAATAGGATGGAGACAAAGTGCAAGGATTTTCAGATTTTATCAGCTAAGAGACCACATAAGAATATTCCAGGGATTATTATTCTAGTAGACGGTAAGTGGTGAAAATGTGGTGTGGAGCTGCTATCTCATACTCAGGCATAGCTTCATTGCTCTCTGCTTACCTCCTCTACTTTGACTCTTACAGACCCTCCTGCCCCACACTAAAAGCTACATTCATGCCAAAATAGTCTCACCTTAAGCCTATGACCACCTTTCCTCTATCTAAAACACTGTCACTTCTCCTACACATTGCCTGGCTATTCCTATTCATCCTTCAAGTCTCAACTTAGGTGTCACTCCAGCCGGAAGCCTTCCTTTAACCTCCATAACTGGGTCAGGAGAACCTCCTATGTGTCCCCTCAGTGCTCTGTGCTTACTTCTACTTTTGTTTGACATATTATTTTGAAGAAGTCAGTTTATCTGTCCACTTTGGGGCTACCCTTGCTGTTCACACACACACACACACACACACACACACACACATGATTACACCCAGACACACATATACACCAGGACAGACATGCCTATTTAGATATACACATGTCAACATACAGGTACACCCAGATTCAGGTCCAGTACTGTGTCTAGTTCTCTGCTGTAACCAAGATCCTCACTCAGAGTGGGGGGTCAACAAACAGCTGTTGAATAAATGTTAAGTGAGTAATGAGATACTTAGAAATATACACCTCTTATGGTCAACTGCTACGGAACATTTGATCCATCTATTTTGATTTCAGTTGAGAGTCCACTGATCACAAATTGGACTTTGAAGCCCAGTAAACTTCTCCCCAGTACAGATCAAGGTGGAATATCTATGACCAGGTCACTGTCAAGAGCAAGGTAATTCCATCCTCTGTGTAGTTCCGATCAGAGACTCAAATAAACACATAAAAACCAAATAATTTTCACTCTTGAGCAAACACTGTCTGTATTGATACTAGATCCACAAGAGCATAGATTGGTCAGCATGTACTAACCAGTGAAGTGCCATGTTACTGCCAACTGTCCAACATCAATCCACAATACAGATAAAGAAAATTATATATATATATATATATGTAATAACATCCTGAATCACATGCAGCAACAAGGACTGAGAAATTCAACCTTATGAAAGATATAAATGGAGAATATATATAGATACACATACACACACAGATGTGTACATGGATGGATGGATGGATGGATGGATGGATGGATGGATGGATCCAAAATGTAAAACATGTTGAGGGAAGACAGCCTGTTTTATTTTCTTGAGGCTGATGATGAGATGAGCAAATTTGCTCTATATTTGTGCTTCACCTATATTCAATACCATCCAGTCCTTTCAAGAAAAGAAATTGTGTTTCTTTTATTTTTCACACTCTCTAGGGCTGTGCCTCAGCACCCAGTTCATTGTGTAAAATAATGATAGTGATAATATCACCCAACATTTATACTGTACTTTGTAATGCTTTTCCACACTTTATATCTCACTTGGCCTATGCATTCGAAGACAAGCTGCTTACATGCCCCACCTGAAAGCGGTAGACAAGCAAGCCCCCCTTCTCCCCTGCAATTTCTGCTTCTGAGGCCTCTGGCTATTACAGTAACTCTACCTTGTATGGCCTTCCAAGGACAATGTCTCAAAGACCCACACCTCAAACAATTTCCTGAAATGCATTATCTTGCTCTAAAAGATTTCTTTATTTATATTAGCTCAGATTTTTCCTCCAATGCTTATATCTGTTTCTATAAGACAAACCTAAAGGTCTTTGCTACTCAAAGTGTGAGCCATGGACCAGCAGCATCAGGGTCTTGAGAAAATGCAGATTATCAGGCAACACACTAGACCTACAGATCCAGGATCTGCATTTTAACAATCCCAGCAGATTTGCATGCTCATTAAAACTTGAGAATCTCTGTTATAATGGTTCTATGTACGTGAAAAATGTTTAATATACATAGAAATTATTTTTTTATATTTTGTAGGTAAATGCAGTATTAGTCATAAGTATCCATCCGACAGATTTTGACTGTTAGCTTTGCTGAATACTATTGTTTACTGAATACTATTGTTATAGATGCTTCTAGACTTGTAGTAAGTTGGGAGGAGTTTGTCACAGACTGTCACCCACCTCTAATACTATAAGGGACATTGATTCTGAAGATCAACATCAGTGACTGAGCCTCAGGGAGTGTCAAGAAATAGGAGTATTAAGGAAAACTGTAGACTATTTTTGCATATTGTTCGGATGAATATTTTACTCCCTGAGTGATCTCAATTAATCTAGTATTAATATATTCAGAATAATAATATGTACTAGATGAATTTATTCACAACACTGGAAGACAAGACTCTGATGGTCTACTGTCCACATAGGCTTCATAGCACTTATGAAAAAAAGAGGGGAAAAGCTATTTTTATTTGTCAGTGTGCATTTAAAGTTTACCAAAAGAATTAGGAAGGGGGCAATACTTGAAGATCAAGTATAACTGATAGAAAATTCATAATGACAAAGTTTTAAGTGTGTAACGAAGGAGCTAAATAATGTTGCCTCAGCCCATCAGTAGTGATTTATGGTAGTCACACTGGGCGGTCCAAGCAGTAGGGAACATGGCTGCCTTGCTCAAAGGTGGAGGTCAGTCAATACACTTCTTGCCCATATCCAAAATTCTTAGCATAGTATTTGACACAGAACGTGCTCTTTTTATTTTTTAAATTTTCTAATTTTTAAAAAATATTTATTAAATTTGATAACTCAAAGTCATCTTTCAGAGAGATTTGCTAATCTGCCCAGAGAAGAACTGACACATTTGAGAAATGTTTAGTTGGACACAGCTTCCAAAAGGAAAGGAGCCTCAAACCATGACCCTAGATCTACCAACTTTCTGAACATAAATTGCCTAAAAATGTTCCTGGCAGGCAGCAGATCAATACATATTTGCTGAACCAGCAAACAAGTGAATTTGTCTTTACAAATCCCTATGCTTTTTCCCCTGCCTTGAGTCCTGTTGATGTGGCATGACATCATCCTGTTGGGCTAGTTACAGACACAAGGCATGGTTTGGTAGAAGCTACAACCAGGGACTGAATCATTTCCTCAAAACAAAGGCTATATAAAGGTAGCCAGAAGTTGAAAAAAATAAGTTCTTATTCTACACAGATTTATTGCTGAGTCAGAATAGAACTCAGATCCTTGAGAAAGACTTTCTTGATAAAAATAAACTTTCAGATGATAATATGTGATTATTGAAGAAAATGGATAAAATACAGTAAAGTATTAGGGGGAATTAAATTTTCTCAGATGCATTGCCAGGAGATAGCCATAGTTATGATTCGGATGTGTGTTCCTTTGCTCTTCTTTCTCTATGCATATATACGTTTATAAAATTGGGATCATTGCATTTCTGACTTTATAATTTACCTTTTTCATCTAACATCGTAGCATGAAATATTTTCCTATATTAATAAACATTTTTTGAAAGTGCCGAAATGACAACTGTATATACACAGACACAAAGTATAGTCATTCTTCTAGTGTTGCTGTTCTAAAAACACTCCTTTTCTGTAAATCTTGTCCACAGTACTGGTCATCTTCTTGGGGTAGTTTCCTAGAAAATAGAAAGGCTTCCAAGAGGCCCGCAGTACGCTCATCACTTCAGGTGGAGCTAAAAAAGAGCGGTGTCTGACCAGTTCAGCCTGTGCCTGAAGGACATGTTCTGCCCTGCCTTTGCTCCAAATGGCTTGGCTTGGGCCCATCAAATCCTTGAGCTTCTTTGTAAGAGTTTCTTAAATTTCCTGTCTTCTAAAGAAGAGAGGATCTCTCCAATATTAACTCCATAAGCTAAGGAGAAAAAGAAAAGAAAGTCTATTATGCCTTGAAAGAGATGGTAATATATTTTCCAGCAATGTCATCTCATCTCACACATCTTTGAGGGACTAGGTGTTAATCTGAAGTCTATTCGAGTTCATAAAATGTGCTTTTCCTTACAATGACCTTTTGTTGGAGGTACTCGAGGTTTGTTTTTAGAAACCATTCTTACTTAACTGAGAATCTCATTTTAAAATTATTTTTAAAATCAGTTGTATTGTGTCAAGAGGTCTAGAGCAAAGGCTTGCTTTTCCTAAATTTAGAAAATGCATCTGTCCTTTCTGAAATGAAATTACTTCAGTCCTGATTTTAATAATGCACTGCTATATATGTATGTATATGATATAATACATAGACAAAGGAACATATATAATAATGTATAATTATATACACAAGTATATAGTAATTTGTAGTTCAGAAAACATTTCCAACTACAATTTCTTCTTTTTTTAAGAGATTTTATTTATATATTTATTTATTTACTTATTTCAGAGAGACAGATAGCACATGAGCGAGAGCATGAGAGGGGTCAGGAGCAGAGGGAGAGGAAGAAGCAGACTCTCCACTGAGCAGGGATCCTCACATGGGACTTGATCCCAAGACCTGGGATCCATGACCTAAGTCAAAGTTAGACACCTAACTGAGCCACCCAGGCGTCCCTACAATCTCTTCAGATAGTCATAACAGAACGTTAGGTACGATAGATATTTCAATTTTACTGGTGAAAATAAGGAAGTTATGTAAGTTGTCCAAGGTCACCTGCCTGGTTCACGGGCTATTAGATGAACCCCTACCCCTGCAGCCTTCCCAAACCTCCCCACTACTATACAGTTTCCCTAAAATCCTCCGTGAACTCGGTGACTGATTATTCAATCCTGGTTTCAGTTTCATCCTGCAGCACACACAGATGACTCCACACCTCATAGAGATGTGACAAAGACAACTAAATTAGTCTGAAAACTGAGTACACACACACACACACACACACACACACACACACACACACACACCCCTTCTATTTACAAAAAGGATTTGAGGTGGTTGACCCCACATTAAGGACAATAATAGTTTCACTGAAAAAGTCAAGAGCAAAAGAAGATATTAAAATTATGGAATCTTTAGTATCTCTTTATTATACATGTTCAAACTCTGGGATGATATCAAAATGAGAATTTTCCTTCTCATCAACGCCATGTGAAGATCAAAGTAGCATCAGAAAACATGAAGGTGCTATGTATGCATTGATAAAAATCTGACCTAATGAGATTCAAAAGAAAAAAACACTGGCTTGCCATGCATGGGGAGATGAAGGAAATGGTAAAATATGAAATAGAAAGTACAAACTCCGGAAGCAACATTTCTACAGTCCACAGCAGAAAACAGTTAAGTACAGACACCTCCGAAACAGCTTTCACTTTCCTGGACTTCAAGTTCCTTATCTGCAACAAAGAAGCAAACCTGCCCGCCCCGGTGGATAGTTTATATGAGACTGCTTGGTTAAATGACGTTTGTAATTGTACCTAGCAAAATTCTTTAATAGTAAACCACCGGGAAAATTAATACAATGTGAAATACACTGCAAATATCAAGTGCAATGGAAATGCTTCATGATGGGACGATGAAAACACAGATGGTGTCTCCAGATCGCCAGTTCTACCTCAAACTCCACCACCACAGAGGGAGTTTGGCAACTGTAATCCTTCAAAGTACAGATCTTTTTTTAAAAAGTGAACATAGACTCCCTTCTGACAGATGTTACCTCTCCAAGCAACATCTGATCCATAAGTCTCCAATAGTGTCAAGACAAATTTAGCTTCTTAGCCATCAGGTCAGAGACAGACCCGCCTCCCCTCTGATCACCTGTGGCCCCAAAGGGCAGACATGGACCTGCTTCTTTGCTTGTCCCGACCATACCAAATCCTGCTGGGCTGGACACAGGACTCCAAGCAGTTTCCTTAATACCTTTCTAGACAGTGGTGACTTCACATTTTCTTTAGGGAGGAAGGCATGCCACCAACAAAACCTGTAGTTTTCCAGATATGTCTTGTTTAAATTTCTAGAAGGGGATTCTTTCTCCCTCCATCCCTGCCTTTATTCCTTTTCTTTCAAAAGTAAAAAATAACAGATCTCCTGAGACATGAGATTGTGCTGGCCGCTTGCTATAGGCTCACTAGTGCCCTCTGTAGCTTAAGTGTGGTGGCTACCCAAGTCTGCTCACGCCTTCCACCTACAGCCAGGGAAATTTCTTTTCAATTTAGTCAACAAAGAGAACTAAATATCCTTCTAACAAATATATATATACTAGAGTGTGTATCTATACAATAAAAATATACTGTACACTATAATGTATATGTACACACACAATAAAAAGAGCTAAATACCCCCCTCAAAATAAACATACATACATGTATATGTATATAAGTATTGTTTGGGGAATATTTACACACACATACACACACGCACACACACACACTCAGTAGGTCTGTCCTGGTTTCTCAGTCAGATTTTCTGAGAAGGTTCTGACATATGCTACAAAGCAAGCCTCCTTAGCAACCTAATGCTCAGATTTGAAAGGCTCATTCTGCCTGCAGCACAGTTCATTAGGACCACCCCTGATCCCTGTGCTGTCTCTGGGTCTCCACCTGGTGGCATGGTGGGGTCATTGTGGGGGGAGGCCTTAACAATTCCTGATGCCTGGGCTCCATGGCAACAGATCCTGATTTGTGAGACCTGGGCCTGGGCCTTAGCATTCTTTCACCATTTCCCCAACTGCTCTAAGGAACAGCCAGGGGTCAGAACCACTGGCTATTTCTTACCTTCTACTTCTCAACTCGCCTTACATTTTAGTTCTTTACATACCTCGAGACTTAAGAAGATAAGTTAAACAGAGGTTTTTGACATCTACTCTAGGGGTGGGGTTCCGTCCTTTGAGCTGGGGTCCTTTTGGGTTTGGGCTTAACTCACACTGTAACCAACCATCTCAGGAATTGACCCAAGGGCTTCCCGGGACACAGACTTTCAGTGCTGCAACTGGGTCCTTGTGACTCCTAGTGCATCGCCAGGCCCGGTATGGTCAGACTCACTCACCTTGCACCCCTTTCCTCCTGGCAAACACGCAGAGGCCGTGGGACACTCACAGGACTGTGAAGCAGAGTTTGAGGGCCACTGGAAGCTGCAGACATAACATAAGCTCCTTCCTGGGCCACATCCCCCACTTTAGCCTTGATTTTAAATCCAATGGCACTTCCAGGCCCTTGCTCCACCCTCAACATTATCCACACCTTCCCCTCACCCCAATCAGTAGTTCAAGGTGTGATGTAGACAAGAAGGGATTCAATAGTGAAAGACCTTTGTTTCTGCAGGCATTCTCTCTCCTTCACTACCAATTCCCCCAGGCTGTTAAAGTGGGGTGTGTGTGTGTGTGTGTGTGTGTGTGTGTGTTTGCACGTCTGCTTCCTGGCCCTCATGCTCTCAGTTCTGGGAGTCTTGTTGTCTTCTATATGAATCATACTTCGATTTCTCCTGGATAAGCATCTTGGGCCCTCTTCACCTCCCGCAAGTCACCCCAACTGGATTATCAACCTTTTGGAAACAAGGAAAACAGAGTGGCAAATGTGGCTGCCCTCGGCGTTGCTGGCCACTGCAGATGACCACCTGTGATGTGGCCACAGAGAAGGGCTAGGGCTCTAAGGGCAACACCGTCCTCCAGACACTTCGGCTCCCCCGGAAGAGGCAAGTCACCTTCCTTAAGCTTCAATTATTCCTGTGTGAGTGGGTAGAATGAAAGTTGCTGTGAAAATTGAATAAAATAATGTAAAAGTAAAATGCGTAGCATGCAGTAAGCACTAAATAAATGTTGTGAGCCAGAGACACTCATACACTCTTTAATAAGAATTATCACCTGCTCACCAGACCAAAGACTACGTATGTGTGTCCTTTTGCCCTTCTCGCCTGCTTCCCCCTCCCATTGGTCATTCTGCATGGAATGGGGTTGCTCTGCTCCCAGTTCCTAGAACAATTTTAAATGCTCTGTGCATTCGAAAGATTCAGCAAGACCCTGAGGAAAAATGACCCTAGTTTATTACAACCCCGATGCTCTGAAGCCCCTAGCACTAGGCATCCCCACCTGAAACCTTGCCTAGGGGAGGGTCCTCAAGTGCGTGCCTCCTCCTGTCATGTTCTGGTTGCACCAGCCCCCTCAGCACCTGTGCTCTCGGCTTCTTTCCCCTACTCATGCCTCGCAATGTGGTGAATGGGACAAAGAGAACATGCAGTCCCACTCCAACCTCTGTCTTCCCTCCTGCAGGGAGTGGACAGCAGATGGCTGGGCCCACAGCAGGATGTTGGGGCTGCAAGGGGATCAGCACCTGCCCCCACACAGAGCATACAGGTCCCCTTCTTGCCGTGGGAGTCCGCAGGAATTTTGTGATGACTTCCAGAGGTGGGACTAAGGTCAGAGCTTGGGCAATGCAATGGAATCGATGTAAATCATTTAGGGGGATTTTATTCCATAATCTGAATGGATGTCTTGTGTCTGAAGAGAGAAGTGGAAACCAAGGCCAGCACACTGCTGTGGGCCTCCTCTGGCTTGGTTTTCATGGCCATGGACATGACAGCTTGACAACTTCCGTGGCCGATTGGGGGTCGCCTGGCCTCCGGAACACTGCATGGGAACTTAATGATAGAGTATGGAGGGAATAAAAGCCCATTCTGGTGATGCCCATGTACTCAGAGTCCCTAGACAAACCCAGTCTCTGAAAAATAACCCATTGATCCCACTTGTCTTTTCAAAGGCAATTTAGAAGAGATTTCTAGACATCTAAGGCATCATTTGTTTACAAGGCCCTATTTCAATTATCAGTTGGAAGCTAATGTTTCACAGACCACATGTTTAAATGCTCACCTCTCCCACTGTTTATGAAAAAGCTGAGCCCAAGATTTCCAAGCATGCCCTGGCTCTTCCAGAGGGCCCGGTCGTAGGGGGGTGGGGAGCAAAGGAGGTCAGCGCTCCCGCCTTCAGGAATCTCTGAGCTCGCCGGAAACTTCCAGTGTGTGGGTGGTAGATGTATCAGCTGACAGGGGGAAGTGAGAGCGTGAAGGCGGCCACCCAAGACTTGAGGTCACCACTGACACTCCTGACGGAGCTCAGATCTCAGCGCTGGGAGGGCACCTGCTTGCCTTGCCAAAACAAACCAGCCCCTGCTAGGGGCACATTGCGAAGGAAGGGGGAGCCTGAGGGGCAGGGAGCTCTGGGTTTCACTTAAACCAGCTCAAATAACCAGTTTACAATGATGTGATGTTCTTGGGCATTGGGGGTAGAAAAAGGGCCGAGGCTCTGCTCCAGATCTGGGGAGCATTAATATGCATCAGGGCAGAGTTCTCAAAACGAGCTTTTGCTCTGGTGGTCCTCTGCCGACAGGATTTTGAACCGCTATTTGTTGTCTTTAGGCCTGAGGAACCATCTGGTTTTGATTCAGGTGGCCTCAGGCTTGCCTCAGAGGTGAAAAGGGTGTGCACTCAAATTGAATTTCTCACAAATTTCAAACCAGAAGAATCCCAGCTTTCTCACACAAAGCCCACTCTTCTTGGGCAGCCCCTGGCCCTTGAAGCCTGGCATAAATCAGTTTCACCTGTTTGGCTAAATGAGTACATGCTAACCTAATGAAAGTGACTAGTGCAATCAGATAGTTTCTGTGTGTGTTCTAATGTAGAGAAGGGGGAGGCGGTGTGAACTCTCATTGACCTGTCACTTCCCTTCGTGGTGGTGACAGTGGTTCTGGGTCCTGGTAGTGCGGCGACGGGACTTGGACTGTCATGGATTGGGTAGTTCTGAATATGTGATAGAGTCCTCTATCCCTACTGATTAATATTAAGGGAGAAGGAGATTTTCTTTCTAATGGGAGCCACATCTGAGTCTGAGCCGTTAAAATTAAAATTTCCATTGAGGCCGCTGGATCAGGTAGTGAGTCTTCAGATGAAAAATATTTGGACTTTTGCCCCTTGTTTCAGAGGTCAGGTCTGGAAAACAGTAGTCATGTTATGAAGCCGAGTGAAGAAACAATGAGCTGGAGTCTCTTGGCAGGATATCTGGTCAAGCCGGCACACTTGCTATAGGAATATTTCTCTAGATATGGATATCCCTATATCTAGGTGCTAGGTGGGCATCCCTGGGACCTGCAGCTTGTCACCACTGTTACTTTTCCACATTAAAAGCCACAAATCAAATAAACAAACAGAAATTGAATCTTCTAAAACAGGGATCAGCAAACCATGGCTGGTGGGCCAAATTCAGGCTGCACCTGTTTGATCTATAAGTTTTATTTATAAGTTAAGTTTTATTGGAATACACACACACACACACACACACACACACACCCTTTGTTTAGGTACTGTCTGCAGCTGCTTTCTCAAGGGCAGAGTGGAGTAATTATGACAGAGACTGCAAAGCCTATAATATAGGCCACCTGGTTGCTTCACAGAGACGGCGCGCCAAGCCTGTTCCAAAATGTCGTGCTTCTGTTTTCCCTCAGCTGAAGTTTTCCTTTACTTAAATGGTGACGTTCTCCAAACTGACACAGGGGATGGAGAAACCCCATGACAGAAGCGCCTAAGAAGGTGCTTTCTCAAAACAGACATTAATGTACTCCGTGGAGAGTTTGGGAATACGCTTATGTTCCTATTTGTTTCCTCTTAGTAAAAACATGCCCTTCTTTGAAATCCCTGAGATTCCTATAGACGCGAGGATGGTGAAAACACAAGAGACCTCGTATCATGGAAAGTGTTATTGCCAAATTCTTGGCTATTCTTAGGCTTAATTTTCTGTCTCTCATTGTAGGTCTCCTTCTTCCACAGATTCTGGGCTGCTCTGAGAACAATTGTGTCTCCTTTCATGTTAGAACATGACTGATCCTACACAGTAGGTGGTACACAGTAGCTACAGTGTACCAATCAGCCGCGGAATGAAACCACAGACTTGGGTTTTTTCTTCATGTGGTTTGCTGTGATGGCCATACATGGCAAGGTAAATGTCAATATTTCTAAAATTCCGACCCCATCTCTTCCCTCATCCATTGTTCCCTCCTTCAAAAGAAAGCAAAGCTCTAATGTAGTTGGAATGTAAGGGAGGGAGTTGAGACTTAACACCAAGTTCCTTTCCATTCTACTTTTGCTCTCAGGACATAGTGTTATAGGCAATGAGTTTGCTCTAACAGAACATTTTAAAATAAAGTCATATTGCTACATATACTTTCCCCTTCTTGCTGGAGTCCTGTCGTATGGTCTTCAGGTAGAAAAAGTGACGCACATACATACAATACACTTGCATATGTGTGTGCATTCTATATACTTACATATATATGTATGTATATATATACATAGATATACATAGATATTCAAAATTGTAAAAATGAATGAGGCATTCCCTCCTCATCTATTAGTTTATTTAATCCCAGCTTAAGGACAGAGCCCACTCCCTTTGTGTGCTCACACAGACAGCTTAGGACAAGTGAGCCCAGAGCTCTGATTGTAAGAATTGATGTCTGCTTTTCAGTTTGGTTAAGTTAGTCCCTGTAAAACAAGAGGAAGATACATTTTCTGACATTGACCCAACCTTTATACTCTTATTATTTTCCTTAATTCATTACCAGGGGTTCTACTTGATGGGGGAGAGGAATCAACATTCCTCTCAACGTGCACTTAATCAGCTCCCCATACGCATTTGATGAATGGGTCAGCAAGTACACAGCACACCAGAGGCTGAAGCCAGGGGTCTTTGTTCTGGGCCCCTCTTCCTCGTCGCAGAGGGCACTCTCCCCCAGCTCTGAAGGGCAAGGCTCTTCCTCTCAGCACAGTGACAGCTTCCTCTGGGCCCTCCCTCGTTTTTTCAGTTGTCATCATGTTATAATCATCTTAGGCAGTAAAGTTGTTAGCCTTCTTTTGTAAGGAATAATCAAAATCCATGGCTCAGTCCCAGAGGGCCAAAAGCAGACAGTACCACAGAGAGGGAAGAGGTGGGGAAACCAAAGGGAGAAGCGGTCGGTGACAGGGGAGTTAAAAAGTCCCAGCAGTGATTTCATGAATTATTCGTGCACTCAAGTGAAAAGGAAGCCTGATTTCCTATTTGGAAAAATAGCAATCCGTCCCTAAAGTCAACCACACTGGATAACATCTGGAAAGTGCTCAAAACTAGGTAAAAATCTTGGAACTTCTTCATTTTCAAACACACACTGGATTGTTTTTTCCAGCTTCATCTGTCAGCATCTTTGTGTGGGGGGTTGGAGGTGGGGGGTGTCATCAAGGGCCTTGAAGGGTTTTCATGTGAAAAAGCAGCTTGAAACGATACTATCTCGGCAGGAAAAACAGATCTGTGCAAGGGTCAGCCATTTGAAGTTCTGATTTCAAGAGGAAAGTAGAAGGAAGTGTGGAAAATGAAGAAGGCATCTGACTCTGGATGAATGTGAAATTCTTATGTGACTTGGCTCACATTTTCCTTTTGCAGACAGAATACAGCATGATTCTGGGTTCATTCTGTGACAAACAGACCACACAAAACAAAGAAGGGGCAGTGCTGTGAACTAAGACTGTTGCTCTTGATAAGCTCTCTGGGGTACGATTTCAAGGAGTAAGTTAATGGCCTCACTACAAAAGAGTCCCAGGGGTCCTTGAAGCTTGACCCCAAAACTTGAACTCTACCTGAACTGATTTTTTCTTTTCTTTTTTTCTTTTTTGAGGTTTGAAAACATTTAATCAACTCTCCTCCTAGGACATTTGATTTCTGTGCACTCCTGCACTTGTGGGCCCCATCTGGGGGAAGAAATGCCAAAACCACCATTGGAAAGGCTGCCCCGGAGGTATTTTCAGTCCGACTGGAAGCAGCAGGTAACGGAAATCTTATGAGACAGCTTGTTCTCAGGAGATTTTCATGTCCAGTTTTGCTGACCAAAGCATTCCCCTGGTTTAGATAAACCTTGAATTAGCAGCTGCACTTTGAAACACTGGTTCTTGGTTCTAATTGCAATTAAAATGCTTGGAAGCTTACCCCTTCCTCTTGCATTTTGCCAGCCCTGGTTCTGTCCCATGACACTACGTGCTTCCTGGACTCCCGAAAGCATTTAGCTTCCCTTCCAGAAATGCCGGATTATAGTTGGATAAATCATCTAAATGCTTTCAATTCAAGCCAATGAGCATCTATTTAGCATCAACAATATTCCCATCATAGGATTGGATCTAGGGATGGAGCCCGATATCCATGAATTCAAGGGACTCGGCTACACAGAAAAAGGCAGACACACTTTCCGTGATGGTGTAAGTAACACTGACAGCTCAAATTAGGCACAGTGGAAACACAAAGACTCGGAGATGCATCAGGGATTAATCACTGTTTACCTTTTAAATAATAATAGATCACACAAAGTTCTTTCCCCAAATGCCAGTTGTTTAGGGGAGTAGCTTGTTTTGTTTAAACACTCAAAACCTATAAACCAGAGATTGGCAAGTAGTTTTTAATGCTGAGCTCATTTAATGGACTGGGGCTTGCTCTCTGGAGCACTGTTTCGGGAAAGATTCTTGAGGTTGTATTTGGTCTCAACAGAAAATGGTTTGACTGATTGATTGTCGCCGATGCCTTGTGTGGAAGAAGAAACAGCCTGCGTGCCATAGGCATGCCAGTCCTGAAGTAGACGAAACCCATGTATGCATCAATGCAGAGTTACAACAGCTCAACACATACACTTCCTCAGACCTGACTGAACTGCAGGGGAATACCTTTGTGACAAAGATCCTTCTTACACCCAGCTGCATGCACTGTGAGTCAAATGCTAGTTACTGTGCAAATATATGTATAGAAGAAAAGTTAGAGACAGCATCACATCAGAATATAGGTTTCTCTGCTATCTGAAAATTTGCTTGATGCTACTTAGCTTTTATGAAAGACCTACATTAGTCCTTGTTTGCACTAACAGAAAGAAACCTAAAGAAGACTTTCACTTCTATGGAATGGCAATTGCTTCTTCAGACCATTTTGTCTTATGAGAGTTTTCATAAGAATGCTCTGCTTTCTGATAGCAGGAGAAACCGATGTTGATGTCCGTCTGGACCCCCCACTTTGTGATTTTTACAAAGGGTCTCTGCTGTGTTTAGATACTCTATCCCAAAGAAAAAGAAAAAGAAAACCTTTCCACAACATTGCTATTCAACTTTGAAAATGAGCTGTGGCCTGTCAGTATGTATAGACAGGGGATTATTCATGAACTTAAGATTTACCAAACAAGAAGTGAGAGTTTCTGAGTAGAAACCATAGTATCCGCCCAGAGATGTGGCATATGTGTGGCTTGTTGAGAAATGGAATTCCCAACTAATTTTGGAAGATCGAAGGCCCAGCCCGGGCCATCCTGACAGCTGGTTACCAGGCAGCTTCTGGTGGTGATGGACAAGAGCGTATTTATCATCCCGAGGGTTCCAAAGAGAAAGTGGGATACCATGACTAGAGTGCTATAAAACTGTCTGGGTATTTTGGGTATTATTCTTATTAAATTAAAGTTCTATTAAAGTGAAACATGTTACTATTTAGATTTCTGTCTGCTTGGCGGCGTTTATTTCATAAATCTTGCAGGAGAAAATTGGCCTATGGAATTGGATGTTGGATATAGCATTTCTTCAACATCGAGAAAATGGCCACACATTTTTTTAATTGTTTCCCTTGCAAACAATTTTTAAACAGCCTTACAAAAATGTTTTCCTTGTTTCGCTCCCCAGTGAGTTAAAAATGCGCACCCGTGGTTGCCAATTGGCGTGGTCTCTTATGATTCTAGCAGACAGCAATGGGAATGTATGAGGTGATTTTTGGGGGTTCAGGGGGATGGCTTTTCCTTGCAGTATGCAAAATGATCCTTTCTGTTTTTAACTAATTCCTTAAAGCAAACACACTTCCCACCCACAAGTGTTGCCTAATTGGGGGACACGGAAAATGAATGAAGAAACAAGCCTCAAACAAAGAGTGTTTGCTGCTCCCATTTTAACACTAATTAATTATTGTTGTCAGTAAACTGAAAGTGTACATGGATTACATTTTCCAGAGTCTTTGCCTGGGCCTACAGGGGTGTGGGGCATGTTGCTCCAGGCTTCAGATGGTGGTGGGAGCGCAGTTAGAACCAGCGGGAACTCTTGCTCACACACTCCTTCTGTATAAAGGATGATGTGTTTCAGTATTGGCTTGTGGTTCTAAAATGAGATGCTTTTCTATTTCAATTATATTGCGGTAGATCAAATATTACAAAATAAGCCTCAAATAGGAGTGTAGCCTTACCAAAAATGAAAGCATATGTTTGAGTGTCCAAATACAATGGTCATATGTTGACACCTTGAAATACTCAGGCTGTCCCTGCCATGTTTGAGGCTTGCTATAGGCTCAAACTAGAAAGAAGGCAGAAATTTGGTTTTGACACATTCCCAGCTCTCTTGCATGCCTTTTAAAAAGATTTTTAGCCATTCATCTGTTGATGGGCATCTAGGCTCTTTCCACAGTTTGGCTATTGTGGACATTGCTGCTATAAGCATTCGGGTGCACATGCCCCTTTAGACCACTACATTTGTATCTTTAGGGTAAATACCCAATGTACAATTCCTGGGTCGTAGGGTAGCTCTATTTTCAACTTTTTGAGGAACCTCCATACTGTTTTCCAGAGTGACCGCACCAACTTGCATTCACACCCACAATGTAGAAGGGTTCCCCTTTCTCCACATCCTCCCCAACACCTGTCATTTCCTGACTTGTTAATTTTAGCCATTCTGACTGATGTGAGGTGGTATCTCACTGTGGTTTTGATTTGTATTTCCCTGATGCTGAGTGATGTTGAGCCTTTTTCATGTGTCTGTTGGCTATTTGGATGTTTTCTTTGCAGAAATGTCTGTCATGTGATACACACACACACACACACACACACACACACACACACACTAGAATACTATGCAGCCATCAAAAAACCCCAAAATCTTGCCATTTGCAACGATGTGAATGGAACTAGAGGGTATTATGATAAGCAAAATAAGTTGGTCAGAGAAAGACAAGTATCATATGATCTCTTGATATGAGGACTTTGAGAAACAAGACAAAGGATCATAGGGGAAGGGAGGGAAAAATGAAACAAGATGAAACCAGAGAGGGAGAAAAACCATAAGAGACTCTTAATCTCAGGAAACAAACTGAGGGCTGCTGGAGGGGAGGGGGATGGGAGAGATGGGGTGGCTGGGTGATGGACATTGGGGAGGATATGTGCTATGGTGAGCACTGCGAATTGTGTAAGACTGATGAATCACAGACCTGTACCCCTGAAACAAATAATACATTATATGTTAATTAAAAAAATAAAATAAAATAAAAGACAGCCAAAAAAAAAAAGATTTTTAAAGCTCTGGTTGTCTGCCTCTCCAACTAATGAGTGCCATCTTTTCCATTCTCTGCTCCCCCACCTTTAAGCTGTCCTGTGTTCCAATCCACAGGGATTAATTATGCCATGGAAAGATCATTGGGAGTGGAGACCTCTTTTATTCATTGATTTATTCAACAAATATTTGAGTACCTATTGGATGCTGGGCTCTGGGCTAGGCACAAGGGATGCAATGCTAAGCAAGACAGACATGATCCCTGTTCCCATGCTGGGTAGTGGGAGAGACAGACATTCACCAAATCATCACAAGAATGAGTTAATGACAAAAATCACAGTAAGTATTGTGCTATGAAGTAGAGGTGTTATCAAAGCATATATAATGGAGGGGTTGACCTTGTTTGGATGAGGGAAATGGGTAAAGGCAAGGATGTCAGGGAAAATTTCTCTGCTTTGATGATAGTTGAGCAGAGGTCAGGCAAAGAGTAACTTAGTGCATTTAGGAAGAACGTTTCCGCATAAGCAGGATTTGCCTGGGTTTTAGGGAGTTCTCAGGATGCAGTATTTTCAGTGCTAAAACTGGGACAGCCCCTGGAAACCTACAGTAAGGGTATAGAGTGTGTGCAAAGACCCCACTGCAGATGGAAGCATGGAGCACTGAAGGACTGTAAGGAAGGCTAAGTTTACTGGAAAAAGTTGACAGTAGCTTGCCCTAAATGAAATCCAATGAGAGAGACAGACAGGGCCCAAACATAGGGCCTTAAAGGTCATGTTAAGGTCTCTATTCTAAGAGCAATGGAAAATGTCTTAAGCAAGTAAATGACAGGGTCAGATTTACCTTTAAAAAAGTTCATTCTAGCTAGATTATGGAGACCATTACCATGCAAAGTTCAGAAATCTTTTCCTCAATTAAAGCTAGCTGTTATTCTTTGCAGTGGTGTGCTGGTAAATGTTTAACAACTGGTTTTTGGTGTGGGGGGGTTGGGTTTGGAGTGGGGGATGATGGAAAAACCCTCATTGATAGCATTTGCCAATTTCCATGGTGTTCCCACCAGAGTCTATTTCAAGCTATCAACATGATGTCCTGAATGTCGAGTTGGGAAAAATGCCATGACGGATTCCAAGAGCTGTGCTAGTTTCTTCCCTTCCTGTTCAAACAGAATTCTCCTCAAATGACCAATAAGCGTAGGCCTTTTTCTGGTCCTTGAAGAGTTCTGACAGACACAGGAGGGTTAAACCCCCTTCTACTACATGATGTGAAGATTCGATAGGCATGGCCAGTCTTGCTGTCCTGAATCTAGAGGGTCCCAAAGACATGGAAAAAACAGAACACTGATAGAAATGTAAAAATCACATTAGGTTAATAAAAGGCTCTTTAGAAACCATGGAAATGTTTCTGCAGCCTTCTGTGATGCCGGATGGCCATCAGAAAACTGAACACCAAGATCAGTATATCCTAGCCTTACTAAGGTTTCTGCCATCTTGCCTCTGAGGTTGAAAATTTTTGAAATTCCAACCAATGTGTTAACACCAAAGCAAGACAAAACAAAACAAAGCCCCACAACACTCCAGGCTCAGAACGCTGCATGCTTATGGACTCGCAGAGAAAAGGGGTATGTATCATTCTAAACCTGAAAATTCAGAGCCTTAAAAACTTCAGCACAAGGTCAAGGAAATCTGTTTCTTGAAGGCAAGGATCATTTCTTCTTCACTTTTGTATCCATAGTGAGTGCCTGAGCTCAGAATCAGGTTCAAAGTAGAAGTTAAAGAATGATAAATAGATAGATAGATATAGATAGATAGATAGATGATAGGTAGATAATTTAACATGCATAAAAAGATATGTTTTTATGATCAACTTTGTAATCATCTGACCATTACAAGCTTACATATTGGCTGAACTTCAATGTAAACAGCTATTAGAATTTTCAGAAAAGGGTAGTTATTAACTCTTAATTTTTAAATCTTTTTTAAAATTCTAGGGATGCGTGGGTGGCTCAGTTGGTTAAGCAGCTGCCTTCAGCTCAGGTCATGATCCCAGGGTCTTGGGATCGAGTCCCGCATCGGGCTTCTTGCTCGGCGGGGAGCCTGCTTCTCCCTCTGCCTCTGCCTGCCACTCTGCCTGCTTGTGCTCTCTCTCTCTGACACATAAATAAATAAAATCTTTAAAAAATAAAAAAAATTAAAAAAAATAAAATTCTAGAATAGATGTAGATATACAGGAAACTTCTAAAGATAGTACAGAGAGTTCTCATAGAACCTGCATTAATAACCCAACCTACATTAATATGGTGCATTTGTCACAATTAATGAATCCACATCAATACATTATGATTCACCGAAGTCCATAGTTTACTAGGATTTCCTTAGTTTTTACTTGATGTCCCTTTTCTGTTCCAGGATCCCACCCAGATACCACATTGCATTTAGTCATAATGTCTCCTAAGGCTCCTCTTGGTGGTGACATGTTTCAATTTTCCTTGTTTTGCATGACCTTGACAGCTTTGAAGAGTACTGGTTGGGTATTTTATTTATTTTCAAGACAGTCTTTTCAATCGGGATCTGTCTGATGTTTTTCTCCTGATTAGACTGGGTAACTCCCAGTCTTGTGGGAGAAAGACCACAGAAGTAAAGTGACATCCTCATCAAACCACATCTAGGGTATATACTATCAACATGACTTATCACTATATTGTTGATCTTGATCACTTGGAAAACGTAGTTTGTCAGGTTTCTCTACTGTTATATTGCTCTATTTTCCCTCCTTTCATTCCATGCTATTTGGAAAGAAGTCACTACATACAGCCCATGTTTAAGGTGTGAGAAGTTATGCTCCCCCTCCTTGAAAGCAAAATGTCTACATAAATTATTTAAAATTCCTCTGCATGAGGAATTGTCTCTTCCCCCCCAATTATTTATTTATTCGGTCATATATCTGTATAGGTACGGATGCAGGGATATTTATTTTATACTTTGGGTTATAATCCAGTTGTTCTAGCTTTGGCCACGGGGGGTCCTTTCAGTTGCCTCTTGTGTCCCTTTGACATATTCCCATCCCTAAGGGTTTTATTTTTTAGCACTTTATGACTTTCTGGCACTACAAGATGTTCCAGTATCATCTTGTTTATTTTCCACCCCAGTCCTAGAATCACCCATTTCTCCAAGGAGAAAATAGTTCATTTTATTAGAGAATTAGAAACCAAGATCTGGATGTTAGGGTGGTTCATTTTTTCTAGGATTGTTTCTAGGACTTCTCAGCTAAAAGAGCAAGGAAAAATATGTATCTGTATCTATATTAAGCACAATGTGGTACTGATGTCAACTCTATTACCACATAGGTCACTCTAATGTCCTCCCCTTGCTTGTCTTTAACTTCCTACTTCAATAGTAAGACACTTGGCTCTCACCATCTGTCATCCATGTTCTTAATTGTTCAATTCCAGAATACATGTATGGTAGCTTGAGAATGGTCCACCCATACCTTCATTGCAAACAACTTCAACTAAAATATAGTACTAAGTGTGTTCCTTTTGCCTTTAGCCTTACATAACCCATTCATTTGCAAATTTACTTAGATCAGAATCTTTCCCCCCTACTCCCTTCAGTGAAGTTGTTTAATACCTTTGTGATATAATTAGATTCTTCTATTAAAATCTGCATTTCATCCTAGTCCCCAACCTATTAAGTGGTTTTGTTTTGTTTTATTTTTAGAGAAAGCAAGAGAGCACTAGCAGGGAGGGAAGGGGCAGAGGGAGAGGGAGAGAGACATTCTTAAGCAGGCTGCACATCCAGGATTTCACGACTCTGAGATCATGACCTGAGCTGAAATCAAGAGTCAGACGCCTAACTTGACTGAGCCACCCAGGCATCCCCTATTAAGTGATTAATACACACACACATACACACACACACACACACACACACACACACACACACACACACATTAAGCTTCATTCTTTCTGTGGTAAATTTCTATAACTTTTGATAAATGTATAGTGTCAGGTCCAGCAGAATAGTTCTGCACTCTAAAAAATTTTGTTTCACCTATTCAACTTTCTCCCTACTCTCAACCACTAATCTGTTTATCATCTCTATAGTTTGTTTTTTCCAGAATCTTATATAAATGGAATCATACATTATATAGTCTTTTGAGACTGACTAGAAATGTACATTTAGTGTTCTTCTGTGTCTTTTCTTGGCTTCATAGTTCATTCTCTTTTATCACTAAATAGTATTCCACTGTATGGATGCAACACAATTTGTTTATCCATTCACCTACTGAAGGATATCTTGGTTCTTTCCAATTCGAAGCAAATGTGAATAAAGCTCCTATAATCATTCATGTAAAGGCCCTATTGTAGGCATACATTTTCAAATCAATTGGGCAAATATTTAAGAGTTCAACTACTGGATTACATGGTAAGGCTATATTTAAATTCGTAAAAAACTGTCTTCCACACTGTCTTCCAAAGTAGCTGTACCATTCTTAACAGTGGTGAATGATAGTTTCTTTTGCTGTGCATCCTCGTCAGCAATTACTATGGTCAGTTTTTGGATTTAGCATTCTAATAGGTGCAAAGTGGTATCTTGTTGCTTTAATGTGCAATTTCCTACTGACAAATGGTGTCGAGCATATTTTCATATGCTTATTTGCCATCTATATGTTGTCTTTTGTAAAATATCGTTCAGATCTTTTGCTCATTTTTAAATCGACTTCCTTGTTTTGCATTGTTGAGTTTTAACAGTACTTTGTATACTTTGGATACAAGTCCTTTATCACATGTATGTTTTGCATAAATTTCCTCCCAAGCAGTGCCTTGTCTTTTCATTCTCTTATGAGTGTCTTTTGAGGAGAAAGAGTTTAAACTTTAATAAACATCAGCTTATGAATTTTTTTCTTGTTTCATGGATCACACCGTGGTGTTGTATTTGAAAACTCACCCATTCAAAGTCACATAGGCTTTCCTGTCTTTTTTTCTAGAAGTAATTATATAATTTTATAATTTTGCATTTTTCATTTAGGGCCTCTGTGTGTGTGCATATGGATATCCAACATTTCCAGAATTGTTTGTTGAAGAGATTATCCTTTCTCCACTGAATTGTCTTTGCTCAGCTGACTATATCTGCATAGGTTTGTTTCTGGGTTCTCTACTCTGTCCCACTGATATATATGTCTATTCTTTGGCCAATGCCATGATGTCCTAATTATTGTAGCTTTATAGTAAGTCTTGAAATTGGGTAGTTGAGTCTTCCAACTTTGCTCTTCTTCTTTTGTATCATATTGGCTATTCTAGGTCCTTTGCCTTTCCATATAAATTTTATTTTATTTTTTCCATATAAATTTTAGAAGCAGTCTCTCAATATCTTCAAAATAGTTTGCCAATATTTTAATTGGGATTGCGTTAAATCTATAGGTCAAGTTGCAAAAAATTGATGTCTTAACAATATTTAGTTTTCTATTCCATGAATATGGAAAATCTCTCCACTTATTAGAGCTTTATGATTTCTTTCATTTGTGTTTTATAGTTTTCTGTGTATAGATACTGTATATATTTTGTTTGACTTACCCTTAAGTATTTCATTTTTTTCCTGCTATTGTAAATTGTATTGTTTTCTTAATTTCAATTTATAATTGCTTATTGAAGAGAAGCAATTGATTTGCGTATGTTGACCTTCTATTCAATACCTGTTTATTAGCTTCAGGAGAGTTTTTGTAGATTTCTTTGGTTTTTCTATACAGGGAATTAAGAGATCTGTGAATAAAAACATGTTTTTTTCTATATATTTCATTTCTTTTTCTTGTCTATTGCACCAGCTAGGATTTCCAATATCCTGTTGAAGAGTGGTGGTGAGGGAGGACATTTTTGCCTTGATAGTGATCTTAGGAGAAAAGTGTCTAGTGTCTCACCATTAAGTATTATGTCAGTTCTAGGATTTAAAAAGAAATGTTCTTTATCAAGTTGAATAAGTTTCCCTTTATTCTTAGCTTGCTGGAAGTTTAAATCATGAATGGATGCAGCATTTTGTCAAATGTTTTTCTATGTTAATTGATGTCATCATATGATTTACCATGCTGATGTGGTGGGTTACATTAATTACATTTTGAATATTGAATGAGCCTTATATACCTGGAATAAATCCCGCTTGGTCATGGTGCATGATGATCCTTATACTTTGTCAGGTTTGATTTGCTAATATTTTGTTGGGAATTTTTGTGTCTATGTTCATGAAATATTTGTTTCTAGTTTTATTTTCTTTACCTTCCTTTGGAATAAAAGGTATATTCTTAGAATGATTTAGGATATTTCTTTCACTGCTTATGATCTAGTTTACTCTTCTTTCTCTGGTTTCCACAGGTGGAATCTTAAGTCATTGATTTTAGCACTTTCTTCTTTTCTAATATATGCTTTTGATGCTATAAATTTTTCTGTAAGCGTAGCTTTCACGGCACCTACAAATCTTAGTAAGTTGTATTTTCTTATTCATTTTCATTTAATTCAAAATATTTAAAAGTTTCTCTTGAGATTTCTCTGATCCATGGGTTATTTTTATAAGTGTGTTACTTAATTTCCAAGTATTTGAGGATTTTCCAGCTCTAGTTTTGTTACTGACTTCTAGTTTATTTCCACTGTGGTTTTGTTAGAGTGGATCCCATGGCTTATAATGTGGTCTATGTTGGTGAATGTTCCATATGAGCTTAAGAAGAATGGGTATTCTGCTATTATTGGATGAAGTCTTCTATAAACATCAATTAGATCAATTTGACTGATAGTTCTGTTCAGGTCATCTATATCCTTAGTGATTTTCTGCCTACTTGATTGATCAATTACTGACAGAAGACTGTTAAGTCTTCAACTTTAATAGCATCTTTTTCTGTTATTCCTTTAAGTTTTATCCATTTGCCTCATGTATTCTGATGTACTTTTGTTAGGTCCATGACCTTGTAACATTGATATGTCTGCTTGGGGAACTGACCCCTTTAATTACTATGCAATACTCCTTTTTGTCCCTGATAGTCTTCCTTATTCTGCTTTGTATGAAATTAACATAGCTACTTGAGCTTTCTTTTGATTAAAATTATCATGGTATATGTTTCCCCCATTCCTATACCTTTAACCTACTTGAGTCTTTATATTTAAAGGGGTTTCTTATATACAACATCTATTTGGGTCTTGTTTTTCATCCATTCTGACAATTGGTATACGTATACCATTCACATTTAAAGTGATTATTGATTAGTAGGATCAATATCTATCATGCTTCCGTTTGAAACTCTACTCATTACATTTGTACTTTGTACCCCTCTTGGCTATGTTTTCCCCCCATTAGATGAGAGAGAAAAGCTGGAAGAGTTTTGATGTAGAAAAAAATCATTTCCCGCATCTGGGATATGGCTCTGGCAAATTCTTTTCCTCCGGAGATTAAGCCTTTGTTATGGAGAAGACTCTAGGTGTATTTCAATGTGATTGTTCTTCCTCTCCCCAGGCCTGGGCCATGAGAGGATCTTTCTTGGAGCTTCACTTTGAAAAACTGGTAGGATTCCTGGAAATAAAGCCATAAAAGTGTGGTGGCCAACCTAAGACTGACTCCTGAGAGGTTCTCACTCTTATGCTAGTTAACACTTCACCTGCAGTAATTCATCAAAATTACTGTTTCTACTAATAGTTTATGGCACTAGCAACTTTTGCTCTGGTAAGCAGATATTGACTGTGTCTCTCCATATTTTGGAGTGGTGGTTCACCCCAAAATTCCAGTTCCAAGGAAGGTGCCTGATATTCAGTTTTTTCAGCTTTTTCTTGATGTTATGGTGGGAGTGATGATATCCAAGGTCTTTACATGTCAAAGCTGAAACTGGAAATCCTGACTTATTTTTGTTTCTTTGTTTAGTCACGCTTTTTATTTTGGGCTAATTGTAGATTGTGTATATAGATATATAGACTAAAACATGCAGTTTTAAGAAATAATACATATATCCCATGTACATTTTGCCCAGTTTCTACCAATGGTAACATCTCACAAAACAGTATATAGGGAAATATTACCATCATGATACTGACACTGATAGTGTCAGAGCATTTCCATCACCACAAGGATATGTCATGCTGCCCTTTTAAAGATTTATTTATTTGAGAAAGAGAGACAGAGAGAGAGCAGGAGGAGGGGCAAAGAGAGAGGGAGATAGAATCCTTAAGCAGGTTCCCCACTGAGTGTGATTTGGGGCCCAATGTGGGGCTCCATCCCAGGGCCCTGAGATCATGACCTGAGCCAAAATCAGGAGTCAGCTGTTTAACCAACTGAGCCACTTAGGTGCCCCTGCTGCATTTTTAGAACCACACTCATTCCTCTCCCTCAACGTCTCTTGACTCTGGCAACCACTAATATTTTCTCCATTTCTATATCTTTGCCATTGCAAGAATTTTATGTGAATGAAATCATATAGTATGTAACATTTTAAGATTGAATTTTTTACTCATAATTCTCCAGAGATTTATTCAGGTAATTGCTTGCATCAGTTGTTTTTAATTTCTGAGTAATATTTCATGGTATGGGTACATCACAATTTATTTAACCATTCACCCATTTGAGGACATCCAGGTTATCTCTGGTTTGGGGTTATTCTAGATAAAGCTATATGAACATTTTATGTATGGGGTTTTGTGTGAACATAAGTTTTTATTTCTCTGGAATAAATACCCAGGAGTGCAATTGTTGGGTTGTATGGTAATTGCATGTTTAGCTTTTTTTTTTTTTAAGACTCATTGTTCATGCACCACACCCAGTGCTCCATGCAATACGTGCCCTCAATACCCACCACCAGGCTCACCTAACTTCCCACTTCCCTCCCCTCCCAAACCCTCAGTTTGTTTCTCAGAGTCCACAGTCTCTCATGTTTCGTCTTCCCATCTGATTTCCCCATATTCACCCTTCCTTTCCTTCTCCCAATGTCCTCCATGTTTTTCCTTATGCTTCACAAGTAAGTGAAACCGTATAATTGACTTTCTCTACTTGACTCATTTCACTCAGCATAATCTCTTCCAGTCCAGTCCATGTTGATACAGAAGTTGGGTATTCATCCTTTCTGATGGAGGCATAATATTCCATTGTATATATGGGCCATATCTTCTTTACCCATTCATCTGTTGAAGGGCATCTTGGCTCTTTCCACAGTTTGGCAATTGTGGCCATTGCTGCTATAAACATTGGGGTACATGTGGCCCTTCTTTGCACTACATGTGTATCTTTGGGGTAAATACCCAGTAGTGCAATGGCAGGGTGATAGGGTAACTCTATTCTTAATTTCTTGAGGAATCTCCACACTGTTTTCCAAAGTGGCTGCACCAACTTGCATTCCCACCAACAGTGGAAGAGGGTTCCCCTTTCCCCACATCCTCTCCAACATTTGTTGTTTACTGTCTTGTTGATTTTGGCCATTCTAACTGGTGTGAGGTGGTATCTCAGTGTGGTTTTGATTTGAATCTCCCTGATTGGCTAATGATGAACATTTTTTC
>CM052886.1:108764409-108810004 GCA_028534135.1 Potos flavus
TTCAACATAGTACTAGGAGTCCTAGCAACAGCAATCAGACAACAAAAAGAAATAAAAGGTATTCAAATTGGCAAAGAAGTCAAACTCTCGCTCTTCACAGATGACATGATACTTTATATGGAAAACCCAAAAGACTCCACCCCCAAGCTACTAGAATTCATACAGCAATTCAGTAATGTGGCAGGATACGAAGTCAATGCACAGAAATCAGTTAGTTTCTTATACTCTAGCATGTTTAGCTTTAAGAAATTGCCAGTTTTTCAGAGTATCTGTACCATTTTATATTTATGTTTTGTATTACCTCCAGCAATGTAGGAGGGATTTTTTTTAATTTTAGCTTTTCTGAAATGTGGTGATGTCTTGTGGTTTTAATTTGCATTTCTCTAATGGCTAATAATGTTGAATATCTTTTTATGAACTTATTTGCCATTTATATTCTCTTCAGCGAAATGTCTCCTCATGAGTTTTGTCCAGTTTCTAATAGGATTGTTTATTTTTGCTACTGTTGAGTTTTGAGTGTTCTTTATAAATGCTAGTCCTTCACCAGATATTTGGTTTTCAAATATTTTCTTCTGGACTGTAGCTTGTGTTTCCATTCTTTCACATAGTAAAAGTTTTTAGTTTTGATGAAGTCCAATCAATCACTTTTTTCTTTTATGGGTCATGCTTTTGGTTTCAAGTCTAGGAATACTTTGCCTACCCCTAGTTCCTCAAAATTTTCTCCTATATTTTTTTCTAAAAATTTTATAATTTTACATTTAACTCTAAGATTTATTTTGAGTAACTTTTGTATAGGATGTGAGTGTTAGGTGGAGGTTTGGTATCAGTAGTAGTAGTAGTAGTAGTAGTAGTAGTAGTAGTAATAGTAGCATTTTGTCTACAGATATCCACTTGCTCCAGCCCTATTTGTTGAAAAAGCTAACTTTCTTCTTCCATTCAATTGCTTTTGCACATTTGTCAAAGATCAGTTGGGCAAATGTGTGTTCATCAATTCCTTTGTTCTCTATTCTGTTCCATTGATTTATGGGCTTATGTCTCCCCTAATACCACATAGTCTTTAGTCCCGTAGCTATATAAAGAATCTTGAAATTGGGTAGATTCATTTCTTATACTTTATTTTTCTTCTTAAAATTCTTTTTAGCTATTCTAGTTTCTTTGCATTTTCATATAAATTTAGAATAAGCTTATTTATATTGAAAAGGAATCTTACTGGAATTTTGGTAGGAATTTCATTAAACCTATGTGTTAGTTTTCTACTGCTGCTGTACCACATGCCCACAAACTTAATAGCTTAAAACAAAATGAACTTATTATCTCACGGTTCTGGTGAAATCAGTGCCACTGGGCTGAAGTCAAAGTATTGGTAAGATTTATTTCTTTAGGAGGCTTTTAGGGGAGAATCAGTTTCCTTCCCTGTTCCAGCTTCTTGTGGCTGTCTGTATTCCTTGGCTTGTGACTCCTTCCTCTATCTTCAAAGAACATCACTCCAACTTCTTGCTTCCATCATTATATGTGTCCTACTTCCCCTTATGTGTCAAATATTCCTCTGGTTTCCTCTTAAAAGGACACCTGTGATTATGTTTAGGGCCCACAGGATAACTCAAGATAATTTTTTAATTTCAATATCCTTAGCTTAATTATATATGCAAAATCCCTTTTTTATATAAGATCACATTTACAGATCCAAGAATTAAAAACTGGCTATCTCTGAGGACTTTATTCAGTCTACTACAACTTGTATATCACTTTGTGGAGGACTGACGTCTTTATTTTGTTGCATCTTCTAATCCATGAACATGGTATATCTCCTTTTACTTAGATCTTTTTTTATTTCTTTAGTTATTATTTTGCAGTTTTCAGCATACTCATCTGTATGTTTTATTATATTTACACTAAGTAATTCTTATTTTTAACAATTATGAAAAGAATTGTATCTTTAATTTCAATGTCCACATGTTCCTCAGTAGTATATAGAAGTACAGTTGATTTTTCTGTTGGTCATATGCACTCTGACCTGGCAGAACTTTCTTATTAGATTGTTAGCTTATTAGTATTATTAGTTTGGGAAGTTTTGTAAGTTGCTTAGGTTTTCTACACAGAACATCATATCATCTACAAATAGGAACATTTTTTCCCTCCTCTCTTCTATATACCTTTTATTTCATTTCTTTGCCTCACTGCACTGGCTAAAACTTCCAGTACTATGCTGGCTGAGAGTTGAAAGAGAAAACATTCTTTTGTCTTTTGATCTTAGAAGGAAAGTGTTTAGTCTTTCATGATTAAGTATAATGTTAACTGTAGGATATTCGTACATGTTCTTTATCAAGTTGCAGTTATCTTCTATTCCTATTTTTCTGAGAGTTTTTATCACGAATGAGTTTAGAATTTTGTTAAATGCTTTTTCTTCACTGATTTACTTAAATATATAACTTTTTTAGCATGTTAGCATAGAGGATTACATTGATTTTTTAAACATTTAACCTGGTTTCTATCACTAGAATAAAGACTACTTGATTAAGATACATAATTGTTCGTATATATTGATAAATCCTATTTCCTAATATTTTGTTGAAGATATTTGTGTGTATATTTATGAAAGATATTGATCAGTATTTTTCTTTTATGTACTATTTTTTCCAATTTTGATATCAGAGTAATACTAACTTCCTAAAATAAGTTGGGAAGTGTATCCTTTTCTATTTTCTGAAAGAATTTATATAGAATTAGTGTTAATTTTGTAGATACTCAGTAGAATTCTCCATGAAACCATTTGGTCCTAAAAATTTCATTTTGGAGAATTTTTATATTATGAATTCAATTTTTTATAGTTATAAGGCTATTCAAATTATTTATTTTATTTTGGATGAATTGTGGTAGTTTGCGCTTTTTAACAATTGGGCTATTTCATCTAAATTGTCAAATTTGTTTATTTTAGTGTCACCTCATTATCCTTCTGGTATCTTTAGAATCTCTCATGATAATCCATTTCATTTCTGATGCTGGTAATTTGTGTTTTCTCTATTTTTTCTTTGTTAGTCTTTATAGAGGTTGTCAGTTTGATCTTTTCGAAGAACCAGCTTTTTGTTGTATTAAGTTTCTCTCTTTTTTTATTTAATTGATCAATGCTCTTATATTGATTATTTCTTTCACCTACTTATTTTGTGTTTCTTTTGTTCTTTTATTTCTAGGTTCTTGGGGTGGGACCTTAGATTATTGATTTGAGATTTTCCTTTTCTAAAAAATAATTACAATTACTGATTTAATTACAATATGTCTTGGTGTTGGCCTGCTTTTGTTGATTTTGATGGGAGTTCTCTTTGCCTCCTGGATCAGGGTGTCTGCTTCCTTCCCGAGATTAAGGAAGTTTTCAGTCATTATTTCTTCAAATAAATTTTCTGCTCCCTTTTTTCTCTCTTATTCTTCTGGGACTCCTATATTATGAATGTCATTGTACTTGAAGGGGTCACTGAGTTCCGTAAGTCTATTCTTGCTTTGCATAATTCTCCTTTCTCTCTTTTGTTCAGCTGCATTATCTTCCATTACTTTGTCTTCTAGGTCATCGATTTGTTCCTCTGCTTCTTCCAGCCTGCTGTTCATCACATCAAACCTATTTCCCATCTTATTTATTGTATTCTTCATCTCTGAATGATTATTTTTTAGTTATTATCTTTGTGGTAAGGGTTTCACTGATGTCTTCTAGTCTTTTCTCAAGCCGAGTGAGCATCCTTATGATTGTTGCTTTAAGCCGAGTGAGTATCCTTATGATTGTTGCTTTAAATTCTCTATTAGGCATGATACTTATATCTCTTTTGCTTAGATCTCTGGCTGTGGCCTTATCATATTCTTTCATTTAGGATAAATTCCTCTGTATTTGCATTTTGTCTAAGTCTCTGCCTTCTTCTCTGTGTTAGAAAAGCCAGTGATATCTCCTGCTCCTGAAAGTAATGGCCTTATGAAGAAGAGGTCATGTAGTGCCCAGGGCCTGGTGTTTCAGGGAATGTCTCTGGTGTGTGCAGTATGCACTCTACTATTGTGTTTTGGGTGCTTTATCCTTCAGACCAGTCATCTGTAGAGGCTCTCCTTGCCTGGTGTGTGCAGTGTTTAGTCCCTGTCCTGAGTGTGGCTAGTTTTAACTAGGTATGCTCTGATCTGCTTGTGAAATGAGACTTGTTTCTACCTCCACTGGAATTGAGGCCCTATAGAACCCTCTGGTTGGGAGGTCTTGTGGGCAGGAGTTTGTGCTGATGTTCTGGGGAGAGGGCCCACTATGCTTGGACTGAGGCAAGTGTGACTGAGAAGGGGTGTACCACTGGAGTGCAGCAGGGTTGGTCTTGGTGTGAGCAAGTTAGGCAGTCAATGTTAGTACTGGGCTCTTCCCACAGATGGCTCTATGTTTATGCTCCTTTGTTGGTGAGCTCCTTTTTTCCTGGAGAGGCATATCTATAAATGCTACCTCTCGGGGATGTGCTCTGAGAAAAGCAAATAATCTCCCCACTGTGTGCCTCAGGTATTCTTCAAATCACTGCTTCTATGCTGTCTGCCTCCAGGTTGTTTGCCTACCTTCTCTCTCAGAGCAGCACAATGCCTTCCAAGCTCTATCCCAGCCAAGCCTGCTGACCTTTAAAACTCCAGGCTTTAAGCCCTTCTGATTGCAAGAACTTTTTAAATTTCCCTACAGACTTCCTCTTTTGAATATAGATTATTTAGAAGCACCATACCTAGTTTCCAAGTACTTAGAGATTTGTTTATCTTTCTGTTATTGATCTCTAATTTGATTTCATTATGATCAGCAATATATTATGAATGATTTAAATTATTTAAAAAATTTCCTTCATATTGAAGTATAATTAACATGCAGTGTTATATTAGTTTCATGTATAAAATATAATGACTCAACAGTTCTATACATTAATCAGGGCTCATCAAAATACGTGTACTCTTGATTCCCTTTATCTATTTTACCCCTGCCTCACCCACCTCCCCTCTAGAAGCCACCAGTTTGTTCTCTGTACTTAAAATTTCGAGTTTTGCTTTATGACCCAGGATATCTTGGTATATTTCTGTGGATGCTTGAGAAAAATGTATATTTTGTTATTGTTGGGGTGAGTGTTCTATAAATATCAGTCAGATCTTGTTGGTTGATGGTGTAATTCAGTTTTTTGTGTCTTTGATGATCTTTTGTCTAGTTGGTGTATCAATGGTAGAAATGAGCATAGTTGAAGTCTCTAACTGTAATTGTGGATTTTTCTATCTACACTTCCCATTCTATTAGTAACAACCCCCCCCCCCAACCTACCCGGTACATATTTGACAGCTTTGCTGCTTGGTGCATATATTAGGATTTCTGTGTCTTCGTGGTGGATTGACCCTGTTATCATTTTGTAAAGTACCTCTCAGTCTCTAGTAATTTTCTTTTCTTAGAAATCTAATTTATCTGGTATTAGTATAGCCACTCCTGATTTCCTTTGATTAATGTTTGTAGGATCTATTTTCTCATCATTTTACTTTCAATCTGCCTTTATTGGTATATTTAAGTGAGTTTCTTTTAGACGGTATATATAGTAATTTTAAAAATTCAATCTGTCAATCTTTGTCTTTTAATTGGTGTGTTTAGACCATTTACATTTAGTGTAATTGGTGATATGTTAGGGCTTAAGTCTACTGTTTTATTTTTTGTTTTTTGTTTATTCTCTCTGTTTTATAATTCTGTTCTTTTTCTTGGTTTCCTATAGAGTTACATAAACAGTTTTAGCTTTCCATTTTGATTTATCTATGTTTCTGTAATGTTTATCTACAGAGCTTTTTTTGGTGGTTGACATTACAGTCTAGGACATCAACGTTTTGTCAGTTTAAGTGAAGTTTTGAGACCTTCCCCTTATGTCCCCTTACCTTCCCCCATTTATAATGTAATTGTCTTAAACAGTTCATCTAAGTACATTTAGAATCACATCAATCACCAAACATAATTTAGAAAACCCAAGAGGAGAATGTATTGTATTTATTCATATTTTACCCCTTCTGCAGTTCTTTCTTTTTCCCTGATGTTTCAAGATTCCTTTCCTATTCCTTCTTTTTCTTTTTCTTTTTTTTAAAGAGAACTTCCTTTAATCATTATTTTAGGATAGGTCTGAGAGTAGCAAATAATTTTTATTTTTCTTCATCTGAGAATATCTTAGTTTCCCCTTCTTACCTGAAGGATAGTCACTTGATATATGATTCTAACTGCTTTTTTTTTTTTAATTTCACCACTCAAAAAATGTGTCACTTCCTTCTGTCTTTTATGGTTTCTAACGAGAAATATACTGACATTTGAATTTCCTCCTATAGATAAGGTATCATTTCTCTCTTTCTGCTTTCAGGATTTCTTTCCTTTATTCTTAGTTTTCAGAAGTTTAACATGTGTCTTGGTGTGGATTTCTTTGGATCTACCTAGTTAATGTTTTTCTCAGAATCTTTAACATGTAGGCTTATATCTTTTGCCAAATTTGGGGGGAATTTTTAGCCATTGTTTCTTCAAGTAATTTTTTTTTTCTTCTTCAAGTACTTTTTAAAAAATCTCTGTTGTCTTTGTTTTATCTTTCTGGGACTCTGATAACACAAATGTTAAATCTTTTATTATAGTTCCGCAGGTCTGTAAGCCGCTGTTAATTTTTTTTCTTTCTGTTGCTCAGTTTGGGAAATTTCTATCTTCAACTTCACTGATATTTTTTTCTTTTGTACCCTCCACTCTATTGTTGAGCCCATTTGTTCGCTTTAATTTTTAGTTGTTATGTATTTCAGTTCTAAAATTTCCATTTGGTTCTTTTTTAGTTTGGGAGTTGTGTGTGTGTGTGTGTGTGTGTGTGTGTGTGTGGCTTTGTGTTTGTGTGTGTGCGCATGTGCTTAGTCTTTTTATTTCTTTTCTGAAACTTGATTTTTTCACTAGTTTCACATGTGTTTATAATTGTTGCTATAGTATTTTTTTTTTTATCATGGCCACTTTAAAACCTTTGTCAGATTATTCTAACATTTCTGTCTTCTCAGTAAATGCATCTATTGATTTTTTTTAGTTCAAATTATGATTTTCCTTGTTCTTGGTATGATAAGTGATTTTTTTATTGAAGCCTAGACATTTTGGATATTATGAAACTCTGATACTTATTTAAACCCTCTATTTTATCTAGCTTTCTGTGACACTTCTCTGACAGGGAACAGATTACTACATTATTACTGATTGGTGGAGGTAAAATCTAGTTTCTCTACATGATGCACACAGACATCGTGAAGTCGGAGGCGGGAAGAGGAGACTCATTACTCTGTAGCATGGATGAAAGTCCTATCTCCACATGTGTTCTTCTCTGACATCATTCTCATGGGAAGTTTTGGCAAGGGTGACAGACTGGGATCTCAGTGTGGCCTTTGCTAATGTAGGTAGGGCCAAAGTTTTTTTTCTGTGGTGTTTGGCTGGAGGAGAGTCATTATTGTCAAAAAGATTTTCATCTTGGTAAGCACACTTTTCCTGGTCCTTTGGCTAGAGAAAATGGGCTTTTTGGGGGGATTTTTTCTTTCTGTTTCTGTTGATGCTTCTAGGTTTTGCCTTTTTCAGCTTCAGATTTGGGGTATATGAGGCAAAAAGAAAACCCAAGGAACTCACTACCATGTTATTCCTTGCATTGTAATGTCCCCAACTGGCCTGACTTCTCTCCATCTTTCAGAATCTTCTTATATATAATATCCAGAGTTTTTAGTTGTACTTAGAATGAAAAATAGGGGAAAATGTTACTCCATCTTTCTAGAAGCAGAAGTCCTTTTGAGTCATTTTTGTCTTATTTATTTTTAAAGTACAAAAGATATGTATATTCATTAGAGGAAATTCAGAAATTGTGAAGAATTTTAAAAATCATCTGTGATTCCTGATATGTCTACCATTAGTATTTTCTCTTATATCTAGTTTTTTAAAGCTCACATGTAAATTATAGATCCTTTTTCTAAAACTAAAGACTACTATAAATTCATTTTATATATTTAATATACAACATACTATGAGTATTTTTCTTACAAATATCCTCTGAAAACATTATTTTTAATATCTGCATAGTATTTCAACATGGTCAATTTAACCACTACCCTATTTTATACACTTAATTCTCTGCTTCTCTAGATAGGTATAATATATATAGCAAATATTATTAATAAATGTTTATTAATGTTTATAACTAAATAATGTTAAACATACTCCTTGTTCACTTTAGATTATTTCCCTTTTATATTTATATCTTGTTTGCACTTTAGATTATTTCCCTGGATTCTTAGACAGTAACAAGATATGTGCCATTTAAAATTTTTTTTACACACAACCAAATAGATTTCTAGAAAGGTTAAACGCATGTACAATTCACTAGAGCATGGAAAGCCTCTGCCACCATTGCCAGCTTTGAGTGTGTCACATGTAAAATCTGTCATGAGTAATGACTTCCCAAGGAGACTGGGACCCACTATGCTTTTATGGCATAAGGCTGTGTGAGAGTTGTAGAGAACAGTAGAGGTCATCCAGATTTACAGACGAGAAGAAAATAGAGAGATGCGTGTGAAGGAAGCATTTCTTCCAGCCTGGAGCCACAGCTGTCGCCTCTAACAGAGGCGGACGCCAGCAAGCCTTGAAGCACTGCCTAAAATCTTGCTTCACACCAGTTTAGAAACCCAGTATCTGTCTTGTGTTTGTAAATAATCTGGCAAGGAGGAGTCGCAGCACTGTGAGAAGGGGAATGTGAATTTTCTCTGAGCCACCAAGAAATCTGAAGTTCTGTTTTCATAAAGCAACTATAACATCTGTCAAATTATCAACCTCACTTCCTGATTCATTTGAAAGGAGTTAAAAAAGGTGGCTGGGGATAGCAAAGGGATTCCAAAGACTTGGGTCAAAGTTTGCACTTCTACTCTTGCTTGGACAAGTTACAAAACCTTTCTGGGCTTCGGAGTTCTGCCTTTAAAATGAGAAGACTGGGTAAGACCCCTCAGAGGCCACTTCCAGCTTCAGTGTTTGCTTGTTCCATTGTGGTGAGAAGAACCCAGCAGACAGGGTTCTCTGAGCTGCCACACCCTGCCTTGGTCTTCAGGGTGTCATCGACATAGTCCACACCTACCCTCACCTCCAACTTCAGGTCACCCCACAAAACATGCCCTGCTTCTCTAACTCATTCTTAGAAGAGGAATCGTAGTCTTGGCCCAATTGTGGGCAGTCCTGAAACATAGGTTACACTTATTTAGGGAAGTGGTCTCAGGTTCTGAGAAAGGGGTAAAGTGCAAAGCAAGGTCATAGCCTTTCACAGAGTCCCCCAGGGCTTGGCAAGGGTTGTTGAATGGATGAAGTGTTTGTGACAGGGCCCATGTTTCAGTCAGTGTGTTCACAGCTCCCACTGCCTCAGGGACTGAGTCCCCAGCCTTTGGCCAGCATTGGGCTTGGGAAGCAATACATTGTGGCCGTGTTTTCAGAGTGAGTTCAGTGGGCCTGACATGACCCACATTTCCAGTCAGCAGTCAGCCACACACAAGATTATCTGTGAGTAGAAACTGTCACTGTCTATTTCTGCTCAGATTTTGGCAGCCACCCCTTGAGGGAACAGTGCGTCATTACAGACCTAACTGAAGTCAGGTTCCCTCTATGCAGATAGCAGTGTTCGGACAGACCATCCATAAGGAGCGACGTTTCCAAAGCACGAAAGTAGGCTGTAGCCACCAAGGAGAGATATTCTGGCAAATGATTAGCAGCATTTTCCCAAGAGAGCAAGTTTTCCCAAGCTTGAGGTGGAGACAGGGCTGTGTAGGCAGGCCTAGAAGTGTGTTGAGACTGTGTAGGTGCTAGACAGTTCTGGAAAAATCTGGTAGCATATTTAACAGAAAACCAAAACAAAACAAGGTGTGGTGGTAATGATATGGAAATTCTTGAAAATTAAGAGAAAAAAATAACAAGTCTGTATCCTCAGTCTTTTTTTTTTTTAAGATTTTATTTATTTATTTGACAGAGAGAGACACAGCAAGAGAAGGAACACAAGCAGTGGGAGTGGGAGAGGGAGAAGCAGGCTTCCTGCTGAGCAGGGAGCCCGATGCAGGGCTCAATCCCAGGACCCTGGGATCATGACCTGAGCTGAAGGCAGCCGCTTAATGACTGAGCCACCCAGGTGCTCCTGTATCCTCAGTCTTGACCTCTCCCTCTACCCTGGCTCTGGACTGCACAACTCTACTTGGCTTTTCTGATGTCACCCCAGATTTAAATGATCCAAAACTGAGATCATTCTCTCAAACTGGCTCCTCTTCCTAATTCTGTCGGTAAAACCTCACTTCCAGACACCCAGACTAAGGTCTTTGGGGGAAATTTTGATTTTCCCTTTCTTCACATTGAATCTGTCCCTGGCCATGCTGGTGATCATCTGTCTCTGGGTGTCTCCTTCTCTGACCTTTCTGAGTCATGATTTTGCAGTCATTGCTCACAAAATTGAACAAAATTAAAGTTATCATATAAAAAAAGGAATGCCAAGAGGAAAATTAACCAAAAATTGGAATACACCAGGGAATTTCCCATTTCTTCATCCTGTGGGCACCAACCCAGCCCAGGATGACACCCACACGACTCCTGGGGCCTCCTGAGTTGCTGTCTCTCTGGGTTGGGGCCTGCCCTTGCCAGATGGGGCCTGCATCTGTGTCTGTCTTCTGCGCCCAAGCCCCTGACCTGAACCTTTCTTGGCATTTGCTATTCCTGTTCCTAATGTATTCACCCATCCTCTTACCTGCCTCCTGAAGTCTGAATATCTTTCAAATATCAGCTCAAGTGTGCAACCTCTGCCTTGTATGGGTTCTCCTGATTCATACCTGCCCTGAGATCCTGTTGTACTCACAGCAAGGACATGAGCTTAGGCCCCAGAACCACAGGACACCTATAAGTGGTAGCTGTGCCAAGTTACTTCTCACTTCAGAGACTTAGGGGTCTTATCTGTAAAATAGGACTAATAATAGTACCTAACATATACGTTTGTGGAGAGAATTAAATAGGATATGGTATATAATGTACTTAGTATAATGTCTGATAGTCGATTAATAATCACTCAACAAATTCTTGTTGTCATTTTTTTTATTCTCCCATTTCAGCTTTTCCGTATTTGTTTGTTTTCATGTGACCATCTTGGCTACCCACCCCCCCCCCACTAAACTAAGTTCTTAAAGGGCAAAGACAACGATGTCTTTCTATTATGTTCTGTCCTGGCTGGCACTTCTCTACAATCACACACACACACACACACACACACACACACACACACACACTGGACATTACTGGGACAATACTGGGAGCTGAGTAAATACTGGCTTGACAAACTTCTGATCTGTGTGTATGGGAAAATAGGAAGACGGGGACTTCATTATCTATAAAAGATGAAACATGGACCCTGAATAAAAGGGGAAGAAGGGCCGCCAGTTAGGAGAGGTGGTGAGGAAGCTTTCCTAGGAGACACAGTTATTTAATCAAATATTACCTTTAGGAAGGATGAGTGTGATTTTACTTCAGGGAATTTGTAAAATAGATGAAGGAACAATTGATAGGGAAATGGCAGCTTCTAGATTTGGGATTTCAGACAATGTGTGAGGAGATGAGAAGTAAAGAGAGTGGCAGAAAAAGTCCCACATTGTAGCATTTTGTGACAGCCTTTTGACGACTGTATTTGATCGGGGAATGAAATACATAGTGGACTCCTCTATTTCAGAGTCATAATTCCAAAACCATTTCCCATCACACAAAACTGAGCCAAAGGTAATGTTGAAGGAGAAACCAATAGAAGGAAATTAAGGACAGGAAAAATGAACTGAAGTATTGAAAGATTCTCTTACCAGGTCATGCCTTAACACAAAATGAAAAGACAAGCAGCAACAGCCCTCGGACCCCTCACTGGTTTCCCAGGCTGGGACTTAACTGGAGAGTGAGAGTTCCTGCTTGTCCACTGCTGTTTTATTAATCAAGCCCCAGGGCACTGATATTATCTCTTCAGATTTATTCATTTCTTATTTGTTTTCCTATCTTTAAAATGCACCATTGTGTAGAATCTGGGCATGGCTACAAAGATTACCCCACAATTCTCAACAATGTCTATACTAATCACCCTCCCAACTCCCTCTCTCCTCCTCTCCTACCTGAGGGAGATCGACAGACCCAAGACCTCATCATCGGTCAGAACCTACAGCCCCTTCCACCACAGTCACTGCATGAACACTTCAGTGGGAGTATGAAAACAATTAGAAAGGCATACTTTGGGTGTGAAGACCAGTGATTCTGGACTTGAGCAGAAAAGCAGGAGAAAAGAACCATTCAAGGGAGAGTCCCTCTACTAAAACACAAACAAGAATAAAACAAAGCCAGCAAGATCAGGAATAGTAGAATTAGTCATTCAATATAGTAGATGATTATTTTTCAGCGAAACTCAGTGTTTCTGTTTCAGTACTAACTAGATGGGGGTTGGTGCGCGATGGAAGTGGGGGTGTTTGCATCCTGGCCTGTGCTATTTGTGCAAATTCCCAGTCAGACTGAGCCAATCTACAAAAGAATAAGAAAGAAATATAAATTATTATCCCAGGGTGGGCCTCTGGGTCACACCTGCTTTTAATGATGTTGGTTTTCAAAATCCCATTTGTTGCTAGTATGAGTATTCAGTCACAGGCAAGGGCCCCTGAGCAAAATAAGAATCAGAGGGAGAAATGTGCTCTAACCTGCACTGGGTGGAGGGGAATGGTGCCATTGCTAAATCTTTAAATAACCCTAGCCTGTACCCTAATGTTAGAAGTTTCAAAGTTTTACTATTTGGCAAACCTGCAAAACTTATATTAGATAGCCTCGAGACCTAGGCACATCTGTGGGCTTAAAATAAAACAGTCTTTTCCTTGTCCAAGAGAACTAAGCATAGAAATTAAATAGCCACGTTTTGGTTATCGAAAGGACTATTACCTGTATTTTATCTACCATTAGTGTTGACTAGGTTGGGGCCACTCTCTCCATCATTCAGCCAGAGAGCACCAGGGAACAAAGCCTAACTTTATAATTCATCTAAGCAAGGTATAGCTCAGATGGCAAATCTGCAAATACCAAAAATTAAAAGAACTCAAAACAAGGATCTATTCCTCTCCACACACATGCAATGCCTTATTGAGTCAAATAGCAATGCCTTCTGGATGATCTGCTTCACTCCTACACAGGTCGAGAATTGACTATAAGCTGTGTCAAAATTACAGTCTCCAGGTCACTGCCGGTGACCATAACGTTCTGCCTTTCTCTGGGTTTGAGGAAAACATGTGCTTGGTAGCTCGCCAGACATTTATTGCCACAGTTCAGCCATGTGCTGCCAATGTTAGAGCCAACAAGAGTGTCTGAAAATGTGCAAAAATGTGTTCTCATTGATTGCCTGGCACAGACTTTGCCTAGGGTAGGGGAACTAGAAGTTTTCATGCCAGAAACCAGTCCCCAAGTTAATGGAAACTGAGGGAATAATTTCTTACACTCCTTTTGACTCTGCCAAGGTTAAATGTAGTTGTGGTCACTCCACCTGCAGCTCAAGTACATCCTAGATCCTAAGATCTTGGAGAGGTCTGGTTCTTAAAATTAAATATGTATTAATAAAAGCCAATGTGACATACCATATCATGATATATAATCCACAATAATCTAAGCATATTGTAATAATATTAATTATAGGTTAGTATTATATTACTACTTAAGATTATATTTACATATTATATATTAATATAAGAATATGCTAATATAAAAATATTACATGAATATTCTGTTCCATTGCATTTGTGAAAATTGACTGAAGCAGCATTAGTAGATGTTGTGTTGAGTCCTCCAGATGCTGTCTCTTGGTGCTCCTGGCTGACAGAGCTAAGCTATCAGCCCTCTCCAGAAATTGCTCTTGGCCAAAGCCTGCCACTTCAACCAAGTTTCCTGCCCTAGAGACAACCTGCATGAAAATGACTGGTTGATGTGGTGATACTAACACTTAGTATCCTTACTCCAACTTGGAGCAACTCTGTAGCTTGAAGTTTCCTGTGGGATAGACTGAGACTTTCTTCCTCTGCCCAATCCTGCTTCCTACTCTCCCCGCAACAGCTGTTATTCCTGAGAGCACTCCGTAATAAACTTCCTGCATGCTAATCTTCATCTCAGATTCTGCTTCCTGGAGAACTTAATCTGTATCCATTGGTCCCAGGAGTGGTCTGAGTAAGCCAACACTCAATGGACTTCCACTGCTGCATCACCCCAGCCACAGGCATAGGAGTCCTATCACTGGTAGATAACTGATGGTCTCTGAAACAAGGTGATATTGGTGAAACTCACATTGTAAAGCCTGGGATGTCTTAGTAATAGCAAGAAGTATACTAGAGGGTTCAGTGTATCAAGTGTTTGATAAATATGGAAGAAATAGAAATTATAATGACAACGCAATCAGAAGGTTATTGCTAGAGGCAATAGATTCTTTGGAATATGGACACAGTAGATTTTTTGGAAATACTGAAAGGGATTACTCAGGAATTAAAGGCCAGGTTTGAAAGTCAGACGGACTCTTGGAAAAATATAAAGAGATTCTTGGTTCCTGCAGCTAAAGAGCAGAGGAGGTGAGTACCAGGTTCTGGATTAAACATAAGAATGGCCAGAGAAAGCTGAATTCTCAACCCAGGCAGGTCTACTAAGACAGGGTCAAGAACCTGCCTGGGAAAGAATGGCAGTCTAAGTTATAAGTTGAGGACATTTGAGCGGATGCATTTGGAAGTCTTGAATCCCCAGATTCCTTTGAGCCCTCTGGGCTGCCAGAAATGACCCTTTTCTCCCTATTAGAGGCCAATGCACCTTCTCCTTAAAAACACTGTTGATGCCTCTTCTCATAAGACCATACACGTCCCTCTCCGGATCTGCCTACATTTCTTCTCTGGCCACCGAGAAGTTGAGTCACAACAGAACCTGGCTGGAGGTGTCCTTGGCCTGTGAGAGGTGGTAAGGGATTGTATGTTCCTGAAGACAGTTGTAAGACCCCAGCAATAGGAGCTGGCAGAAACTGAGGGAGTACATATGGGGCTGGATACTGAGAGAGCTGAATATAAGGTTATGTAAGGAAGGCAGTGGATACAGGGGAACTTTCCTAGTTATAAGATTTGACACCCTCTCCAGGATCCTGGGATATGGTGCTAACATGTTATTAGAAGCTGGAAAAAATGATGGTCCACAGCAAGTAAAGTAGAAAGGCCTGAACCACCACAGCATAGAATAGAAGAGAGAATTGAAAAACTCAGGAAATGGGCCTACTAGAGTGGCTTTATTAGGCAAGGCCAGGAAACATCAAATGATCATGTTCTATGTGAGAGACTTATGAAAGCCAGTCACAGACTGGGCTTCCTGATGGCAATGGGGATGAAGCTACTGGAACAACAGAGGCCAGATGGCAGTGCTTCACCATTAGTTATGGTAATTGTCATATGAGTGGTAGGATTGGAGAGACACCCAGAAGGTGATAATAGAATATGATGTCTCTGAGGCAAGAATGATGAGCAGCCATCAAGAGGATTGCTCAATCCACATAACCAAAAGACATCAAGGATGTATGATCAGGAGGCTAAGAACAGCTATCCTAATAAAAAGTGAAGATCCTCTTGCCCAATTTCCAGACTTAAGCTTACTCATACATAGCCCATTGGCCAAAGAAGGACAAGGTCACCAGGATGAAGACCTATAGCACCATGTCAAGGATATATGGTAATGATTCCTCGTTCTTCTCCATAAGTACCTATGGCCATTTAATCAGATAACTGAACACTGGGGAGATGGGAAATTTTGAAGATAGTCAGACACAGATCGAAGTTTTATTAATACCCATAATCTGAAATGTCATTTTACTGCCCTCCCTCCCCATTAGAGTGGCGAAAATGGAGGACAGGTAAGAAATGGTGTCCTGGCCCAGGTCTAGTTTGCATGAGCCAACTGGGTCCACAGACCCACCCAATAGTCACTTTATCCACCCCTGGATATATAATCAGAATGAACATATTTGATAATTGGCATAACTCTCCCTTTGGTTTGTTGACTTGAGGAGGAAGAACTATCAGAGTATGGGGAGCCAAGTTGAAGACTCTGAAACTAACCTTTCCCCAGTGAAGAAAGTAAATAAAAAACAATATTCCATCCTGGGTGAATGGCAGAAATGAGTGTCACTCTTAAAAATCTAAAAGACATAGCATTGGTAGTCTCCAACCAAATTTCCAAATAGAACCAGTTGTTCTCAAGAGCAGGGCAGATCCTGGACCACTGCAAACTCAACCAAGTAGTCTCACCAGTTGCAGCTGCTGTGCCAGATGTGGTATCTTTGTAAAAGGAGATGAACAATGTAGTCTTCTTATATCCCTAAAAGGGATCAGAAGCAATCCACATAGACAACAGTATACATTTACAGCTCTACCACCAGGCTATGATAACTCTTCTCCCTTCTGTCATAACACAGTCAGTGGAGGCATGGACCATCTGGAAACCTGCAGAAGATCACTGGTCTACTGTACCAATGACTTTTTGATAATGAAAGCAGATAAGCAAAATATGGCGAGTATATTGGATGCTATGGTAAAGTATATGCACTCCATAAGTTGGAAGATAAATTCTATGATGATTTAGAGGACTACCACATAAATAATAGTTTTAGAAATTCAGGGGTCTGGGCATGCCAGGACATCTCTCCAAAGTTAAGTGCACATTACTGCTTCTCACACCTCCTACCACAAAGAAGGCAGCACAATGCCAGAGAGGTTTGGAAGTCACCCTTTTCCATACCTGGGCCATATGCCAGGTATAGTAGTTTCTTAGAACTGCTGTAACAAGTTACTACAAACTACGCAGCTTAAAACAATACATATGTATTCTTTCACAGTCTTGGAAGCCAGAAGTCTAAATTCAGGATGTTGGCAGGCCCTCCAGAGGCTTGAGGGGAGAGTCCTTCCTTCCAGCTTCTGGTGGCTTTTGGTGTTCCTTGTCCATGGCCACATCAGTCTAATCTTGGCCTTTGTCTTCACATGGCCATTTCCTTTTATATCTCTCTGTGTCTCAAATCTCTCCTTTTTCTCCTAAGAATACCTGCCACTGGATTTAGGACCCATCCCAATTCCAGAATGATCTCATCTGGAGATCCTTAATTTAATTACAACTACAAAGACTCTTTTTCTAAGTAAGTTCACATTCAGTTACCAGGACACAATTTAGTTCACTCACCAGGTGACACAAAAAGCTGTCAACTTTGAGGGAGTCCAGACAGGGCTATGGTGCAACGAGTGGCTCTGCCACTTGGCCATACAACCTGGCTGACACCATGGTATAGAAGGTATCTGTGTGGGAACAGGTGCCGTGTCAAGTATATGGCAAGCCCCAGTAGGAGAATTACAATATAAGTCCTGAGTTCTTCAGATCAGGGCCATGCCAGCTGAAGTACTGAATTACACACTTTGTGGAAAATAGGTCGTGGTGAGTTGCTAGATCCTAGTAGAGCCCAAATGCCAGAATTGTGTCCCCAAGTGACCACAAAGCCAGCACTACCCATCATGAGTTATCAGGTCCATCAATTATAAAGTTGGGTGGGCCTAGCTAAGACATCATAAAATAAAAGTGACATGAGCAAGGCCAGAAGGCACGGGTGAGCTGCACGAGCAGGTGGCCCAGGCCCCATGTTACCCACTGTGTTACAGCAATGCCTCTCCCTCAATCAGACCTAACCTTCTAGGGGAGGGAGTCTCTCATGGCCAGCTGATGAAGGAAAGGAAATACTAAGATTTGTTCACAAAGGGTCAGCTCAGTATGTGACTGTAAACCAAAAATAATACTGCACTATAGTCTCACTCAGGAGTGGCATTGAAGGAACAGCGTTACTAGGGTAAAATTCCAAGCCCAGCAGAGGCACTCACAGAGTGTGAGGGAAACCCAGAATGGAAAGTGTCTGTTTTTGCTGCCATGACTATAGCATGTCCTACTAGTTTCCTCTTAAAAGTTTGCTTGGAACTCGAGGCCCAGCAGGTTCATGGAAGAGCTGCTGTCAGAGCCTCTGTGAGGATGTGAGGCCCAGGCATGCAAGGCTGCTCCCCCAGAGGTCCCTTTCTCAGCTGCTTAGGTTGCTGCATGCAGACAGCCCCAGCTGGTAGCCTTTCCAAGACTTATGTTAGGCCAAGGTTTCTGAACCTTGTACTATTGCCATTTGGGACTGGACTATTCTCTGTGGTGGGGCCATTCTATGTATCATAAAATGTTTAGCAGCATCCCTTGCCCCCGCCAATATTGTAGCAGCTCAAAATGTTCCCAAACATTGGCAAATGTCCCCTGGAGAGAAAATCACCCCAGTTGAGAACCCACTGTACCAGGCTGAAGAGAGCCATCTTGCTAGAATCATGCCTCCTTCCTGGGGCAACCTGCATCTAAAAATGGAGCCCACAGTCTGAAACTAACTTGGGACAACCCTGAAGGCTTATTCCAGACTCAGAGTCCCCGTATTGGCTGAGGTAGTCTTCTATTGACTTTTGCACAGCCCAACCTTTCCTTCTGCCCAAGCTAGCTTCCTTCCCTTCCCTGACAGGTACTGATCCCAGGACAATGTCCCAATTATTTTACACACACATCTTCAGACTTGGGTTTGAAGCTGCAATCATCTTCCATTTCCTTGGAAGCTGCCTTTATTAAAATGAATTGTGCAATTTGTCTTTGCTGTACTACCTTCTTGATGACAATATCAACACTTCCTAACTCATCTGTATGAGTTGATTCAATAACAACATTCAACAATTACAGTGTGATTGCCATCTACAAGTTGCTGGGCTTGGGATTCATCAAAGGACAAGATTTAGGTCCAGGGATAGCTATGTAATTTGCAGGTCCCTTATTCAAATATTGTTAGGAATTTCAAAACAATGATAGCAGAGTATTAAACAAGGATGAGTCCCTTCTGAGCACAGGAGCACACATCCTGTGTGGCAGCATGGATCATTCACCCATGAAGCCAGTCCTGTATAGGTCATGTTCTCTTGAGACTACCTTCTCATCAGGGAGATGAGTATGAAACCATTAATTACACAATAAATTGTTTTGTTGCAATTGTGGGAAATGTGTTGGAGAAGTGCAAGCTCCTATGCAGCCTTATAATGAAGGAATCAGACTCTTCTGAATGAGGGCTTTGCAGGGAACAGAGAGATTTGGGACTTATGAGAACCCAGAGTCTTCTTCCTGATTCCTCATTGCATCATGAACTGCTTGCATGACAATTGGCCAGCAGCAGTTTTTTGTTTAAGACCATTCTTGCAGTCAGAGAAAATGGGCCACAGACATATGGCTTCCTCCAAATGCCATACCATACTTCCTTCACATAGAAATGGCTCCAGAAAAAGAACCATTAAAAGAAAAAAGTGTTGTTAAAATAAAGTGAATGGAAATATAAGGAGGTCCGTCACCACTTTAAGAAAATAAACCAAAATCCAAAATATTCTGAGAAACACATTAAGGAATTAGAAGGCATCGAGAAGTCCACAATAGGGCCAATTATGTGTCAGGTTCAGAAACCAATTTAATTTTATACTAACAGCAAGGAACCCTCAGCTCTATTCCCAGCACTCTGTAATTCTGAGAAAGTCACTTCAATTTTCCGTTTTTTGAATAATGAGAAAAAAAATTGATCTGTCATTTTGGATTTCATGAGTATTATTAGGATGATTCTTTTAGGAATCTTTGAGCTACTTCTTCTTCAAACACGAACACTATACATACTCCAACACATAGCAATCTAAGCCACTCAAAACTGGTGAATTCACTCTACCCAACCCCCACTGCAACCTAAAAAATATTGTGTGTGGAGAGACCAGACCCTCATAGGTACCTGTGCCCCCATTTTGGCAGGGCCTGTGGGGATGTCTCACCTTCTTCTCTTGTTCTTGCTTCTGTCAAGTCCACCATGTCTGTTATGAACATAGATGCAAACATAAGTTTTCAACTACTTAGTATATGATAACTGTAGTATGTCACATAAGTAAGGAAAGGGTGATTATTAAATGCATTAAGAAAACTACTTATCTCTCTGGGAAAAATCAAGCAAGCTTTTTACCTTACCCCAAATATCAAAACAAATTCCAGATGGATTAAAGAAATAAAGTGTTAAAAATAAAATCTTACAATAGAAGAAATTTAGATAATTGCATAATTTTGGTGTTTGAAAAGCCCTTTCTAAAAATAACACCAAAGACAGAGATTACAAAGTATATCATCAATAGATCTGACTATATATAATAAATTCCATAAATCCTATAAGCAAAGTTAAATGTCACAAAGCAGAAACAATTTGCCACATATATTCCATATAAAGGACCGTATCCTTTATATATAAAGAGCTCTTGCAAGTCAGCATGAAAATGACAAATTTTTTGGCTACCAGTTCCACTTCTGAAATTCATTCTAAAGAAATAGGCCTGGATATAAGTATCATAGTACTTACCCTTAAAGTTCCCATGGAGTCAGTTGGCCAGGGAACCTATCTTAGAAGAGAGTGAAGGAGTTTGACCTAAGTCTAGGGACCTGTCACATGGTCAATGGGGAGGGATGCTGATGGGAGCAACCCTGTATGAATTATCAGCTCTTAGAGAAAGAGGGTTCTAGAGAAGTAAAAGAGGACATCAAAAGAAGGTACCGTGCCAGAAGAGGTGTCCAAATCTAAAAACAAAGACTGGGGCCCAATAAAACAATTGAAACATGAAACATGAAAGACTGAAAATAATCCTCTAAACAACCCTAGGACCTGGTTAGTATTAGTAGCATCACTCCCTTGAAAATTCAGGAGAATAAAGCTGAGAAAGGTATAGTTATCCAAGCCTTCCTTCTCAAAAGGAGGAAATGGATTGAGCCCAGATTCCTTGTTCAAATTCTTTGCTCTTTTAGTTTGTATTCTCTCTTGGTGCTTTAACAAATGTTCCTACTTCTTTTTTTCTCATAGGACAATGGTAAAAGAAGGTCTCTTTGTGGGAAACCTGTAAACCAAGCTTGGTAAGGGCGGACTTTCCTATGGAGGCCTTTCCCAATTTCATGGGCCTCTGGACTGTGTCCGCTAACTGTTTCCAGAAATGTACCCGAGAGGTCTGGAGAGTTTGAAAGGGGAGCTCTGTGTGTTCAAGGTCGGATTTCATGTCACAGTTTTGCAGCTTCATGCACAGTCTGGATTTCCCTTAATAAATTACAGGTCCTGCCACTAAGTTGTGAATGGAGACCAGTAATAGGTGATTTAGGGGTGCACGGAGGCCTCCCAGACTCTTTAAAATTCAGTTCCTTTTTGTTTGTTTGTTTTTACAAAGAGGTGGAAAGTTAGGCCTTGAGCACCTTGAGTGCTTCACAGAGACTTTGTGAACCAGTATTTGTCAGGATTGCGTTACCTGATCTGAGCCCGTGCACTGGGTTATTGAATGATTAAAAAAAAAAAATCTTCTCATTCAGACTTGTAAAGATCACAGAATTGGAAGTTAGATTTTGCTTCTCCAGCCCTTTATTTCCTCTCTGCTTCACCTGACCTACCGAGGTATGTGACTCACTGTTAAATCACCAAAAACATGGATATTCCATACTCCTTCTAGGCCAGGACACAGGCAAAACTTTTCTGTAAAGGGCCAGATAACAAATATTTATTTTTATTTTTTTTACCTGAAAATACAGATGGTAAATATTTTAAGCTCAGTGGGGCCAGATGGTCTCTGACACAATGATTCCTCTCTGCCATTTGAAATTAGCCACAGACAGTTCTCAAACAAATGGGCATGGCTGTATTCCAATAAAACTTCATTTACAAAAACCAGTTGTGAGCTGGAGTTAGCCCATAGGCCATAGCTTGCTGACCCCTGTTCTAGTCAAAACTCCTGAACCTCACATTGTTTTCCATTTATTCCATCTCTTATTCTTGTTTCTTCCAAATTTTGTGTAACATCTGAGATATAACCAGTCCATTGACAAGTAAAAAGGAGAAAGTTGGCTTTTGAAAAGTATAGTACCTGGTGAATCTGAATATGCCCCTTCTTCTGGGTTCCTGTTCCCAAGATGTATACTTATGGTTGTTTCTTTAAATGTCTATTCTATGTTTCTCAGTCTGGTATGAAGTGACAGGTGCTGCTGTGATGGGGCCTAGCAACCCATGGTACCAAATGTGCAAGCCATGGTATGTATCCTGAGGTGAATTCTTTTTTTGTCCATTCACTGAGAGCATTTACATGCATTGTTTTTAGCTACTACTTGCATTAAGTACATTTGCATGCAAGTGCAAGTGCAAGAAGGAAACCATCCTAATCCCTGCAACACCCTAAATGCCTATAACTCTTGCTTTTCCCAAAATGCTGCCACAACTGTCCATAATACTTAACCCTTACAGAACTGGATTGAATAATAGCTCTATTTATTGAGATCCTACTAAGCGCCCAATACTTTTCAAGCTAGTCTGTCCTTACCATATTACATAATCAGGCTGACAACTCTGAGATTCCATTTGCCAGGAAAGGTAATAGACTCAGAGAGGTTTACCCCACTGTGGAACAGCCAGGTTTGTCTGACTCCCAGCCCCATGCCCTTAATCGTTATACAATCATTATTTTTTAAGTTACCAACTTATTCCTGCATTCATCCACTCAATATTTATCAAACTTTTCCTACTTCCCAGATGCTGGGCCAGGCACTGGGAATATAGCTGCAAACAAGCAGACAGAGTTCTGTGCACTAGGAGCTCTCAGATGCTAACCTGTCATCACCCAGAACCACATCACCACAACTGTAGCATGGTCTACAAAGGAAGGCCCCAGGAATCACAGTGGTATGTGGCAGAGGGACCATTAACTTAACTCCCATAAATGGTTTTTATATTTATTCAAGGACAGCAATTGCCCTTCTATTGTCTGCTACTTTATGTAACTGCCCTATCAGGACAAATGGTTCTGATTTTTCCCTCTTCTCTATCTGGGTATGCCCAGATGAGTAGTGTCAGAAACCTATATGGCCTGCCTGTATGGTAGTCTGTGAAGCAACCAGAAATAATGAGATAAACATACAGCAATGTGGAGAGCCCTTAAAAACATAGCGCTGTGTAGGAAAAGTAGTAAAAGAATGCAATTTACACCACAATGTTGTTTGTGTAAGTTAAAGCACATATACCTACAAAATAGCCCAATATATTTTATAAAAAGAACACGACTATTTAGGGACCTATATAAAACACCTTACACTGGGCCTGGGGGTAGGAGTGGGGCAATAGCTAAGAAATCAAGGATAAAGGGGAAAAAATAAAGCAAGAGAGGAGCCTTGAACAGACTGTACTAAGAAATATGGTTGATTAAATCTTTGCCTGTGAGGTCTCCAGAATAAACCACAAAAGCAAAAAAAAAAAAAAAAAAAAAAAAAAAATCATTTGAGAGCGCAAGTTGCCTCAGTGGTGTACTGAACAAAATGTGACAATCTTTAAATGCTCACCCTTAGCTTCAGGCAGAGAGTTTTCATAATGGGAAAAGAGTCAGGGAAGATAGAGGCCGAGAGGAAGATTCTCTCTATCAGAGGGAAAAAAGAAAAAAAAGAACAGCTCTCTGGGAACAGTGGTGAATGTTCCTGTATTTATATAGACATGGTCCCTTATAGATAAGGGCCATATCTTCAGTACTTGTTATAAAATAACCAGCCAAGTATGAGGGATTTGGTGTTTCCAAAGTATTTAAGGGATGACAGCCGTGACATCAGTGTAGAATATCCTGACCAAAAGATTCTTCATCAAGTCCATTTGGCATTGTGAAACAGTAGCTGATATCCGGTGTTGATAGTCTCACTAAATTTCGGTTCCAGTTGACAAAGTATGAAGTAAGGAAGAACTGAGTGTGGCCCCACGGAGGTAAAAGCAGCTGGTCTCTGCCTCCTGAACAGAATGTTCCCAAAACAGTGCTGTCATTTCCAGTTCTTTGCAATGACACAACCACTGAATTTCTTTGGAGACACGATATACATCTTTCCACATTCCCCCACCTCCACCCTACCCAAGGTAATGAATATCAGACTTGGAAAGGAAGAGAATAAAGGACATCTCTCCCAGCAGTCAAGGGCCAAGAACACGAGGTTAAGTCTTTCTCTTGTCTCCAAATAAAATCTTGGACAAGAGGGCAGTTGCATTGAGAGGGATCACCAAAGCTGTTTTTATCTGCTAGCGTTCCATTCGGGGAGCTGATTTGTAGGCTAGAAATATGCAATGTACGAAAGAAGGGATCATTTATTTCTTGACTGACCTTGGGCGTTGATTTATCTCAAAACTGAATTTTCCTCTTGGTAAAGGAGGGCTAATTCTTTTCAGTAAGCCCTTGAAAGCTCCTGCCATCAAAAACAATCCATATGCTGAATGCACAGAAATGCTCTGAATTTAAGAAAGGTGATGTGGGGAGTTGTAAAGAGGGAGGAGATGTGAAAAGAAAAAGAAGGTTGGAAAAATCTGGGGGAAGAAATGATGTTTAGCTAATGACGCACATTTCAAGATAGAAAAGAAAGCAAGGTGTTTGGAGATGAATAAATGTCTCCCTTGCCCCCTGGGCACACGAGTGCTCTCTCTCTTCACTGACCACGCCAAGCAGTCCCTGTGTGGTGGCCGCCTCAGCTCGCTGGCTGACCTTCCCCTGACTCCATGAGGGAAGAAACAGTGAGGCCCTATGTCCTCACTGGGCCAGGCCTTCCTGTGACCCTCCTGAGACCTCTCGGTCCCTTTCCCACAGCCCTCCCCAAAAGCCTCGCTGTAGCTCTTGGTTTATTTTTTCAGGTGAGTAAACTCTGTATCGAATACTGGTTTCTCAGTTGCTTTTAATTAGGCTTCTGGGTTCCACTCTTTCATCTCGGTGAAATCTGCGTCACTTTTCTCCAGCTATTTTTGGTTCTAAAGCCATGGGTTTGCTTTCATTCAGCTAATTGAAGGCACACAGGAAAGGAGAGAGGGGATAATCCCAATCGTTTGACATTTCTTAGGGTTGTGATAAACCACACGTTTTTTAGCAACAGAAAATCCCTTTCAAAACGTTATAACTCTGCAATCTCTTCCCTGAGGGGATGGAGTGCCTGCCCACTAAGGCTCCAAGGTTAATGTCCCGTGGGCTGCTCTGAAGCCCCTGAATCCCAGGTAGAGAGTGGGAGAGCCAGTGAGATGTCAAGATGTGACCAAATAGTCCCTTCATAATTTTCCCTCTGGTGGTGAGTTCAATCCCACTGCCCTGGCTGTGGCAGCCACGGCAAATGTTGCCATTGACAGAGCTCTGGGGGAAAGGCTCAGCCAGACACCTTTAACATCAGAGGACAGAACTGATGTTTCTGTTCCATGAAACATCCCATGAAATGAAAAGCCAGCAGCCAGGTGCTTATTTAATCCCAAAAAGGGCTGTAGGGGAAAAAAAAAAAAAAAAATATATATATATATATATATATATATATATATATATATATATATATATATATTTTATTTAATAAACTTTATTAAATCCTAATACGAGATCCTTTTTTTTTTGCTCTTTAGACCAAAAAGATCCTGTGAAAATTATATTCCTGAGGTATATATAATTTGTTTTTACCAAGACTACTTAGTAAACAAACTTCAGATCTTGCCAGAATAATAAAAATAGGTTTACGTAAGGCAAATATATTTATTTTTATAGTTAAGATAGATAAGATTATAGGCATTCCATAAAGCTTCTACAAAATGGAAAAATAAGCCTACTTATTCATTATTTAAAAAAAATCAAAATGATATTTACATTTATATCTCCACACACTGTGATCGTTTCTTGGCCTTTCGACTAAAATCAAGTGTATATCTCCATATACTGTTGTCCTCCAAATTCACTCTGGATAACAAAAGGGAAAAATTACTAACTACTTCTAGTTTAAGTACTTAAATAGATCCAGGACAAGACCAACTGACAATAAATACAAATTTCATTTTGAGGTAACTTTCATAAAATAAGAAGTGGGAAAATACTTATAATTCATACACAAAGAGATGATATACCTAGTACCTAAATAGCTCCCACAAGTCCATAAGAACAAGGCCAACTGCTCAGAAGAAAATAGGGAAGAGTACACTTCACAGAAAAGATCACAGAAATTTAAATATATGAGAAGATGCTCAACCCTATTTCTAAAGAGAAAAATTATAGATTAAACTGCATTGGGATTCCATTTTCCAACTCCCAGATTATTTTAAAAAAGGGGGAGGATAACACCGTGATTGCTAGGGAATAGGAGGAAGACTCATCTCTAAAAGGCTGATGGGGATGTACATTGTTTTTGATGTCTATGGGAGAAATTGGCAATATTTATTAAAATTATAAATGCATATGCTCTTTGATCCTAAATTATTTTTCTAAGAATTAAAAAAAAAAGAATTTATTCTATAAATATATTCACGTAGGGGAGAAATAAAATATGTACAAGTTATTCATTGTGGCATTGACTACAATAGCAAAAGATTAGAAATAACCTTTCATTCAATAGGGGACTAATTACATAATTTGTTATAACCCTGCAGTAGAATATTATATAGCTATAAAAAGTAGGAATTTATGTAGTAGTATTAAACAATCTCCATTCCATATTATGTGGAAAAAAATCTGGTGACTAGAATACATCATCACTTGTTAATAATGGGAGCTAGATAGATGTAGTCAGAGATTATGATGAGGATGGTGACAAGGAAGAAAAGCAGAGATAAACTGTGTCTGGCACCCACTGGGTTTTTGTTTGTTCGTAATAATATAAAATATTTCTGGAAGTATATATAAGACTTTAGGTGCCTTACAAGGATTAGGTGTGCCAGAGAACGAGGTTTAATGGGGAATTCTCACCATGAACTCTATTATAGTTCTGATTGTGTCACCTACAAAGGTATGCTGAAGTCTGAACCCCTGGTACTTTATCTGAATGTGAACTTATTTGAAAATGGAGTCTTTGGTGATGTAATTGAGTTAAGACGAAGTCGTACTGGATTAGAGTGGTCCAATCTAATATGATTGATGTCCTTATTAGAAGAGAACAAGAGCTGGGGCTCCTCAGTGGTTGTGTTGGTGAAGTGTCTGTCTTTGGCTCAGGTTCAGATCCTGGGGTCCTGGGATCGAGTCCCGCATCGGGCTCTTTGCTCAGCAAGGAGTTTGCTTCTCCCTCTCCCTCTGCTGCTCCCCCTGCTTGTGCAACCACTCTCCCTGTCAAATAAATAAGTAAAGTATTTTTTAAAAAAGAGAGAGAGAGATGAGAACAAGAGTTGCAGATACGCGCACTTCATCTTCGTGTGAAGACGAAAGCAGAGGTTGAGGTGATGCTTCCCCAGACAAGGAAGGCCACAGATTGTCAACAAAGTACCAGGAGCTGGAAGAAAGCCCGGCATCCCATTCTCCCTCTCAGCCCTCCAAGGAACCAACCCACCAGCACCTTGATTTCAACTTCTGGCCTCCAGAACTGTGAGAGAATACATTTCCATTGTCTAAGCCAACTAGTTTGTGGTACTTTATTACTGTAGCCCTAGGAATCTAGTGCACACCCTTTAGTGATTTTTAAATTTTCAATCATGTGTATGTAATATCTGTTCACAAAAATAAATAGTAGATTGAAATTTTTTGGCCAAAAGTAAGAATAAATAAATAAAATAGGTTTTATAATACCTTGCCTCTGATTAACTTTCTAGAACCATACAGAATTTCATCCACCCAGAATTTCATGTGATGTATAGGAAATTCATTTCAATAGAGTCAACCATACTTAAGCTAATCTTTTAAAAATGAGAAAAATGAACAAACAAAACCCCAGAGGATGCTGGGTATTAGCGCTCTCCTGAGTACCCACCCTGGCAGCCTGAAGCTGAGAGCAAGCTCTGGATGGAGTTACTTCTTTTCTATCTTGCCTTCGTACCACACATTTCTTTTTTCTTTTCTTTTCTCTTTTCTCTTCTTTCTTTTACATATTTTTTCTTTCCGTTTAAGAAAAAAGAGAACTCGCTTGGTAAGAAAGGCTGCCTGAGCACATTGAAATGATCAGGGCTCTTGGAAAACTCGGATCTTGAGGGCTCCTGGCCACTGTCTGTGTCCGCAGTCACTACTGGAGAGTCTGCTAACAGCAGGTTAGCCTGGCAAGTGCCACAGCAATATTGATGTCACTGACTCCTGGAGTTCTTTCTCTGCTTATAGAGGGAAACTGTGATCTTTCACAAACTTTGACTGGAGTATATATATATATTTGATATTCGCTCTGAAATTAAAAATGTTTCTGTGATCACACACAGCCAAGACACCAAAATGTTTGACCAACTCAGTAAACTCAAACAAAATTAGATTTTGGCATTAGATGCTCAGCTGATTTTTTTTTTAAAGAAATCACTTTTTAAAAATGATTTTATTTATGTATGTATGTATGTATTTAGAGAGAGTGAACGAGTGCAAGGAGAGGCATGGGGAAAGAGAGAATCCCAAGCAGACTCCCCACTGAGCACAGAGCCCAAAGCAGGGCTCGATTCCCCAATCCCGAGATCATGACCTGAGCTGAAATCAAGAATCAGTCACTCAACCAACTGAGCCACTCAGGTGCCTCAAAAGAAATCTCTTTTTAATAGGGAAGTTTTAGATTTACAAAAAAATTATAAAAATAGTACAGAGTGTTCCTATATCCCCCACATTGACATCCCATTTATCATATTATTAACTTTGTATTAGTCTGGTACATCTGTTACAATTAGTGAACCAGTGTTGATACATTATTGCTACCTAAACTCCATACTTTATTCAGATTTTCTCAGTTTTTACCTAATGTCCTTTTTCTGTTCCAGGATCCTATCCAAGATACAACATTACATTTTGTCCTCATGTCTTCTTAGGCTTCTCTTCACTGTAATAGTTTCTCAGACCATCCTTGTTTTTGATAGTCTTGACAGTTTTTTTTTTTTTTAAAGATATTTATTTATTTGTCAGAGAGAGAGAGAGCTCACAAGCAGGCAGAGTGGCAGGCAGAGGCAGAAGCAGGCTCCCTGCCAAGCAAGGAGCCCGATGTGGGACTCGATCCCAGGACCCTGGGATCATGACCCGAGCCGAAGGCAGCTGCTCAACCAACTGAGCCACCCAGGCATCCCGCCTTGACAGTTGTGAGGAGTACTGGTCAAGTATCTTGTAGAATGTCCTTCAGTTGGGATTTGTCTGACTTTTTTTCCCCTCATGATTAGACTAGTATTATGGTTTGGAGGAGGAGGACCACGGAGGTAAAGTGCCATTCTCATTACATTGTACCAAGGGTATGCTATCAGCATGACTTATCCCTGTTGATATTGACCTTGATCACCTGGCTAAGGTAGTGTTTGTCAGGTTTCTCCATGCAAAATTGCTTTATTTCCACCCTTCTCCCCCATATCCATACCGTTCTTTCTGGAAGGAAGCCACTGTGCACATTATATACTTATGAGGTGAGAGGTTCTGCTCTACCTCCTGAGGACAGAATAGCCACATAAATTGTTTGGAATTTTATGCACGAAGATTTGTCTTCTTTCTCCCATTTATTTGGGTATTCAATATTTGTTTATATCAGAATGGGCTCATGGATATTTATTTTATACTTTGGATTATAATTCAATGCTACCTTATTTACTTAGCTAAATTTTTGATTAAATAAAATAATTGTTTTGGCATTATGTATAGATGACTTTAGAACCCAAAGCCTACCACACGACTATACACTTTTTTTCACAACTATATACTTTTTATGTGCTCTCTTTCAATGTGCTCACATGGTAACCATATTTCTAATAAGTCATTTATTCAGAAAGTATGTACCATGTGTGTACACATTACTACATGCTGGGCATCAGTAGTGAGTGGAATAGATTGCATCCTTGTGAATTGTCAATCTAAACTTTCATTTATTTATTTTACATAGCACAGCACTAGAAAATCTGAACAACAAAGACAATATAATCCTGTCCTCAAAAAACTCCGACAGTCACTTGGGCAGGCAGGATGCATGCCCAAATTCATGTAAGACCAGAGAGAAAAGTAAGTAGGGAATAATTAGACCAAAATGTGTCTGATGTGCAAAGTTAATCAAGGACGGTTATCTTGAGATAGCACAGGCTTAGAAAAATTTAAAAAAAAAGTTTTGTTAAAAAGAAGGTTCTGGTAATATGAGACAGTTGTTGGAAGGGACAATTGGGTCAAATGTAGATTTTTAGTATTTTTAAAGGTAGACTGGACAGACTTGTATACAAAACTGAGGAAGAGAATGTAGTGAGATTCAAGACTATAGATGAAGGGTCATCTGGCAGAGAAACACTTTAAGGAACAGAAAGGGGTGCAGGAATTCCTTTTGGAGAGATGATGGAGATAAGGAAGATATGTTACTACTACTGAAAATGTTGGGGAAAATAAAGCATATTCGATCTAAAAGAAAATCTGTATTACCAGGTACCATGAAGGAATGATGCTAAGGGAAGAAGGTGTGCCTTTGTGGAGGCAAAATACTCCATGAATTCTTTTTTTTACATCCTTTTATTGAGGTATAACTGACGAAATTATGAGATATTTAAAATTGCAATGTGATGATTTGATATACGTATACATTTTGAAATGATCCCTCCATTGAATTAACATTTTCATCACTTTCACATATTTAGCTTTTTTTTTTTTTTTTTGGTAAGAACATTTACATTCTACTCTATTAGCAAAATTCAATTATACAGTCCAGTGTTGTCAGCTGTAATCACCATGTCATACATTAGAGCCTCACGCTTTTTTGTCTTATAACTCTATGTGTCAGAAATATCTATGAAAACTTTCATTACATTTTTGAGAAGAGCAAGTAGGATGATTCCATAAGTCCAAGCTGGAGATGCTGTGATGGTTCTCAATGTAAAAGATGCTTTTCATCCCTTTCATTCACCACATTTTACTACTCACCCTCCTGTCTTGGCCCCCAAGAGATTTGATATGTTCTCCTCCTAATATGATTACAATATGTCAGAGGATTGAAAGAAAAACACTGACATTAAAAATATCAGAAAAATGGTAGCATGGTTTAAATGTTCTTCACGGACTATAGCTCCTAACAATGGTTTCTTGCTTGCCAAACATTTTACAACACTTCGCACAGAGTAAATACATTGCCTAAAATATGTTTTCTAAAAAAACAAGCATATAGAGATGTATGTTTTAGTTTTAAGTCTGAGATTTAAAAATAAATTTAGTACTTGACTGTTTTATTATTATTTTTTTAATTATAGCATCCATCTTTCCTCACCCGAGTCCAGGTTCCTTGGGTTTTTTCCATCTTCTATGAGATATCTACCCTCCTGCTTTCCTTCCCACAGATTCCTCCAAACAGATGCCAGATAGAAGACTACAAAGGTATAGCCTTTTCATTTAGAGCTTTGCAAATGTTTGTGAATTATCATAACAAGTCTTCCGAATGAAAAATGCTAGCAATTTTCTCTCAGGAAGTTTTATGTGGAAACATGTCTGGTCCCAACAAACCCCAGAGGACTTGCTGCAGCCTCTGGCCACCAATAGAATGATCACTGTCAGTGTTTTCATATTAACTTCCTCCTGGGGAGAGTCTCCCAGCTGCTGATATTCAGTAAATGGCCCCAGGCTATCTCTGTTCTCAGTTCACTGACCTCACATGGACCACAAGTAGCTGTGGGGAATAGGGATGCCAGGCTCCAACTCTAATTTCACTGTTTCTGAGGTGTTAGTGGTAAATGGGAGTCTATTCAAAAAACCAACCCTCCCACAAACAAGCTTATTAATGAGCTTGAGATCTGCTCTCTTCTCTTCCCTAAGTAGCATAAGTACATCCTCAGTTTTTGAACTGAATTTTATAAATTCAATAAATATAAATTTGCATTTTCCTGATCATGAGGGTCTAGTTCCTATGCCACTTACTAGCGTGCAATGGTAGTAGTGATTGACTAAGACAAAGAATAGTAACGATTTGCATTTCTGCTACGCTTTAGAACATACAAAGAGAGTTCATTTGTTTTCTCATCTTGCATTTGTAACTTTTTCTTTACAGAGTTCATCTTTGGTGTCAGACTGGCTAGAATGATATTAGCTAACATTTATAGAGTCCTTATTGCTTCCCAAGTTGTGCTCTACGACTTTTATTTGTACTAGTTCATTTAACTCTTACGATAACCTCTGACAGGTAAGATTATTATGCCATTTTACAGATGAGAAGAAAAAGGCACATCTTGTCCATAGTCAAACAGATCCTATGTCATCTGGTTCCAGAAGCTGTACTCATTCCTGCTCTGTTTACCCTGCCTGGGTTCAAATCCCATTTGGTCACTTTCTGCTGCATGAATGTGAGCTAGTTATCTCCCTGTTTTTATCTTAATCCCCTTACCTTTAAATGAGAATATCACCTATCACACAGGGATTTGAATGACATAATTTATGTAAAATCCCTGCTATGTGCTAAATAGATGTTAGATATCACTTTTATTTGGGATCACATATTCTTTTGATAAACACTGAGCGTATATTATATGTAAACACTAAGCTTATTCTGACAGTACAATGGTGTATTCATTTCCCGTTGGCGTCATAATAAATTACCACAAGTTTGGTGTTTTAAAACAGCTCAAGTTTGATATATTAAGAAGTCTAAAATGGGTTTCACTGGGCTAAAATCAAAGTGTCAGGAAGATGGTGTTCCTTCTGGAGGCTCTGGGAAGAATCTGTTTCATTGTTTTTCCAGCATCTAAAGGCTGCCTGCACTCTTTGGCTCATGATTCTCTTCCTTCATCTTCAATGCCATCAGTACAGACATTGAGTCTTTCTCACTCACATCCATTATCCAGACCCCTGGTTCACCATTACATCTCGTCTCTGACTCTACTGCCCCCTTTCCCTTACAGGGACTTTTGGGATTACATTGAGTTCACAAAGATAATCCAGGATAATCTCTCCATCTCAAGAGCTTTAACTAAAGTATGCATATAAAGTCCCTTTTAATATGTAAAGTAAATCTGCACAGGTTTCAGGAATTCAGACATGACATCTTTGGGGGCCATTCTTCTACCAACAACAAATGGTAAACCAGACAGTTCCTGACTAGGTGAGATTGACTTATGATCCGACTTTTAGCAAAGAAAGGTAGATGAGAGATGAAATGGTTTACAAAGGCCACTGGAAAGGCTAGTGGTGCTGAACCTTGTCAGGCCTTTTTAAGGTTTTAAGAAACAAGCTTTTTACAAAACACTTAAGGTTACTCTCTAAAAACACAGTGAAACATCAGATTAAGAAGAAAGAAATTGGTGTTGCCAAGACATCTAATGAAATATTCTAGTTACGCATTCTTTTTTTTTTTTTTCTGGTCGTACAATACTTAAAATGTAGTATTAACATGTTATTGATATATTAATGCTGGAGATGATATTTCAGAAATATTTTGAAAATATGATTAAAATTCTTAACCTGAAGAGAGTTTTGCAGCTATTTTACTTTGTTCCTATAGTTAATCAAATTTACTCTTATAATACAAATATTCTACTTGGAAACAGTCAAAGCCAACTCCAAGCCCATGGTTCTACCATTGTTAAAGACTCATTCCAATTAAATGCAGGCCCCACCTCTTCAAGCCCCCATAATAAACCAGTATTTTTCATATTACATGGTGCTCATAGAAAACACTTCATTATAACATAAATTCTTCTCTTTCCATTAATGATGTGATAAAGCATGGACATCAGAACTTTGTGGTTTCAGGGTGTCTACAAAAAAAATTTTTTCATGAGATGATGGTTAATAATACCTAGAACCTAATGGTATATAAAACAATAGATACAATTTTAAAAGTAATATTCTATCAATCTTGTTGTACTTTACAATTACATTAAAGCTCTTCTGCTGTTGTTTAACATATTTTCTGGAAATGCAGAATCATTCAGTGCTGCTTGCATATACTTCATATAGCTCCCTATTTATCATTTAATATTAAAAGAGCATTCTTAGTAAAGAAAAAATGGAAACACACTAGCTACCGATCTCCACACACTAAATGATAGAGGACAGATTTTTCATGAATCAAACCTGCCACTGAGCACTTCAGAAATTTAATGACACCGTTGTTTCCCATTTGTTGGTTGGAACTCCAGGGACAGGAGAGTTGGCTTTATTCTGATAGACCTCAGCTGAGTTAGGTAAAAGGCTTGTACCACATAGAAAATTCTCTCCAAAATAGTATGGATGTACATCAAGGCGTTAAAAATAGAGCTACCCTATGACCCAGCAATTGCAGCTATTAGGTATTTATCCCAAAGATACACATGTAGTGAAAAGAAGGGGCATATGCACCCCAGTGTTCATAGCAGCAATGTCCACAATAGCCAAACTGTGGAAGGAGTTGAGATGCTTTTGAATAAAGAGTGATGTGGTACATATATACAATAGAATATTACTCAGCCATCAGAAGAGATGAATACCCACCATTTGCATCGACGTGGATGGAACTGGAGAGGATTATGCTAAGTGAAATAAGTCAATCAGAGAAAGACAATTATCATATGATTTTACTCATATGTGGAACATAAGGAATAGCTCGGAGGATGACAAGGGAAAGGAAGGAAAACTGAAGGGGAAGAAATCAGAGAAGGAAGCAAACCATGAGAGACTCTGGACTCCAGGAAACAAACTCCAGGAAATAAACTGAGGGTTACAGAAGGGAAGGGTAATCAGGTGATGGGTATTAAGGAGAGCACGTGTGGTGATGAGCCCTGGGTGTTATATGCACCTAATGAATCATCGAACATTACATCAAAAACTAATGATGTACTATATGCTGGCTAACCAAACATAATAAATAAATAAATAGAAAATTCTCTCCACAAATCAGGAAAACAACTGATTCTCAAGGGTATTTAGGATGTAGGTCATTAAATTTGATGAAATTGGCATTCAGTTCAAGAACTAGAACAGACCTAATGATCATCTGTCCTAAAGTTATCATTTTATGAATGGAGAAATTGGGGCTCAGAGAACTCAGGTGACTAGCCATAATCACCCTCAAGTTAGTGGCAGAGCCGGGACATGCCTGGAACCAGTAAACTCACATCAATCCATATTGGGTGCTTAGATCAGTGGGAGGAAATTTTTCATTTTAAAAGGTAAATCTAAGATGTAAGATTATCTTCAACTCACTTTCTCCCAAGGATACACTGAATCACAACTATATGTCAAACAATTTCTTCTTAAAAAAAAAAAAAAAAACAAAGGGCTGGCTGAATAATGACTACACATCGAACAAATGAGAAGAAAACCACACTGTGGTGGGTAAGAGAGGCTGGGACAAAATTTTGCCATAAATCCCACCCTTGGTATGGCATCCCATAACCAGGAGGGAACTTGGAATGCAGAGCTTCTCCGAGAAGTGAGGGGTTCAGATTCCACATTAGGCATCCCAACTTTTGGAATATATACTTGGGAGACCAGTTCACAAAACATCTGGCTTTGAAAACTGATGGAGCTTGTATCTTGAGATACACAAGACTCTAGTGATCTGAGAAGTTGATTTTAAAAGGCTTGCACACTCTGACTTGCCTGCCCCAGGGCCCAGCATAGAAGTAGCCAAAGGTACCCAGACTTAAAGTAAAGTAAGTTTACCTGCTTATATTAAAGTGTTTGCATGAGGGACAGGCATCTAATTTACCACACACATCTAAGAGCCTACTGGAACACTCTCCAGGGACAGAGGATGGTGGGTGTCATCTTTGCACAAAGTCCTTTCTATGATCCAGAGCACCAGCCTCTCCCAGAGGTGAGCTTTCACACATGTGTGGTGCCCTGATTTGGGGGACTGGCACCTATAGGATTCCTTTTGATCTTCTGGCTCTGGAGGACAGGTGAGCATGCATTCTTGATCTCATGGGACTATAATAATTGGAGTCACCCACAAAGAGTTCATACCCCTGTATGGCACACCAATTTTTCTATCTGCTGCCAAGGGACACCTCTACATTGCCTGGCCTTGGGGGCCAATGGGGTTTACGCTTATGGGTCTCATAGGACAGTAGCCAACAGAGAAAGAGTTCTTAAGCAGCTACCACTCCCAGGGCACAGCAAAAGTCAAGAGGCCCAAAAGCTCAGTCTTTCTGTGAATGAGGCCCATTAACTGATCATCTTGACTGCGAGTTGAAGAGTAGGCTTCTAATTAGGTACACATCTTATTGTATTTTTTCCCAGAGACTTCAGAGGGCAAGTACCATGTTTGGCTTCACCCTCTGTTGGACTCCTTAATGCCATTGTCTCCTGGAGGGAAGTTTCACATGTGTCTGGTGCCCTGTTTTTTGTGTCTGGAGCCTTGATTTTTGTGCCCACGACCCAGGGGATGCCCCTTGATTGCCTGACTCTGGGCGTTAGGGGTCTTACATTCCTTGGTGCCATGGGACTGTGGCAATCAGAGAGATGGTTCTTGGCAGGTTACCACCCCCAGGGCATTGCACAGATAATGTACTGGAGCACAGCCCCCCATCCTTCAGTGAAGGAGGCCACTTTGTTTGCCCTGGACCTTTGACCTCAGGGGGAGACTTCAGGTTTGGCACACATTTATAGGTCTATGAAGATGCTCTCAAAACAGGCTATGGTCGCCATCCTGGTGCTCTCCCTCTGCCCTGCTTCAGCTCACTGGTATCACTCAGAAAAGAGTTTATACACTTTCCTGGAGTCCCAATTTCTATGAGTGCCACTCAGGGAACACTTCTTGATCACCTGGCTTTGGTGGCCAACAGGGCTTATGCTTGTAGTCCCATAAGACTGTATATATTTGCATATTTTAAAGTCGATGCCTGAGGGTCTGTCCTCCAGTCAGCCTAAATCTAAGTACTGACATCCTCCCTTTTGGGACAGTGATAGATCTTGGCACATCCTCAACTATTAGGAGCTATTAAAAATATAATAGTCTGCTTGAACAAGCACAGAGATTTGACAGACAGTCAGCAGCTAAGACAGTCAACTTGAAGGACAAGTTTCAACTCCAACACAAGACCACTCCTTCAAGACTGGAAGAGGTGGTTCTTTATCTACTGTATAGAAACCAATATACAGAGTCAAACAAAATGAAGAAACAGAGGAGTATGTTCTAAAGGAAAGAACAAGTAAACCTCAGGAGAGAAAAAAAAAAATAACACCTTAATGAAATGGAGAGAAGTTATTCACCTGATAAAGAGTTCAAAGTAATGGTCATAAAGATGTTTACCAAACTGGGGAGAAGAATGAATAGACAGTGAGAACTTCAACAAAGAGCTGAAAAATATAAGAAAGTACCAAGTACTTCACTTGGTGTGACTTCACCAACAATTGAACTGAAAAATACATTAGAGGGGTTCAGTGATGGACCAAATGAAGCACAAGAATCAGTCAATTCAAAGACAAGGCAATGGAACTCAACCAAAAAGGACAGGAAAAATTTAAAAAAAAAAATGATAAAAAGTAAAGATAGCTTGAGGGACTATGGGACACTATCAAATGGACTAACATCACAGCATAGGATTCCCAAAAGGAGAAGAGAGGGAGAAAGGGGGAAATATTTGAAGAAATGATGGCTGAAAAACTTCCCTAAACTGGGGAAGGAAACAGACATCCAGATTCAGAAAGCCCAGAGCTCCAAATAAGAGGAGCCCAAAGAGACCCACAGCAAGACACATTACGATTAAAATGTCAAAATTAAAGACAAAGAGAGAACATTAAAAGAAGAAAAAAAAACAAACAAACAGCTTTTTACATATAAAGGAATTCCCAGAAGACCAGCAGAAGATTTTTCAACAGAAACTGTGAAAGACTGAAGAAAGTGGCATGATACATTGAAAGTGCTCAAAAGAAAAGAACTTTTAACCAAGAGTGCTCCACTCAGCAGTGTTATCCCTCAGAAGTGAAGGAGAGAAAAAGAGTTTTCCAGAGAAACAAAAGCTAACGAAGTTCATTCCGAATAACCTGACCTTACAAGAAATGTTAAAAGGACTTCTTAAAGCTGAAAATAAAGAGTGCTAATTAGTAACGAGAAAAAATATGAAAGAATAAATCACACTAGAAAGGTAAATATACAGTAAAGGTAGTAAATTAACCACTTATAAAACTAGTATGAAGGTTAAAGGAAAGAAGTAGAAAAATAACTATGTTTATAATAATTAGATAAGGAATATACAAGATAAAAAATGTTAAGTGTGACATTGAAAATTTAAAACATGGAGGGGGGAGAGTAATAATGTTGAGCTTTACAATGAGATCAAACTTAAGTTGTTGTTAACTTAAAATAGACTATTATAGATATAAACCATCATATGTAAACCTCATGATAGCCACAAAGCAGAAACCTATTGTAAATACACAAAAGATAAAGAAAAAGGAATATAAGTATACCATCAGAGAAAGTCATCAAATGTATAAGAAAAGAGTTCAAGAGAAGAAAAAAGGAAGAGAGAGGCATTACAAAAGCAGTCAGAAAACAATTAACCAAATAGCAATAAGCACATGACTATCAATAATTACTTTAAATGTAAATGGACTAAATTCTCTGATCAAAAGACACAGAATGGCAGAATGGATTTTTAAAAAGACTCATTTCTATGCTGTCCACAAGAGGCACTTGTATGCGTAAGGACACACACAGACTAAAACTGAAGGAATGGAAAAAGATGTTCTATGCAAATGGAAACCAAAGAAAGCTGAAATACTATACTTACACCAGACAAAATAGACTTTAAAACAAAGACTGTACTAACAAACAAAGGAGGGCATTACATAATGATAAAGGGGTCGATCCAATAAGAAGATATAACATCTCTAAATATTTATGCATAGGGACAGCTAAATATGTAAAACAAATTCAACAGGCCTAAAGGGGGAAATAGATGCCAATAGAATAATAGTAGGGGACTTTAATACTCACTTACAATAATGCATAGATCATTCAGACAGAAAATCAATAAGGAAAAATTGGCCTTAAACAACACATTAGAGTAGATGGACCTAACGGAAATGTACAGAACATTCTATCCAAAATCAACAGAACATACATTCTTCTCAAGTACACATGAAACATTCTCCAGGATAGAGAATGTTAGGCCACAAAGCAAACCTTAATAAATTCAAAAGGATTTAAGTCATATCAAGCATCTTTTCAGACCACAATGGTATAAAACTAAAAACTAATTACATGAGAAAACTAGAAAATTCACAAATATGTAGAGATTAAACAACATACTACTGAACAATTAATGGGTCAAAGAAAATCAAAGAATTAAAACAATAACTTAGGACCAAAAAAATGGAAATTTAACATACCAAAAATTATGGGATACAGAAAAAGTAGTTCTCTCTCTTTTTTTTCCTTAAGATTTTATTTGTCAGAGAGAGAGAGAGACAGTGCAAGCAGGGGGAGGAGCAGAGGGAAAGGGAGAAGCAGGCTCCCCAATGATCAAGGACCCTGATGCAGCACTCGATCCCAGCACCCTGAGATCATGACCTGAGCTGAAGGCAGACACTTAACCAACTGAACCACTCAGGAGTCCCTTAGTTCATTTTTTTTTAAAAAGTTTTTATGTATTCATTTGAGAGAGAGAGAGCATGAGCAGGAGGAGGGGCAAAGGGAGAGGGATAAGCAGAGAGCAGGGAGCCCAATGTGGGGCTCAATCCCAGAATGCTGGGATCATGACTTGAGCCAAAGGCAGATGCTTAACCAAATGAGCCACCCAGGCACCTCAGAAAAAGCAGTTCTAAAGGGAAGTTCATAGCAATAAATGCCCACCTCAAAAAATAAGAAAAGTCTCAAATTAACCTAACTTCACACCTCAAAGTGCTAGAAAAAGAACAAACACCCAAAGTTAATAGAAGGAAGGAAACAACAAAGCTTAGAACCAAAATAAATGACACAGAGTAAAAAACAAAACAAAACAATAAAAAGATCCATGAAACTAAGAGATGATTCTTTGAAAAAATAAACAAAATTGACAAGTCTTTAGGTAGACTCATCATGACAAAAAAAGAGAGGACTCAAAATAAATGAAATCATAGGGACGCCTGGGTGGCTCAGTTGGTTAAGCAGCTGCCTTCGGCTCAGGTCATGATCCCAGGGTCCTGAGATCGAGTCCCACATCAGGCTCCTTGCTTGGCAGGGAGCCTGCTTCTGCCTCTGCCTGCCACTCTGCCTGCTTGTGCTCTCTCTCTCTCTGACAAATAAAAATAAATAAAATCTAAAAATAATAATAATAAATAAATAAATGAAATCATAAATGAAAAAGGATATGTTACAACTGATACCATAGAAATACAAAGTATCATAAGAAACTACTATCAACAATTACGTATTAACAAATTGGACAACCTAGAAATGGATAAATTCCTAGGAGCATACAGCCTACCAAGACTGAGTCAAGATGAAATAGAAAATCTGAACAGACCAATTACTAGAAGGAGATTGAATCCTTAATCAAAAACCTCCCAACAAATAAAAGTCCAGGACTAGACAGCTTCACTGATAAATTCTACCAAATATTCAAAGAAGAATTAATACCAATCCTCCTCAAACTCTTCTAAATCTTTTCTATAAGTTCCTTCTGTAAGAGGAAAAAAACTCTTACAAATTCATTTTGCAAGGCCAGCATTAAACTGATATCAAAACCAGGCAAGGATGACACAAGAGAAGATAATTACAGGCCAATAGCCAAAATGAGCATAGATACAAATATCCTTGACAAAATATTAGCAAACTGAATTCAACCACACATCAAAAGGACTATATACCATAATCAAGTGAGATTTATCCCAGGCATGCAAGGATGGTTGAACATCTGCAAACAATTAATATGATACACCACGTTAATATAATGTACAATAAAAATCATTTGATCATCTCAATATATGCAGAAAAAGCATTTGTAACATCCATTTATGATAAAAACTTCTCAACAAAGTAGGTATGGAGGTAATGTACCTCCACATAATAAAGACCATATATGACAATCCCACAGCTAACATCATACTCAATGGTGAAAATCTGAAAACTTTTCTTCTAAGATTAAAAACAAGACAAGGATGCCCACTCTTGCCACTTTTATTCAACATAGTAATGGGAGTTCTACCCAGAGCAATTAGGCAGGAAAAAGAAATGAAAGTCATCCAAATTGTAAAGGAAAAAATAAAACTGTCACTATTGGTGGATGACATGATATTACATACAGAAACCTAAAGACTCCATCAGAAAAACCCTGTTAGAATTAATAAATAAGTTTAATAAAGTTTCAAGATACAAAATTAATATTCAGAGATGTTTTGTTGCTTTACATTAATAACAAGCTACAGAAAGAGAAATTAAGAACAAATCCCATATACAGTTGGATCAAAAAGAATAAAATACGTAGGAATAAAAGAGCTGAAAGACTTTTATATTGGAAACTACAAGACATTAATGAAAGAAGTTGAAGAAAACACAAATAAAAAGAGAGATATTTTGTGCTTATGCATCGGAAGAATAAATATTGTTAGAATAGCTACCACCCAAAAGAAATATGCAGATTAAATACAGTCCTTGTCAAAATTCCAATGGTATTTTATACAAATTTTGAACAGAAAATCCTAAAATATGTATAGAACCATAAAAAATCCTGAATGATCAAAGCTGGAAGCATCACCCTTCTTGATTTCAAACTAGTTTACAAAGACATAGTAATTAAAACAGTATGGTATTGGCATAAAAACAGACATACAGATCGATGTAACAGAATTAAACCCACACATATATGGTTAATTAATTTACAACAAAGGAGCTAAGAATAGATAATAGGAAAAGAAAAGTCTCTTCAATAAATGATTTTGGAGAACTGGACACCCACAAGCAAAAAATTAAACTGGACCACCATATTACACCATACACTAAAATTAATTAAAAATGGATTAAACGCTTGAGTGTAAGATGTAAAACCATAAAACTCCTGGAAGAAAACATAGGTGGTAAGCTTTCTGACATAGGTGATGGTGATGATTTTCTGAATCTGACACCAAAAACAAAAGCAACAAAAGTAAAAACAAACAAGTGGGACTACATTAAGCTTTTTAGTTCCTGCACAGCAAAGGAAACCATCAACAAAATGAAAAGGTAACCTAACACATAGGAGAAAATATTTGCAAATCATACATCTGATCAGGGGCTAATATCCAAAATATACAAAGAACTCATACTACTCAATAACAATAAAACAATCCAATTAAAAATGAGCAGAAGATTTGAATAGACATTTTTCTAAAGAAAATATACAAAATGCCAACAAGTACATTAAAAGAGGTTTAGTATTATTACTCACCAGGGAAATGCAAAGCAAAACCACAATGAGATATTACTTCATATCTGTTAGAATGGCTATTATTAAAAAAAAAAAAAAAGCCTAGAATAACAAAGTGTTAGCAAAGATGTGGAAGAAAGGGAACTCTTGAGCACTGTTAGTGGAAATATAAATTGGTGCAGCCACTATGGGAAATGGTATGGTGGTTCCTCAAAAAATCAAAAATAGAACTACCAAATGATCCAGCAATTCCACTTCTGGGTACTTATCTGAAGAAAACAAGAACATTAATTCAAAAAGATATATGCATTCCCATGTTCATTGCAACACTATTTGCAAAAACCAGGACATAGAAAAAACCTATATATGTATTGATGGATGAATGGATAGAGAATTTGTGGTATAGATATACGATGGAATATTATTCAGCCATAAAAATGAATGAAATTTTGCCATTTGAGACAACATGGGTGGATGTCTCAGGCATTACGCTTAGTGAAATAAGCCAAACAGAGAAAGACAGATAACATGTGATTTCACTCATATGTAAAATCTAAAAAAAACATTTTTTTAATTAAGCTTACAGATACAGACAATGAATTCATGGTTTCTAGAGGCAAGGGGTTGGGGATAGGAGAAATGGGTGAACTGTTTTGTTTTGTTTTGTTTTTTTAAATAAATTGCATAAATATAAAAAAATAAAAATTAAATCTTTGTGTTTCAAAACTACTGAACTTCTTGCATCTGTAGGGGAAATAGTACTTCTGTGCGTGTGTAGCCGAGTAAAAGTAGTAGTATAAACAGCATACCATTTAACGGTTTAATGATAATATCAAGGACAAGAATGGGAGTCAAGAAAAAGATATTTTTATTTAGTTTTGAAAAAATCCTGGATGTAAGTAAATGTTTTAACTATGTAAATACTTCGCTTCCTCAAGTTTACATCTTAAATATATAGGAACTCTATCTTCTCCTCTCTAACTCACTGTCACCAGCTGGACCCAGATCCTACTCATTGCTCTCCTTCCATAACCTAATTGCTTACCCTGTCTCTGATCTAGTCCCTCTGCTAGCTTTCTTCCACAAAACAATTTTTCTAAAAATACAAATATGTCACTTCCCCCCTCCTTAAAGTCTCCATGTCTCTGAAATGCTGTGATAGTCCTCAACATGTGGGCCATCATATCCATGACTCTGCTCCTGAGCCACTACCTGTCCAATCCCCTACCTCTGTTCTCCTGAAATCATAGGCTCCAGGCTCACCTGACAGTACACTGTTAACCACCTAGCTGAGTCCATGCTCTTGCATATGCTCTATCCCTGTGTTAAGGCATCTCTACAATGCTTGATGAATTTCAGCTCAAACTATTCCTCTTGCCATTGCCTTCCCTGACCTGTAGACTGGATTAATTAGTCCCTTGTGCCATCATTGGACCCATGTTGACCTCCTCTATACCATTCATGCCCTTATATTGTGTTTTTTTGTTTATTTCTACATCCTTCAGGGTCTGGCATATATAGAGGGGCTCAAGGCATGTTCAGTGGATAAATGAATACATTAAATTCTCTGAGTTTAGCTTAAGGCAGGAAGTGGTGAAAAATCATCTCAGTTGAACAAGTCCTTCTAAAGGACATGACTAATTCTGGGCAGTACAACTTTTAAGAGCATCTTCCTGTGCTTAACTCGGGAGTGTTAGTGTTCAGGGAGCCTGTATGAGGCCCCTGGTTTTTCTGAATGGAAACAACATCCTGAGGAAATGGGTCCATTTGGGGACTTTCTCATGCTTTGTTCTTTCCAGTTCTTACACATCATTGTGTATTCATACAGCAGAAATGCACCAGATAGGAAAAACTGGGAGCAGGTTGACCTATCAAGGGACAGAAACCTATGTTAGAACTCCATGACAAGACATAAGATAGAATTTCTAGAGTAACTTTACATACAGAAGATCTTTGCAGGGTCAGTGAATTCCTCAGCTCTACTCATGGGTATGCAAAATAATATTTTCTATACATATTCAATAAGAGGCTAAGTGATTAAGCACATAGACTGTGGAGGTAGACCAACTTGGGTTCAAGTCCTACCTTTGCCACTTGTTGAATATGTACCTTTTGATATGCAACTTCTCTAGACCTCCATTTTTTTCTTCCTTTGAGACATGGTTATTGTGAGTTTTGAGAAAATGCAGGTAAGACATTAAGCATGGGGCCTGGCATGACTGGACGTGATCAAAATGTTAAAAGCAGTGATGCACATTAAGTTGAATTTTTCTACTTCCGAACAAGTCACTGATTTGAAATATGTCTCCAGATAAATGTACCATGCCTCAAGTGTCACATGTATAACCAATACTAATGAAATGTTAAGAAAATAATCCTCTTTTTATGGATTGCAGTTAATTTGCTTCAGTTAATAGAATGGTGTGAGTAGAATCCATTTGGTCACACTTTCCTGATATGTCAAGTGTTTTGATTATCTGTTGCTGCATAAAAATACTGCCCCCAAACCTTAAATGCATATTACTAAATGAAAGAAGCCAATCTGAAAAGGCTACATAATGTACGATCCCAACCATATGATTCTCTGGAAAAGACAAAACCATAGAGACAATAAAAAGTTCGGTGGTTGCCTATGGTAGAAGGATGGAGGGTGGGAAGGATAAATAGGTGGAGCACGGAGGATTTTTAGGGATAAAATTATTCTGTATGATACTGTAACAGTGGACACATGACACTATGCATTTGTGAAAACCCATAAAATGCACGATATCAAGAGTGAATCCTAATGTAAACTAGGGACCTTTGTTAAAAATAATTATTGATATTGATCCATCAATTGTAACAAATCTACTACACTAATATAAGATGTAAATAATAGAAGAACCCATGTGCAGGAGGTAGCAGGTATGTGAGAACTCTTCTCCGATCAATTTTTCACTAAAGCTAAACTGCTCTAAAAAGATGAAGTCTATGAGTAATAATAACAAAAACTGTCCCAAAACTTTGAAAGCTGATTTTCTAAGAAAGGTCATATAGTTTCCCCCTTCTTAATCCAGGGGATGGCAAAGAGTTTGTAGCCATCTTTGATTGATTATAGCAGTTGGTTCATGTCCTTAGCAAGTAAGATAACTCTACTTTAAAAGAAGGCAAAAAGTTTCCATTCACAAATCTGAACAAGGCAGATTCCCCAGAATGCTTTGTAAAAAGTCTAAAATAACATTTAAGGACCCCTGCCATAACCCAGA
>CM052886.1:108810504-108838258 GCA_028534135.1 Potos flavus
CAAACCATAAGAGACTCCTAAACTCACGAAACAAACTGAGGGTGGGTGGGGGGTAGGGGTGGGTAGGGATAGGGTGGCTGGGTTATGGACATTGGGGAGGGTATGTGCTATGGTAAGTTTTGTGAAATGTGTAAGACTGAGGATCCACAGACATGTACCCTGGGGCAAATAATACATTATGTGTTAATTAAAAAAAAAAAATTAAAAAAAAAAAGAAAATTCAGTTGCTAAAAAACTAGAGGAAAATTGCATTGCTTCCAAATAATTAACAGGAAGGGTGGTTTAAGTTAATGAAAATTCTGAATTAGGTCTCATAAAATGCAATATTATTATTTTTGAGCAAAAGTGGTCATTAGACATAGGATAACAGTATTTCTTACTGAGTCCTTAAGCACTACATCAAATGTCTATCCCATAAAGACCACTGGGAAGTCCCATAAAAAAACCTCCCATGTCCCTCAAGACTGGTAAGTACTTCCAGTTCTTCCAGTCACAACAAGGGCCCAGGAGTCTTGGGAGGCGCCAGTGGCTTGGAGGCCCAAGTGCACCATTCCACTCCGAAAGATCATCTGTCACCTTGATGGCTCCCCTGGGAAGCCTGCCCATTGCCCTCCCCTCTATACCCCAAGCCTTAGGGAGTCTTTCTTCTAGTCTTACCCTCCTGCTTTTGGCCAGCACATTTGCTCATCTCCCCAATCCTTTCTTCTCTAATGACTTACACTTTTTGGTGCACAAAATCCAGAGGTATTCCTAGAACACTTTTCTTCCTCATCTGGCATTGCCTCCTCCAAAGCAGTGAAGACACCCAGACAGATAACTGCTAGAGTTGAGGAAAAGAGAAAAACACAAATGCCAGAGGAGAGAGACCTATAGGTTAACAGATCAAGAGAGTCACACATCCATGCACAGCTCTGTAGCAAGAAAGCCACAGCAAGTCAGGACTCTGTCATGGCCATACAAGAGACCCATTATTTCCAAACTCTGGGAATATTCTTTTAGGGAGTCTGAACTGAGTGAACAAACCAAAAAAAGGATAGATATGCTCCTTTTCTAAACCCAGTAGAGTGGTAAAGACTTGGAGGAGTTTAGAACATCTAGTGAAATTCAGTAAATGAGGACGAACTGGGACTGAGAAAAATCCATTGACTAGAGAAATAATGAAACCACAGGGTTGGGGGAGAAGCAGAATGAATGTGCTGTTCAAAATGGAGCTCATTTCAGAACTGATAAATGTGCTGAGGGACTCTCAAGAGAAGGATGAGGAGAGGAAAAGAGGGAAGAGGTGGGAACAGAGGAGGAGAGTAAGGAGGTAGAGAAGAAGGGGGAAAAGAAGGAGAGAATAAGAGGCAGAAGAGGGCAGAAAAATAGTCAGATACTAAACGTAGCAGCTGGAAGAATTTGACACAAAATAGACAGTATGAAGGTCCAGTCCAAAAGGAGCCTCCTTACTCTGGGTTGTAGGGGCCAGGAGTACATAGAGAACCATGATGAAAGGGCTGGGATTTCAGTGGTTGAGGCTACAGCAAAAGTTAGCTGGAAGGTGAGTGACAGGGGTGACTCAGCCAGGCTGATTGATTGACAATCAATTGACAACCAAGAACAGCTCAGCAAAGCCCAGGTCATTCATATCAAACAGTGAGCTCTGCACCAACAGTGGCTCCCTGCCTTTCTTACAAATGACTCAATATAGAGAGTATCCAGGAATCACATGCTAGGGCCTGTTTTTGGAACAGAAACCTGTTCTTAATCTTTTTTCTGGATGGTAGCAGCTAAGTTTACTTACGCAAACTACTCATCCAACTTGGAGGAGCCCAACTTCCTGGTCCTTGAGCAGTCAGGCAGCTGCAAGAACCTTATTTAATAAGTAAAATGTTTATATTTAGTACATGAACTACCTACAAATGGTTTTCAATAGTTTTAGAGCATTTTATTGCTATTAAGTAGGCAGAATATTCTACCATAGGTACACTACTAGCATAGCCTTTATCCTTGAGGAGAACAAAAATAAACTTTACTTAATGCTTCCAACCCAAATTGCAAATTTTGGTCATCTACATGCTTTTCTTTCTCTTTGTAATGTTTCTGTTAGAAAGATACATACCTATGACCTGTATCGCAGAGCACTAATCACAAATGTCACTTAGATACACTATATGCTTTGAGAATACGACTGAATTGATGCCAAATGGTATGTGTCACTAGCTAGTAAGGGTTTTGCCTCTAGAGCACTCTATTCAAGTTCTGAAAATTATTTCCATCTGAGGAAGGGTGGGGGGGCCTAATATGACAAGAGGGGAGAGGGTCAACAGTAATCTGATCTCCCAAAAAATTGTCACAATTATCACCTATGCTGGTGGTCTTGGCCCAGGTTCAAACTGACCAGGAACAGGGAAAGAATCCCCTTCTCTTTCTTGTTCTTGGGGGCATGGCTATTGTAGCTCCAGGGTTCTCCATAGTTAGTGAAGTATGAAAGGCATGCTAATTGAGGTGAGGTGAGCACAGACTTGAAGACACAAAAGATATTCACCTTAAAAGCCCAATACATTTAAAAGACCACAGTAGTAGACAGAATTCCAAGATGGCCCCAGGATTTCCATCCTCTGGGGCACAGGCACCTTCTCTTAGTCATTCAGTTAAAGATTAATTTAGATACTGCCGTGAAGGAGTTTTACAGGATGTATTTAAGTTCCTAAATCAGTTGACCTTAAGAGAGAGAGATTTATCCAGTGGGCCTGTCCTAATCACATGAGCTTTTTGAGTCTGGATGGAGAGGTCAGAGATTTGAAGTATGAGAAGGATTTGAAGCACCATCACCGACTTGAAGATGAAGGTGCAACTGAGCAAGGAGAGGAAGTGACCTCTTAGAACTGAGAGTAGCCCCCACTGACAGCTAGAAGGAAATGGGACTTTGGCCCTACAACAATGGGAACTGAATTCTGCCAACAGTGAGAATGAGCTTGGAAACATGTTTTCCTATAGAACCTCCAGACGAGAGCGATAAGACAGGCCCCACACCTTGACTGAGGCTTCACCTGAGTAGAGAAGCCAGCCAGGTCATGCTGGACTTCTGATCAACAGAAACCATGAGATAATAAGTGTGTGTTGCTTGAAGTCAGTCAGTTTGTGTTGTTATTCTACGATAAAAAAACCCATGCGACCCCCTTTGTATCTTTCTGTATTCGCTTGTCTCCTTCCATCTTGTTTACTCTCATTCTCCATTGACACACATAAAATAAAAGGTGAGCCCAACAAGTGAGAATGACTCTCTCTGCCTCGGTCTAAGCGGGGAGATCTTTTGTATGTTTAACATAGAAGGAATATTTCGATAAGATTTTGGCATTTAAGGTTTTGTCTTAAGGAAAACAAAAGAGCCTGTCAACTGCATAAAATGCAGACAGGTCATCCCAGTGATGTCGCTAGTTCTCCCCCATGGCACCCAGCAGCCCCCAGCTTCTTAGAGTAGAGAAAGCAAGACCAGGATGAGGGGGAGCACCTCAGATGCAAAAATTTAAGGGGGTGCCATAAATGTCAGTCACTGAGATGAATAACAGTTTTAACTGTAGTGAAAACATACATAACATAAAATTTACCTTTTAATCGTGTTTAAGTATATGGTTCAGTGGCAAGTCCATGTGCAACCATCGCCACTTTCCATCTCCAGGACGCTTTTCATTTTCCAAAACTGTAACTCTACACCCATATGATAGTAACTTCCCAGAGAAAGAACATTTTAATGTGATATTTTCACTAAACTTCATTTTTTAGAGCAGTTTTAGTTTCATGGCAAAACTAAGAGGAAAGTACAGAGATTTCCCATATGCCCCCACCCCTACGCACCCACCGGGGTACAGTTGTCATAATCCATGATTCTACGGACACATCTTCATCACCCCAAATCCATGGCTGACATTAGGGCTCACTCTTGCTGTTGTACCTTCTTTTAGTGTAGACAAATGTATAATGATATGTATCTACCCTATAGCGGCACAGAGTAGTGTCACTGCCCTAAAACTCCTCTGTGCTCTACCTCCTCACCCCACCCTCCCCTCTAGTCCCTGGCAAAAACTGTTATCTGTTTTGTCAGCCTCCATGGTTTTGCCTTTTCCAGGATGCCACAGAGGGGGAATCATACAGCATGTAATATTTTCAGACTGTCATCTGTCACCTGGTAACATGCATTTAGGTTTCCTACTGCAATCTTTTTTAAAGAACGAAACTAATGCAAAGAAAAAAATCCAGGATGAACGAAATATCGAAATGTAAAGACCAGGTCCATGGCCACCACAACCGTCTTCACACTCCCACTCCCTCTGCAGGCTGATCACATAACGTATTCTATCCTCTCGTAAAACTGGGCCATTTTCATTCAACCGTTTGCTGCCAATATTTTTTACTTATTTTGAGGAGATCGTCTAAGTGAATTATGAAGCCAGAACAGCCTGGAAATCGAGTCGGCAGCTGAGCAGGCCTTGCCAAGAGTCAGAGCGTTGCTGCTGGCCCGCCCCACCTCCTGCCGGACATTTCTGGGAAGTTCCTAGGTGGTGGGTGGTGTAGATTACAGCTGAGAAATTAGTTCAGATCCTGCAAATAAATAAGAGGGATGAAGAATCAGCATGGAGCATATGTCCCCGGCTTCCAACTCAAGCTCCCATCACTATTTCCAACGCTTTTACTGGCATGACTTCAAAATAACCTCTTTCTGAATTTCAGCAGGAAAGTGCTTTCAGCAATGAGAGAATTACTTTGTGATTGGGGCAAAGGCAAAGTATGTCCCCTCACAAGCCGTGTCCCCACCCAGAGGGTGCCTTGAGGTTGGGGTGGAGCGGCGGCCGGCGCCAGCAGATGCTTGCCCCTCCTTAAATGAAGGAGAGCCTCCCAGAAGGGGGCTATGGAGCCTGATGTGGCTGAGTGGTGTGTGATTCACCGGGCAACGTGTCTCCAGACACGTCAGAGAGCTCACTGCAGTCAATGGGAAGAAAAGATGAAATCGCTTTTGAGCCCTGTCCAAGGAAGGCCATCAGAACCATGCCATTTCTGATATTCCTCTGAAGGAAGGCAGCCTCTAGGCTTCTCAGGTGCCAGGAAGTGACTTGGCCATTGTTGATTTCTGAATAGAATGTTCCTGAATAGGTCAATTCAATTCTGACAGCAATTGCAGTGGAGGTGGAGGAGAAATTTAGGTGTTGGGCAGGGCGGAAGCAGGGAAAGACCAGCCTCGAAGCTCCTCAGAGGTTCCTCTGGACATAGTCCCTTTCTAAGGGCTGCCTGGCTCCTGGCAAAGCAGTTCGTTCCATACCATCAAATGTCTTCTTCTTCCCAAAAGATCAAAAGGCCTTCTGTCCTGCTCCCAGAAGAGAAGAAAATGTTCCTGAACAGATAAAGGGAAACCCATGGGCTCACAGAAAAGAAGCAGTTACTACTATCTTCTGTTTATTCTCCTCTGCCATTATGAAGATGCTTGTTTAAAAAGGAATATAAAGAATTGTCCTTGTTAATCTCCTGGAAATAGCTCTTAGCTTCTAGAGCAGAAGCTCCTTTAATTTTTAAAGATCTATCAAAGTAATAGCTGAAAATGTGGCATCTCTTCACAACTCCCATGAATCTTTCACTGGGAGACCAAATCCACTGCCTTCACTACAGGTGGAAACTATCGGAGGCCGGTCCTCAAAGGCAACGTCTTTGTAGAAAAGGAAAACAGAGGCTGGTGTGTCTGTGAGGGCCAGATCCCTGTGCTTGGGCATTTCACTATGTTCTCTACATTGACCTCACACCTGCTGTGGAGAGAGGATTCATTCTGTGATTTCACTGATGAAGAAACAGGGTCTCAGAGACCGTAGGGCACTTTCAAAGTCGAACAGCTCCTGCTCTTCTCACTGTGCCCAGGTGCCCCTGGAGAGCTGGATTTTGCAGAACTGAGGGTAGCATGAACCATCAGGAGTTAAAGGGACATGAGTGCTTCAAGAATGAAGTCAAGTCAGACTATGCATTTATCCCGGTAGTCTAGGAATTCCTTCTGCGAAATGGAATATTTTACGCTCTGCATTTTGCTAGCAGGTGTGGAATATAGTTAAAAGTGAAAGTTAGGCTTTATTGTTACTTCCCAAAAAGGGTCATTCTGGGATCCAACTGGTTCTTCCTTGAAAGAGAGTGAGGGCCTCAAGGACCTGTGGCTGCCTACACAACCTCCCCACCTTGTCAAGCACTGGGTGGGTCCATGGGACCCAGTTCAGCAGGCGGAATGCTCTCCTGCTCACTGAGCTCCTTCATGCTCCCAGCCACAGGCAATGAGAGAGGGGGCACATGTAAAATGAGATTCAGAGTAGTTAGAAGATTTCCCCCAGGAGCTGGACTTTGACCCCAGTGGCCTGATGGCAGGTTACTGTGGCAAGGAATTGTGCAGTAGGAACCTGTCATCTGGGGCCATGAGGGGGTTTGTTGAATGAGGGATCTGGGACCTCCTGGGTCTCTGGCCAAGGCAGATTCTTCTTTCCTTTTCCCCAAAGAAAGACTGAGTGCCACTTCCCTGATTTTGCCAGGTGGCTTAGGGCTGGGGTGGGAGACCCAAGGCAGCTATAAAATTAGACCCCTCTGACAAGGTGAATATGATGTATTCACGTTTTCTCAAGGTGAAAACTCACACCCAGGAGGCAGCTGTGGTGGTCTTTCCCCCTAGAAATTCTACTCATTTTGAAATAAGAAATGCAATGAAAATACACCATGTTGCCTTTTTGTTTGATAAAAAAAAATATAGAAAAAACAAATTTCAGCTCCAAACTATTCCATCAACATAGAACTTCTCTGAGACAATCTCCAAAACAGGACATCTCTCGCCACCAAGGTTATTTCTGTTCCTGATTGTGAATTGCAAAGAAAAGAGGCAAATAGAAGGAAAAGGGAAGCATTTCAGACTGTACAGGTGTGTTCCCAGTTCAGCCTTTTTAACAGGAAAGTTCATACAAACACAAACAAAACAAAATGCAAATAAAAATGCAACCTTAAGAGCTGTGTGTTGATTCTAAATTTATCACAATTTGCATTACTCTTTGGTATGTCTTTGTTACATCCTGAGCCTCTAATTGTGACTTTCTTTTTTCCCAGTTAGATTTTCTGCTCTTTTGAAGTTAGGAAATGTCAGTGGTTTCTTTCAAGCATCTTTGGGCAAGTCTTTTTTTTTTTTTTTTTTTTTTAAGCGTCAGAGCAGGAAAAGGCCATTCAGCTTATCTTGTTCACTTCCTGAAATCTAAACAAGCTCTCAGAAAACCACATCACACCCTATCCATTCACCAAGAGTCTCTGCACTTGGACAGGATATTTCGACTTTATAAAAACTTTCAGAACTGGTTTGAAAAGTATCCAAAGATTTTGAGAAATAACTTAGAAAGTTTGAGACTAAAATTGGTGCGGTTATTTCTCTCCTAAGGAAATGATTCAGAAAAATCCTTTCTTTCCTTGGAGAATTCCATTCCAATTGGCTGCCCAGAGCTCTCTGGTGGACTGATAGCTGATCTTTTCAAACTCTTGTCCTAATTCTTTTTAGCCATTGAGTGGAGGATGCTTCCAGCCATTCTTGTAACATCCCTTCTTTTGACTGAGAAACGGGCATTGCGATTTGCACGTGATGGGAATGAAGAGTTTTGAGCGAATCTACTGGCCCTCATCCAGGAATATCTATTTAATACTTATTTGCGGAACATTGGGGTTTTCGCTAAACAAGAAAAACCCTCCAAAAAATAAACAAACAAACAAAAAAACAAAGGCTATGAGTTCCAATGCAAACTCTGCATCTCATTTCCCCAAAAGAGATTTGAAGCTGCGTGTCCCAAAAAACAGTTTCAGGGAGGGTGGGTGGTCAGTACAAAACAAAGGAGTTTCCAAACACAGCGCCACCTCTTGGCCACTCATCTGTAGCCCTCCTATTTTAATGTGGGATCAAATGACTCCCATTTTAATGTAAAAGAGAACAAACGTCAAGTAAAATCGATTGCTAAGGACTAGCAGCAGGAAGCAGGCAATGTCCAACCTTCTCATTTGACATGACAAAGCGCCTTCTAATGTACCTGGTGTGGTCTTGGGAACATGACAATGTGGGTTTGTGTGAGTGAGCTCTTAATGCCATTGCGATTATGGCTACAATTAACTTTAAATGCTAGTGTCTCTGAATAAAAGCAGTTACTCCCAGAGGCCCGTGAGGGTTATGTGTGTGCACGGCAAGCCACCAGGAATCTGTTCGTTGTTATCAATGCAGACAGTAAATGTATTCATCCATCAATCCCAGATGCTCATATGGAAGGTCCTAAACCAACACTCATCAGAGGAGCCAGGCTGGGCTTGGGCCATAGAATGCGAGTTATTTTTTTTTTTTTAAGTTCCATTATCACACCACAAGATTTGTAATCATATTTCATTGTCAGAGTTAAAAATAAAAGCCAGTCCCCCAAAATCACAACATTCAATTCTTTCTATTAGAATGTGGTTGCTTGCTATTTTTAAACTAATTCCAGTGACATCATGTGTATCAAGAAACAGACTATTCATGAGTGAATCATCAAGATAGCTTTTGCTTATCTTTTTAGGCAGCATATTTTTATTTTTAATCATAACCATTTTGGTTGCATTTTTTCCCTCGAAACATACCACAAACTTCCCAGCCCTCTTAATAACTCATTTTTTAAATGGTGGCAAAATATACACAACGTATAATCTACCCTTCTACTCATTTTAACTGCAGTTCACTTTTAAGTGTACAGTATTTAAATGGTGTTAAATACATTCAAATGGTTGTGGAACCATCACCATCATCCAGAAGAATTGATTATTTCAACATACACTGAACCTTGCTTTGCTGACTCTGATGTCATTATAAATATCCAGCATTACGTGGCGTTGTGATATTATTCATGGGGACAAACACAGTGTTTAGGGCTGTTTATCCAATATATTAGACAACCTCCAGCTGCTAGATACTGAAGTCTTGAGATAGCATTTTTAATTGCGTTCGTTTTTGTTGTTCTTTGTCTTCTGCCATTAGGGTGTGAGCAGCCATTGGCTTGTGTCCACTCTTTCCTAACGTAGGTCAGGGAAAGCCAATAATCACACTTGGTAACTACTACATACACATCCTGTGAATAGATCTCATGGTGTGCATTTTTGTGCTTTGAAAAACATTTTTGCTTCTTTCAGGTTCTTAACTCTGACTTGGATTGTGTGATTGACATATATCTGACCTGTAAATAAAGGAAGACTCTGATTCTTGTGAATCTTGGTTGCCTGAAGCTCCCCTTCACATCAAAAGGCAAAATGCAATCATAACATCTGGAAGCCTAGTCCCCACTGTGAAAGCAAAAGAGAAAATTCAATTAAGGAGACAGAAAAATTTAAGCAAAACTCCCTTTTAGGTTATTATCATTTCCTGCCATAGAAATAAAAGACAGATTCTGCCTATATTTGCTCTCCGTTAGTCTTGACCATACATTTTTACTTATGAAATTATTCCTCCTAAGTATAGCAGGCAGAGAAATAAACTCCAACCAGAATCTAAAAATTTAGAGCAACCAAAAATCAGGCAAAGCCGGAAAGGATAAATCAGATGGAAGAGTGATGTTTTCAAATCCCTATTTCCTTTCTGCTTCAGTGTTTGCTGGGTGGATGAGTGAGTAGTTTCTTTGAAAGGATCTGCTACAGGTATTTTATTTTGGTTTTTTAATTAAATCAGTGGTTCTTTTTTTTTTTTTTTAATCAGTGGTTCTTAACCGCGGGTGATTTTGCCCCCAGGGGACATTTGGCAAGGTCTGGCAATAGGGGAAGGTTGTGCTACTGGCATATCTAGTGGGTAGAGGTCAGGGAGGCTACTAAACATTGGACAATGCCCAGGACAGTTCCCATAGCATAAAATTATCCAGCCCTAATATCAATAGTGCTGAGGTTGAGAAATCCTGAATTAAGTGAACCAAAGCATAATAGAAGAGATGGATGCCACAGAGAGGGGACAGAGAGAAAGCAGTAACTCCGAGTAGGTCACATAAATGCTGCAGGCTTCATGAAATGTTTGTGGGTTCCTGAAAATGGATTTTTAAAGCTAGAGGACTATTGCTTATTTTGGTTTGATGCTACAAAATGTGAACGATCCTGTTAAGAAGTAAAAGCTGTAAGGATGAGTGGACTTGAGCCCTCGGAGAATGGTTATAATTGTATCTGCTTCTAAGGAAAGGGGACAGAAGTTACCTCAGGTCTGGAAAAAGGACCTGTCTCCAGCTTAATCTATGTGATTCTCAGAAGAAACTCAATTTTTCACTAACAATTGAAGATGTTTAAGCTCCTCATAATCAGGAAAAAGCAAGTGAAGAAAATGGAGTGCCCCCTTTCATCCTTCAAATAGTTACATTTTAAAAGTATGGCAATATAGACTTTTGGTCTTTGTACTTCCATATCATTTTGCATATTTCACAAAGAGTGTGTACTGACATATTGTTTGTGTACCAAAACAACCATAATTTTTATTTAAAGAACCAAATCCATTTCACAAATACAAAATGCCAGTCAGGACCCACTAGATTTATTTTGTGATCCACTGTGAAGGTATTTTTTGAATGGGACTAGTCTTAAATCAATAGACTTCGAGTAAAACAGATTGTCCTCCATAATATGGATTGTGTCCATATTGATGGACATAATTGGATGCGGTGGGCCTCATCCAATCAGATGAAAATCTAAGGGAAAGACTGACTTCCCTCGAAGAAGAAGGAACCCTGTCAGCTTTTCAACTTGAACTGAAACTCTTCCTCGGATCTCCAGCCTGCTGATCTACTCTGCAAATTTTAAACTTGCCAGCTTCCATAATCATGTGAATTAATCCCTTAAAATAATTTCCTTTCTCCCTCTCAGTATATATATTGAGATATATTAGTATGTAACTATGGATATATATATAGGTATAGATAGAATTACTTTACACACACATAAGCACACACACACAAATACATCCTGTTGGTTCTGTTTCTCTGAAGAACCCTAACACTCACTAGTTTGTAAGAAAAAAAATTGAAAACAATTTAAATTTCCAACATTATTGGAGCCAACAAATTAAAAGCACCACATTCATATAATGGAATTTAAAATATTCATTAAAATGAATAATTACGTTCATGTCTTTCCACTTGAACAGCTCTTGAAAACAAAATGTTGAAGATACAAAAAAGTCTTAAACAATGTATACAACAAGATGCCACTTATGTACATTTTTAGAAAATATAAAATACCACACTTTTATTATGAAAAATATGAGTGTAGTGAAAATATAAAAATGGGATCTGGAAGGATGTGTATTACTTAGAATTGTGGGTCTGTGGAGAGAAAGGATGAAGGAACTCAGAGTGTAAGAAATGGGACCAAGAAGGGGCACAAAGTAGACTTGTTTTATCAGTAATGTTACTTTTTTAATAAAAAATTACCTGGAGCATATGAAAATATATTAACATTTGTTTTTTCTAGGTAGTGCTTGGAGGGGGTTGAATTAGGCACCCCCCCAAATAAAAACAGACATCCACCCAGAACCTGTCAATGCGACATTATTTGGAAAGAGAGTTTTTGCAGATATAATTGAGTTAAGGATCTTGAGATGAAATCATCCTGGATTAGAGTGGGCCCTAAATCCAATGACAAGTTCTTACCATCACAGACTTCAATTCTGCTTCCAAAATTCTGGAACTATCATCCAAAAATATGTTGACATATCCAAGAAAGAACGAAGACATCATAAGGAAGACATCATAAAGAGTATGAAGATTAGATCTGATTTCACAGTGGCACCTAACCAATTCTTGTCCTTCTTGGGGTGGTACAAGACTCTAATTTTGGCATTAGAATATGGTCTTAAAAGCTTCCCATCTGCCCCCCGGCCCTCTCTTCCTCACATTGATAATCTTGGAAGTCACGTGCTCCTGATGGCATAGCTACAAGACGGAAGCCTGGATTCCTGCACACCTTTGGGAAGAGAGCTGACCCGAAAGCTGCCTGATCTGGATTTTGATAAGCACAAAGTAAACTTTAGGGTTGTTTCTGCAGCATGAGCTGTTCTCCTGACTAATACAAGCCCCAGAAGCATCAATCTCATTATTTAGCCGTTGACCTCCTTGAAAGTCAGCGTTTACAGATCCTTCTATCACCATTGTTCCATTAATTATTATGACTCAGTTAGTTCTCTTTAGGATTATTAAACCACTAGTAAATATGCTTTAAAATTAACATGTAGTCTTTTCCACTGGGATTTCACAAATACCACTTAATAGCCAAATACTTTATCCCCCTCATCTGACTCAGAAAAGCATATTGTGGTTAGAACACTCTTTGTACAACAATAAAAACAAAGCAGGTTTATGGATTGTGCGGGATACCCAATGTGGTTAATCCACTCAACTTTGAGTTCTGACTGGCATAGGTTTGTTTAATTAGACATTTCAAAAAGAAGGGGATAGGCCGTGTGCTGATGCAAGGTGTGTATGTGTGCCTGTGTTTGTTTGTTACCATTAAGTCTTGCATAGTCTTAATTTTTCCTGGCCAAAACTTGACATTTTTCTATAGACTTCTCACACAAGACATCTCACATATAATAGAGATGTGACTGAAGGAAACAACGAAATGTGGTGACATGGGCTTTGAAGCTCAGAAGACCTGGGTTCAAATCCTGACATTTACCAGTTGTGTGTGCTTCAGTAACTCACTGAACTTCTTGATTTCCTCACGTAGAAAATGGGCTAATAGTATTGCCTTGTGGCATTTGTCATGAGTATTAAAAATCCTTAACAGAGAGCTTGTCTAGTCTCAGACCAGGTTGAATGGTAGCCCTTACTGTGGTCCTACTGACCAGAAGGAAATTCCCAAAGGTCCCTTGCTTCTGAGATCAAGAAAGAATGCAGGATACCTCATAGGCTTGGGGCTTTCCTCCACCACATCCATGAAATCCTGCCCCCTAGAGGCAGAAGGCATAATATTCCCTGACTTGGAAGCTGACCAAGTTGACTTGGTGGCAATCCTGGGCCATGTTAGGAAGAGCTGATGAGGAACAGAAATTAGAACCAACCTTTACAGAGGTGGAGTAGCAGACACTAGGGGTCTAGGGTGAGGAAACTCTGTAGTCAGTAAGGCGCTTCCCCTCACACAAAACAGAGGCCCACTCAGTTAGACAAATCTGAAGACCCAAAGTCACCGCTTTGACTCAATTTAAGGTGTCGTGACCAATTTTCAAGTAGGAATAACCTGGGTCTTAACAAGCTTGTCTTAAAATTGAAGCAGAATACAGCTGTTTTGAAGGATATTCATTGAAATGTTTCTGGTTATCCCTGGATGGTGGGTCTTGAGGTGACTTTTCACATTTTATTTTATAAAATCTATGAAGCCATTTTCAACAAGAACAACAGCAAAAATAGTGAAAAGGAAGAGGAGATACTCAAAGTTCTAAGTCAGAGACCTGCCTTCAAATCCCAAATCTACCACGACTAGGTGGGTCCTTGCATAAGTCACATAGAAGTACTGAGGACCTCGGTTTCCACATCTGGGATAACAGTATCTGCTTCCTAGGATTATTTGAAGCTTAAAGCGGATAACTTATGATATGCAAAACATCTAGAGACTAGAGCTCAGAAAGTGGTAAGTTCTTAAAAAAATTTTCACACCCAAGAACAACTTGTTGGGACAAGTCATTTCTCATGACAGGTGTTTATTAGAGACTGACTATCCCGTCCATCACAGTTTTCCCTAGGAAAATTGGAGATGGGGAACTTTCTGCCTTACCTCCTAATGCCTCTAAGACACTGGCAGAGGGAGGAAGGGGAGGGGACTATGAAAAGCACAGCTGTGGAAATCAGAGGATAATGTCGGTGTCCACCCACTCAGATTTTAGCTATCACAGCCAAACTGAGATCCAGCCCCCAGAGAAGGTATCTGAAGCCACAGGCACTCTGCAGACCCCACCCAGGCAACCCCACCCCTGGCCATCCTGCCCGCAGAGGTCCCGAGCCAGAGAGAGCAGTGACTCAAACCCATCTCCCTTTTAACTTGGCATCCTGGAACTTTTGAACAGATTACACAAATGTGTGTGACAAAAATAGGCGGGCATGCCCGGCTCTGCCAGGGGCTCGTTGTTGAGGGATGACGTTAGGGAGAGTGGAAACCAGAAGCTCAGGCTCAGCCCAGGACCCTCCACCTCTACAGTGTCTCCTCCTTTTCTCCTCCCCCACTTTCCATCCGTTGTAATCCATCTTTTTCCAAAAGTTGGCAGGTTAGCTGGAGACAAATCCCCCTGGCCAGCTTTTCTGTCTTTTGCATCTTTCGGTTAGATTTCTCGTGAGGGCCGGTAATCCACTCTCGGCTCATCAATAACTTCATCAGCAAATCCTTCCAGATCTTCCTCGCCTCCTTCCCCTGCTCAGCTAAGCCAAGAATAGACCCGGCCGCCCCGGGGGCTCCGGCCTCTCCATCTTCCCATCTCCTTCCTCCCAAGGTCTCCATCTTTCTCTCCTTGTTTTAATCCGATGCACCGTTTACCACGGCAACAAGTATGGAAGTGTTTTATTGTGACATCGACTTGGGGACTTTTCCCAGGACTTGCAATTTTGTAGCAGAGAGAGATTTTCTCTCCGAGACAGAATGACGGTCTTGTTTTTAAAAATAACAATAAACTGAAAGAATACATAATTCTAAAGGTATTTGGCCCAGGGCACTCAGGTGTCTAGAGAGACATTTCTCTTATTTCTAATTTGCTCCTTTCTTTAACCAAATGTGCACACTGTTGTGGCCTTGGTGACAAAGGTTGGTGGCCTTCCTCTAAAACTCCTGAATGTGTGCTCAAAAAGGGTTTCTTCCCTGCCCCTCCAGGCCATGAGCTCTCAAACCCCCCTCTGCTCCTGCACGCAGGGTGCTATATTGAGGCGAAGAATAAGCCTGAGGAGCCCCTTCTGGCCCAGCGTCTTACCTGCAGCCTGAGGCCAGAGCCCGCTCTGCTCTGAATTGCAAGAAAGACAGGCCTCAATGTTCTGGATGCCTCTCTCCTCTCAGTTGGCAGGAACACTTGTGGGATAAAGGTGATATCTTTTTGAGGTACTGTTTGGACATGCACGCTCACATCTCTGGGTGCACATTATCTGGTTTTTTTTAGGAAGCCAGCAAAGTATAGCAGTGGGATCTGGTGTCGGAGGGCTGTGGGGCTTCGTTCCAGCTCTCGGGTATATCTCATCAGCCATGTAACCCTGAACATCTGACCTTCAGTTTCTTCCTCTGTACAGGGGTGAACACAATGCCTACATGGCTGGACGTTGGAAGAACCATCTAAAATAGAAGTGGTACTAACCAGCATGTCTGATGAAACTGGAGCCTTAGAACAAAATCCGGGTGTGCACAGGCTTCCCTGGAAACGGCATGGGCTCCACTGTGTGTCAGAGGCACCTGCTGACTCCACCTGGCTCATTGTTTCCCTTGGACTCCAAGAGTTGTGTTGTTTTATCAGGCATCTTTATTTTTGTTGCTGTCTTACCAACACACTCCTGTCTGATTTGCCCCATTAATGATTTACCCCCTTTCCAGTGTCCTGGCACACCATATTTTATCATTTCTTTCGGCTGTCCTTATAAAAAGGCTCCATCCGTATCCTCTGCCCTGTTCAGGGTCCTCTCTCAGGACTCAGGGTTCCCAGCTTCTGTCCCCAGTGTCTCCAATCCCTGCTCAGGGGAGTCATTTGCATCAGTTCCCTAAACAATGAGGAGCTCCTTCAGCTCCCTGCAGATTGAGGCAGACTGAGCCAGCCCTTCCTTTGCCAATCACAGTGCTGGACTGAGAACAAGGACTGATTCAGGCCCAGCAGGTCTTGGCTTGGAATGTTTTGATTGCTATATCCAAAGTTGGTCTTCCCTCTATCTTTTATGGGAACAAATTCATGCATGCACCCCACTGGATAGAGCTGTTTTCCCTGCTTGCTGTGGACACGTGTCGCCCTGCTGCTGAACCCCCCCAGCCCTGGCCGGTGCCTTTGTCACCAGGGCCCTACTGTCAGCAGATTTCTTTCCAAATGTCCACCTGCGTTCTTCCATCAGACCACCTTATACTTTGCTGGGGTTGCTCTCCTTGCTCGTTAATGCTTCTGAGACCTTTCTCTGAAGCAGCTGGGGATGGGGGGTTGGAATATGCGGAGGAATAGCGCTTTATAAATCAAAAAATAATAATGGAGTGTACGCTAAGCACTGCAGGCTGGAAAAGGTCTGGCAACCCCAAAGGGTGAGGGAGCAACGGGGCGCGCGGCTAGCGAAGGACGACACTGCCCTCTGGTGGCCAGCCTAGGCCAGAACCCAGAAAGTGGCGGTAAGCTCCGAAGCAGGCTGCTTTTGGGTTTCTACACAGTGCAGATGAGATTTCCCACTAATCCCATAGAAACCAAACCATAATCGGGCAATGAAAAGAATTCCCCGGGAAGCATTAAATCCGGGAGGAAGCACATTAGAAAAATCTCATTTTCGTACGGTTTGAATTTTATTTATTTATTTATTTTTTGGGGTCCCCAGATAGCAGAATTTCTGAGTATTTCAGGGCTCACCAAAGAAGCCCAGACTTTCTAGGGTATTATTAATGTTGCTTTCCATAAACAAAATATTTAAGCCATTGCCATCCCTGTTATTGAGGGTTACTATTGACCAAAAATGCTCATGAAACTCTTTGAAAGGAATGGAAGTTTGTGCTTCTTTTGCATTAAGTAAAAATGCCAGTTTTCATGTTTGATTTACTCAGATTCTGAACATCATATATACAAACTCAGAATTCTGGTTCTCTCTGAGCCAGAAACCTGGCTTCTGCACTCATCCACACACCCCTTGAGAATGGCGTGTTTGAAGTTGAACATATATGCCAAGTTCGATGAAGTTTGTCTTTAACAGCGCATTTCATTAAAGTTTCAACCACTTGCTGTAAATATCTCCAGTCTAGACTGAGGGAACATTTGGAGCATACTTGGAAGTTGGGATGGAGTATCATAGCCCAGGAAGACACACTCCTTTTGGCATCTCCACCCCCTGGCTGTGTAATCTCGAAGCCTGGACTCTATTTCTTCATAACTGGAAGATCCTAGTGTTTTCATTGTACACCCATAAGTTTTTTATGATTTTTATAAGGCACTTTGAGCTTCTTCCAAGGGACATTACCTTCAGTAAAGAAGAAAAGAATAGAATCACATTTATATATTATGCTCCAAAGTTGGAAGTTCTCAGAACATTATAGATCAAATCTATCCCGCCCAAAAAGATATAAACTTCAGGGAAACGTGAAAGTGGTCTTGTATATTTATTTTATGATGCTTGAGCGCCTGATGAATAGACATATTGGTGTGAAGAAAGTGTTGTTTTCTAATGGAGTTATAAGCATCACAGTTAGGAAAACTAAAATCCAAACAAACAGAAAAAGGAATAAGCAAAGTCCGAAACTGTGCTGTGTGAACTGGGTGCTATTCCCACCATGGATCCCAGAGAATGCTGACCAGAGGCTCTACCCATGTGGAGGGAAGATTAATGACCATGATTAGAGGTTGGAGGGACTCCATGAAGCATATGCACAGCGGCAAGGGTCCCCAAGTGAAGAAGAAAATGATCTCCGCATTGAGAGTTCATCTTCCACTGGTTTTAGGGTTGCCTTCTTTTTTAAAAAATTGTTATAAATACACCGACATAAGATCTATCATTTTAACCATGTTTAAGGATGCAGCCTAATGGTGTTAAGAGCATTCACATTGTTGTGTGACCACCGTCCAACCACAGGGTACTTTTTATCTTGCAAAACTGAAATTCTGTACCCATTAAACAGTAACTCCTCATTCCCACCACCCTCTGGCAGCCCCCATTCCACTTTCTGTCTCTATGAATGTGAGTGGGACTCCATACAAGTGGACACATCCAGTATTTGTCCTTTTATGACTGGCTTGTTTCACTGAGCTTCATGTCCTCAAAATTCATCCATTGTCTGGCATGTGTCAGAATTACCTTTTTAAGCCTGAGGAATATTCCATATATATGCAGACACCACATTTTTTTATCCATTCCTCTGCCAGTGGACACCTGGGATGCTTCCACTTATTGGCTATTGTGAATAATGCTGCTGTGAGCATGGCATATAAATATTTCGTCAAGTCCTTGCTTTCAATTCTTTCAGGTAGATACCCAAAAGTGGAATTGCTGGATCATGCAGTAATATTAGATTTTTTTAGGAGACGTCACACTATTTTCCATAACCGCTGCACCATTGTACATCCCCACCATTCTCCACATCCCTGCCAACACGTATTTGGTATTTTGACAGAAGCTGTCCTGAAGGGCGTGAAGTGGTAAAGTTGCCTTCTTTTGATTAATGTGATCATGACACTCCCTGGGAGTCTTAGAGAAAAGTGATTTCTTTTCATTCTTAGACAAGAAAGTTATTTAGGTGAGCCTGGTGGTGGGTATTGAGGAGGGCACGTATTGCATGGAGCCCTGGATGTGGTGCATGAACAATGAATCTTGGAACACTGAAAAAATAAAATTAAATTAAAAAAAAGAAAGTTATTTAGGGGATGTAGTTAGTCAAGATCTACTCAGCCTTATGATGGAACTTACCCTCCATGGGGATTCTCCATTTCTCCTGTCCCACTCTCCCCCACCTCTTCTCCCCCCTCCACTCTACCTTACAGTACATTGAGCATTGGTGGAGGGAGGGAGGGAGGGAGGGAGGAGATCCAAGACTTCAGGAATCTTGGAGCCCATGTGACCCAGCGCCTGGGTGGCATCCGGAGGGCAGCAGCCACCAGACTAGACCTCACAGCCACCTCACACAACCCAGACACACTAAGCTCATTAGTGTTGAGGTCCAGTGTCCGGTGGCCGCCTGGTTGGCTGGGCTGTAAGCTGATGTGCAACCACACAGTGGTTTCCAAGGGAGCCTGGGAAAAGGGAGGGACCCCAGATTATAAGGGAACAAGACCCTGATAGACAAAAATGACCAAGTGGGAAGCCGCTGTGGCCCTGACCAGGTCTGGGAATGAGTTGGGTTGGAAAGTCATCTAAATATAGCCTGTTTATTATAGCCAATGATCTGACTTCCTCAGGCACTGCTTGTGTGACAATTGGTGACTATAGTGCAATTGTCCTAAACTTGTCACTTTTATCACTGGCTTTTTATTTGTACTTGAAATAACTTTATTGTAGGTAGCAGAGAATTATAACCCCAGACTATTGCTGTGGTTAGAAGACAGGCACAGAGAAGCATTTCAAGAGAAAGTTTAATTTGGGTTTGAGCCTATTTTGGCATTTGAATATTTAAAGAAAGATAAAAATAATCTGAAGGGATCACCTCTTTTTTCACATCTCAACATTCATCTTCCTTACTCAGTTTCCTACTGAAAAGTCCGTCTTAACTCCGAATTCATGCAGAGTGGCAAATACAAACCTCAGTTATGGGCCCCTTTCAAGAGGCTGTAAATGGGAACTCCAGGACCAAGGATCCTGGAGGCATGGGAACTCTCTTCTTAGGGACAGTGTGGAATTCCAGATGTGGTTAGAGTTTTCCCATCTGTAAACCATAAGAGTGGACTCAGTAAAAACCGCCTGAGTAATAAACTGAGAAATGTTACTCAGTAAAAAACCAAGTTACTCAGTAAAAAACAAAACAAAACAAAAATCCAATCCCATTTCTTTCAGCAGTGAGTAGTCCCCAACCTTGATGCATAGGAGAATCCCCTGGGGAGATTTTGAAGGGCCCAGTGCCCGGCCTGCCCCCCAGACATACTGGATGGGTTGGGCGCCCTCTGGGTGGAACCCAGACAGCAGCAGTTAGCTGACTCTCCACGGTGCACGAGGTGCATGACCACTGCCGCGCAAATGGGTGTCCCCGGAGCATTCCAGAGCCGATATGATCGTGCAGGTGGGGAACTGTAGCCAGAAGACATTTCAAAAGGAAATAATGAATCAACGATTCTTTGATTTGGGCAGTGAGCAGCTGATCTCTGAGAGAATTGTGACTTTTCAGGCAGTTTGCAAGTAAAGAAAAGCACAGCAAAGACCCGACATCAATACAGAGTAGAGACTTGTGAGTCTCCTTCACCCAAACACTTCCCTCCTCCATCCTCATTAAAAAAAATCCACTCAGTGTACAGATTTAATTAATTCGCTCCAAAGAGTAAATGACCACGGAGAGCCAAAGGGATGCCCTTGGCTGGAGCCCTAGAACTTGATCCCTCCTCCCCATGACCCCCAATACACAGGTGCGCATGCGCATCCACACACCCACACAAACACGTAAGTACACATACCCAAATGCACACGTGCCCACACGCACACACATGTATGCACGCATACATGCCCACACACACGTGCCCACACGTGCGCACTAATCACTATTTTATGAATCTCCATCTTTCTTCAAATCTTAGAAGACCTGGGGGTTCTTTTGCCTTTTAAAAACCTCTTTCCCTAGGTTTTGCTAATTCCCAGGGCCCTTCTTCTGCACTTCTCCTAAAAATAAACATGTAAGTCCTTTCGGGTTTAGAGAATTTCATTTTTAAAAAGAGCGAAATAGGTGAGGTTAGAGAAATAACAAGCAAGGGAGATTACAGAATCTAAAAAAAATGCAGAAAATTCTGGAACCATGGTTCTGACACTCCTAATTGCCTTTTCAAGGAGATCTGGAATACTCTCTTACCTCTAGTTTCTATCTGTTTTTCCCAGTGGCTGGCTGGGGAAGCCCAAGAGCTTCAGGTCTTTGCTTTTATTCCTGGGAGTGAAACACACACTCCACCCCCACTCTCTCCAACACTCCTGGCTCAGTCCTAAAGAACTCCTCTGTCACTAGATCCCCTTTTTTGCATCTCTGCCAGCTGGTATATATTAGGCTTTTGCTCCCACTAGGCTCTAAGCCCTAAGTTCAAAGACCATCTCTACCAGGGGAGAAAGTATTTAGGGCATCGATGAACAAGGAAGGGAATATTGAGTGACATGGGGTCTTTGCCACCTGCTCCCCAGAACGTGGGAAGATAAATGGAAGGCTTCCTTCTTGCAAAACCCCAAATGGGCCAAGTTAGTGGAGGGGAATACTTCACAGTAAAATAACTTTCAGCGCTTGCTAATTAAGCATGTGACATTGCCATTTATTAGATCTAGTAGAAATGGTTAGAGGTGCAACACGAAAATATTCAGCAAATGTTGAACAGCTGATGTCAGCTATTAATGTCAAAATATGACAAATATTAATGTCAAAATGTGCCACCAGCCTCTCAAAACTTCAGGTTACTAATGTATCTGCGCGGCCCTTTGATAACAGTTGTCCCAGGCACTTGAGAGCCTGTGGTCTAGTGGAGAATGCACTGTTCTAGGAAGCCTCGATTCCAGTTCTGCCAGAAGTAACTTACATCAGTCATGCAGCCACTCGAGACCTCAGATCTTTACTTGTAAATTTGTGGCAATAACATCTGCCTAGGCTTGGTGTGTCCCCTAAGAACATTTGAGCATGTTGTTTAGCAGCAATAGTGTCTGGACAATAAGCACATAAAAAGGTGTTCAACATTACTATTCACCAGGGAAATGCAAATGGAAACCACTCTGAGGGGACCCTACACTCCCACTGGAATGGCTAAAGTAAATGCGTTGACCATACCACATGTTAGTGAGGATGGGAACAGCTACTAGTGGGGATGCCAAATGGTACAAACACTCTGGAATTCCATGTGGCATTATGGTACTTCCATATGACCCAGCAGTCCCATGCCTGAGTATTTACCCAAGGGGATGGACTGTGTGTCCACACGAAGACTCAAAGGCCAACATCCATGGCAGCATTATTCAGATAACAAAGACCTGGAAACAAATGCCCTTTGTTTGCTAAATAAAGAAAGAAAGTCTGGAATATCCATAGGATAAAAACTGCTGAGCAATAGAAAGGAACAAAATATTTTTTTGAAAAGAACAAAATATTAACACAACCAGCAACATTAATGGAGCTCAAAATGTTCCGCTAAGTGAAAGAAGCTGACTTCTTTCACAAAAATTACATATCGCTTGGTTCTGTGTATGTATAAGTGCATAAAAGGCAAAACTATAGTGACATAAAGGTATCAGTAGTTGTCAGGGGTTGGGATAAGGAGAGGGGATTAAACATAAAGGGAAATAAGGACAATTTTAGGGTAATGGGAATGTTCCACATCTTTGTTGTGGTGATGGCTGCTATATCAAATTACCAAAATTCATTACCCTGTACTCTACCATGTGTATGATGTACACAGTGTGTACACTTAAAATGCCTGAATTTTGTTGTGTGTAAATAATGCCTCATTAATTAAAAAAAAATTAAGTTCCCCATGCAATGTTTTTAATACTTTAACACCATTTTTAATACTATCATTAGGGCATTATCCTTAGGGCAGGCAAGTGTCTGCTGGTTCCCACCATAGCCAGTATCACCCACTTATGGGGCTGTTGGCTGAGTTTAGGGATCAGCCTCAGTTCAACTCTACCACCTCTGCTCATTCTAAGTGGACAACTGTTTCTTTCATTGCCCCACAGGGCAGTCGCAATGTGAGAACTTTCTGTTTCTGGCAGGATAACCAGACAAGTGCAGAAGTAAAGTATGCTACCCCTTTGGGACAGAGCTCGAGGAACAGAGGCCAGTGGCAGAGAGGCTTCCAGATGTCCCTTGCTATTCTCAGGAAGCCCTGACCTCTATATGAGGTGGTGGAGCCTTGCAGAGAGAGATGGTGCAGACTGCACTGAAGGGGCAGGTCCTGGGTAAGAAAGAATCCTGGAAGAGGTCTCAAATCCAATGCAGGAACATGTAATAGGGCAAAGCATTCATAGGAACAGTACTGAGGCTCCCATTGTGTGAAAATCAAATATAGGGCCATCAATTCATTCAAATAACAAAGTGGGTGTTTATTTAAATAAATGGACCTTCTCTTCCACTTTATTGAGTAGTGGAGAATTAGCTGTAATGACCTAGCCAGTTGGTCACTTTGTTCCCATGGAGGTTCAATGTTAAGGATGTTGGGATGGCATCATTTAGTTTGAGTTATTTTGAAAACTGAGCCTGATACACGAGTTTGGATGTAGGTAGTTTATAAAGAAAGTAATCCCAGAAAGCACAGTGAACAATGGAGAAAGGAAGACCAAAAGGGAAGAAAAGTCCATCAAGATTGTTATTGGGCTGGCCAACCCAGCAGGCAACTGGGCTCAGCTCCCCTGTGGATTTTGAGGAGCTGTGAAGAATGTGCTTTAGCATCCTCACTCCAGAGGACAGGAAGGTGCAGATTTCACATTGACTTCCAATTCCCATAGGTTGAGGGTCCCCTACACAGGTTTTGCTCCAAAGCTGTGCCTAGAGCAAAGGCACAGCCATGAAGCAAAAGGAGCAAGCCAGCTGGAGTACACATTTGCACAGACTTGGAACAACCCACTGCAGCTGCACTGAACTTAGGTGAGTTGAGGAGTTGGTGCCAGACAGTAAAAGAGTGGGGCAGACAGTTCAGTCTGTGACATGTGTTGGGTGCCACTTCAATACTGCTCAGGGCTGAGAAGGTAAATTTGGGAAAGTTCCCAAGCTGCCACTGGCCTTCTGATCCTGTGACCCAATAAATGGTGTTGTTCTCCCTGACTGGAAGAACTGGAGATGGGAAATTGTTAGCACGAGGCCCTCAACCTAAGACTCAGACTAAGCCATCACACAAACATGTAGGCAAGGTTTAATGGTTTCACTTTAATTGCATCTAATTCCTCCAATGCAAGCTGAGGGCTCACTTTATGCCCACTGCCTTGCACTTGCAATGAAGGCTCTAGATCTAAATGGAAGACAAGATGCATTGGGGATAATCTGATACCCTAGCCTTATTCCTGGGATGGGTGTAGAATATGCACATGTGTAAAATGAGCTCCAGGGGCGACCAGATACTTGCCAAATGGCCTGGGGATTATCTGTGCTTTTTGAACTTTTCTTTGGAGACAAGGGATGATCAGCAGGTTTCTGCCATTTTTGAAATATCAGCTGAATGTGCCTGGCCTGCTCTATGGAGGTCACTTCACCCTGAAGCTTTGAGGAAAAGTCTTTAATTCTCCAAAAAGCTCACATCCTGGAACAAAACTCATGTCCTACCAAAAGAGGAGACCCAATCCCCAAGCAGCTCACAGATGGGAAATCAGAAGTCAAGAGGAGGGATTTCAGATAAGCTCTTAATAACTAAACCTTTTATTAGCAACAGTGTTTCCCTGTATCACAAATTTCCAGAACCTGGCTAAACACTTTGGGTAACTGAGAGTCCAGTCTATCCCCAGAGTGTATTTGACACTCAATAAAAAAACTGCACTAATTTAAACAATTCCAGAATGGCTGACAAATATGAACAAAGTTTTAGACTAAAGAGTAGAAATGTAATGGGGAATTTTCATTTTGAATGGCCAGATTGACTCTAAAACAAGGATAGCAGATAAGAGCATCTAATAAGCCAAACTCATAGACATGTTTACAATGAATAATTATCTGGTAAATACTGAACTAGCCTAAGAAGAAGGCTGAGATATCAGATTATCCAAAATGTGCTTCCTCATCTTCAGTTCAATTTATGTCCTTTCATGGCAGATGCTGCAAAGCAGCATGCAGGAAACTCTAAGTGTGTGTGTGTGTGTGTGTGTGTGTGTGTGTGTGTAGGTGTGCGTGAATTCATAGACAATAGGAAATAATACCAGTGAACATAGGCATAAAGAGAGTTTCTTTATGATACCATAAGTGCCACATATGTGCTAGCTGCCTTTATGACCACAGCTGCCATTATTGCAATCATATGTATCAAAGGAGCATCTCCTCAGTAAACCCTAAGGAGGAGATGCATTCTTCACAAGGGAGAGAATTTCAAACTTTCAAATGGGCTTTTTTTACATGCTTTTCCCCTAACACAATGACTTAGTGTCATCCTCACCAGACTAATACCCATGTAGTCAGGACGTGCCTGTGAACAGGCATTAGAGGCAAAGTGATAGACTGTTTCACTGTGGCTTTTGGTTGTGAAAGACCTTAGGGTAAACCCCAACTTGGTCACTGAATGACCTTGACAATTCATCTAGCTGTAGAAGACTCCATTTCCTTATATGGAAAATTGGAATTATAGAAGGATGCAACATTTCACACAGACTACTATGGAGATTAAATTAAATAATGAGGGTAAATCTCTTAGCACAGTGCCAGGGACAAAATATCCATTTAATTAATAATGATAACTATGAACATGGTATGTTAGATAGCTTTTCATGCACATAAGCACCAGTGCTTGAATACCTTCTTGATTTGTCTCTGTCTTGGGCCAGTCTGCTTCTTTCAGCAGCACATTGGAACCTCATTTTAAAATGGTACATGAAAGTGCCTGGGTGGCTCAGTGGGTTAAAGCCTCTGCCTTCAGCTCAGGTCATGATCGCAGGGTCCTGGGATTGAGCCCCACATCGGGCTCTCTGCTCAGCAGGGAGCCTGCTTCCCCCTCTCTCTGCCCGCCGCTCTTCCTACTTGTGATCTCTCTCTCTCTCTCTCTCTGTGTCAAATAAATAAATAAAATCTTTAAAAAAATAAAAAATAAAATGGTACATGAGAACATAAATTTAGTAACACTAATATCCATGGGTTATATCCAAGGAAGTACAGCCATCAGGGAGTTAGTGCAGTTTTGCCTGCAAAAATATCCCATGGAATGGATCCCATATACAGTGCTATTAGGAGACTAATGGATATTTATTTTGTGACACAAGCTGAGAAGCTACCAACTTGTATCACAAACTTCCTTGGGTTTACAGCTAAAGCAGTATTTAGGGAAATTATTAGCACTAAGTGCCTATATTGGAAAAGAGAGAATATTTCAAATCAGTGACTTAAGCTTCGTTCTCAAGAAACTCGGGATAGAAGGAAACAAACTGAACCCCAAATAAAAAAAATTAAGATAATAAAAGAATCTGATGAAATAGAAAACAGAAAACTAATAGAGAAAACCAATGAAACAAAAGCTGGTTCTTTGAGAAGATCAATAAATTGATAAGCCCCAAGTCACATTGATCAGGAAAAAACAGGCAAGAAACAAATCAGAAAGAGAGAGATGGAATCATCATAGATTCTAAGGATATTAAAAGAACCATAGAGAATATTATGAACAATTGTGTGCCAACAAACTTATGTGAAATAGACAAATTCTTTGAAAGACATTAACTTCCAGCATTAACTCAAGAAGAAGTAAAAACTCTGAATAGTCCTATATCTGTTACAGGAATTAAAGTTGAAGTTAAAAACCTTTTCACAAAGAAAACTCCAAAAAATATGGCTTCACTAGTGAGTTCTACCAAATATTTAAGAAATATTCTACACAAACTCTTCCAGAAAATTGAAATGAGGATATACTAGCCAGTTTATTCTATTAGGCCAGAATTTCTTTGAAACCAAAAGACATTACAACAAAACTAAAGAATAATAGCTCTCATAAACACAGTGGCAAAAATTCTAAATAAAATGTTAACAAATTAATTCCAAGAATATATGCAAAGAGTCTCTTAGGGTTTGTCTCCCTCCTGATCCCATCTTGTTTCATTTCCCTCCCCCACCCCCCATTACCCTCCACCCTGCCTCTCAAACTCTTCATATCAGAGAGATCCTTTGATAATTGTCTTTCTCTGATTGACTTATTTCACTTAGCATAATACCCTCTAGTTCCATCCACATTGTTGCAAATGGCAAGATTTCATTTCTCTTGATAGACTCCTAAACTCACAAAACAAACTGAGGGTTGCTGAGGGTAGAGGGTAGGGATAGGGTGGCTGGGTTATGGACATTGGGGAGGGTATGTGCTATGGTAAGTGCTGTGAAATGTGTGAGCTTGATGAATCACAGACATGTACCCTGGGGCAAATAATACATTATGTGTTAATAAAAAAAAGAATATATGCAAAGTTAATAAATTATGACCAAGTTGGGTTTATTCCAGAAAGGCAAGCTTGTTTTAATATTTGAAAATGAATCCGTGTAATTCATCTATTAATAATCTACAAAGGAAAAGCCATATGATCATATAAATACATAAAAAGAAAGTATTTGACAAAATCCAATATTCATTCCTGATGAAAACTCTCATAAAAATAGCATTAGAAGACAACTTTCTTAATCTGATAAAAAGCATCTATAAAGAACTTATAGTTAATATTATATTTAATGTTGAAAAGCTGAATGTTTTTTTTCCCTAAGACCAGGAACAATACAAAGTTGTCTACTTTCACCACTTCTATTTTAATATTGTACTAGAGGTTCTAGCCGGTACAATAAGATATGAAAAAAATGAATAAATAAAAGAAATCCAGATTGGAAAAGAAGTAAAATCATCTTTATTTTCAGACAATATGATTGTCTATGCAGAAAATTCAGTGGAGAACACAAAATCTATGAGAATTTTTGAGTTCACTAAGGTTGCAGGATATAAGATTAATATGCAAACTCAATTATATATATATATGTATATGAATATATATATATTCGACCATCAAAAAAACGAAATCTTGCCACTTGCAATGATATGGATGGAACTAGAGGGTATTATGCTAAGTGAAATAAGTCAATCAGAGAAGGACAAGTATCATATGATCTCACTGATATGAGGAATTTGAGAAACAAGGCAGAGGAACATAGGGGAAGGGAGGGAAAAATGAAACAAGATGAAACCAGAGAGGGAGAAAAACCATAAGAAACTCTTAATCTC
>CM052886.1:108838358-108855293 GCA_028534135.1 Potos flavus
TAAACTTCAAGTGGACTTTCTTTGCAGAAATTAGCAAACTCATTCAAAAATTCTTGTGGAAATGTAAAGAATTTAGAATAGCCAAAACAATTTGAGAAAGAAAAAAGAGGACAAATAATCCCTAATTTCTGAACTTATTATAAAACTCTAGTAATCGAAATAATGGGGTCTTGACCTCAAGATAGACAAATAGATGAGTGAGACAGAATAGAGAGTCTAAACTGCACATATATGCTCAACTGACTGCATAAATTCAGTACAATGCAAAAAGGATTTTTTTCCACTAAATGGTGCTGGAACAATAGGATATCCATAGGCAAAAACAAACAAACATTCATCCATGCTTGCATCATATGCAAAAAATAACCGAAAAGGTATTATGAACCTAATGAAAAGCTTAAAATAATAAAACTTATAGGAGAAAATAAAAAAAGAAAATCTTTGTGACTTTGAGTTAGACAAAGATATCTTAGATATGACATCAGAAGCATGATCTATAAAAGAACAAATTGATGAATTGAACTACAAAATAATAACTTCTGCCATTTGAAAGACACTGTCAAGAGAATGGAAAGACAAGTCAGACTAGGATAAAATATTTTCAATTTGTATATCTGATAAAGGATCTGTATTCAAAATATACCAAGAATTCACAAAACTCAATAATAAGACACATGAACTACCTACTAAAAAGGAGCAAAAACATCTGATCAGATACTTCACCAAAAAATATACAGATGGAACTTAAATACACAAAAAGACACTCAAATTATATGGCCATTAGGAAATTCAAATTAAAGGCATAGTGAGATACCACTACACATCATTAGAATGGTTAAAATTAAAAGGGTTAGCCACATCAAGCATTAGTAAAGATGTAGAGGAACTGGTAAGAATGTCAAATGACACAACTAATATGAAAAACAGTTTGGTAGTTTCTTAGTAAGTTAAACATTCATCTACCATATGATTCAGCCATTCTACTCCCAGGTATTTACACACACACACACACACACACACACACACACCTAAAAAAAAAAAAAGAAAGCAGATGTCCATTCGAAGACTTGTACAGTACATGAATCTTCATAGCAGCTTTATTTCTAATAAGCAAACTTTGGCTACAACCCAAATGATCATCAACAGATGAATGCATAAAATGGATTAGTACTCAGCAACAAAAATAAATGAACTATTCATATAACATGGATGAATCTCAAACTAATTGTATTACATGAAAAGATCCATATAAAATAATATATACGATGTTTATATGGAATTCTAAAAATGCAAACTAATTAGCATTCGATCTGTTAGAAAACAGATTAATGTTTGTATTGGGGATTGAGATATAAGGGGCAAGAAAGAAGTCTTACAAAGAAGTGTGAGGAAATTTTGAGAAGTGATGTCTATGTTAATTATCTTGATTGTAGTGATAGTTTCACAGGTATATATATATATATATATATATATATATATATATATATCTCAAAACTTATCAAAGTATAAGCTTTAAGTTTATGCAATTTATTGGATATCAATTATATGTCAACAAAGCTACTAAAATTATGAATATATTAGCTATTTTTCTATATAAATTGCCTATATACACCTTTTCAATGAAGAATATGTATAGATTTTTGTAACTCTCTTACTTTTATTCAGCTTATATTTATTAAAGTCTAATTTTATATCTCTTGGGTCTAATGAAAAATCAAGGCCTGTATTTTTAATTTCTTGCTTTTCTATTTCATTTTGTTAGTAATTTTTCATTGTACTTCACGAAAGTATCAGTTTGAAATGCACTGAAAATTAAAACAAACAATCCAAAACACCTGGTGTTTTTTGACCTATAGATTGAGAAACACTATTCTCACATAATTCCTATTAATCAGGATTGCATCACATGGTCATGCCCAGGCCATAAAAGAGTTCTGGGAAAGAAAGAGGAGAAAACAACTTTTATCACATCTGAGGTAACAACATCAAAATGGTTGGGGCCCAGAATGGTGGAGTAAGGACTTCTGAATATCCACTGCTCCCTTAAAAAACAAAACGAACAATAAAACGAAAGAGAACTGGCAAAAAACTAATCCAACTCAACCTTTTTAGAATTCTAGAAATTAATCGAAGGCTTGCAACAATCTGAGGAATATTTATTTAAGAGTGGCTGAATATCATAAGTACAGTCAGTTTTGCAACATCTTAACTTGCCCTATTCTCATTCCCTTCTCCCCAGCTCTGTGGTAGTCTTGAAAAACAGCAGCTTAGCAGTCAAGAGGGGGTGTATGGTGCATTTGAAATTCCTCAAAAAGTTTCATCCTGAGAGCATTGTCAGTATCAGACCTGTCTGGCAGCTTCCTGAGAAATCCCTATTTTCAGGGCTTGCTGTTATTTTCCCTGACTTAGACCTTGTCCAGTGAGAGAGGCCCTATCACCAGGGCAATTGTCAAAAACGACCCATGACAATTGTTTAACATCTTAGTGGCCTCAGTTGGCATTACTGGTTGGGCTAATGAGACTGATCAAAAACCTAGAAGAAAGATCTGGAGAATAAGATATTCATAGGGGGTTTGGAAAAACTCTGACATATTTCAGGGGATTTAAAAAGCCATGCACATGTACAGGGCTATGTACATGCCTAGGAAAAAACTGAAAAGACCATATTCTATCACCTATGACTGACCTTGAGGCCTTGTGCAAGCAGGAAGTGAAGACTAAGGCAGAGCTCTAAACTGCTGTTCCATTGAAGAAGTGTCCCAATACTTAGAGACAGTCCCTCAGCAAAAAGTGTAATACTTATGTTTAAACATTTATAAAAATCACCGTCTCATTATGAATTCATCACTGAGCTTACACTGAGTAGAGACTTCAGCAGCCACCTCATGGCAGGGAATACAGACTTTATAAAATTAGTCCAAGAATGTGATTAAACAAGATCATCATTATCATCAACAACAACAACAACAACGACAAAAGAGCAACAATGGCAAACCATAGGGAGAGAAGAATTTTATTTCTAGAGTAACCATATTATTTAAAATGTTCAATTTTCAACAAAAAAAAATACAAGACACTGAAATAAAAAGAGAAGTATGGTACATAGAATGGAACAGAAGTAATCAGTAGAAATTGTCCATGAAAAAGCCAAATTTGGGGACTTATTAAAAACACTTTTAAAGAGCTATCTCAGGGGCACCTTGGTGCCTCAGTTAGTTAAACGCCAACTTTTGATTTTGGCTTAGGTCATGATCTTGAGGTCATAGGATCGAGCCCCACGAAGGGCTCTATGCTCAGTGCAGAGTCTACTTCAGATTCTTTCTCCCCCTCCCTCTGCTCCTCTCTGCTCTCTCTCTCTCTTAAATAAATAAATAAAATCTTTTTTAAAAAATAAAAATAATAAGTAAATAAATAACTGTTACAAATTTATGCAAAGAACTAAAGGAAACCAAGTCTAAAGAATTAAAGGAACATATGAAAATAGTGTCTCACCAAACAGAAAATATCAAAAAGAGATATAGATAGAAAGATACCTGGGTGGCTCAGTTGGTTAAGCTTCCAACTTTTTATTTCAGCTCAGGTCATGATCTCGGGATCATGAGATTGAACTCCACACTCAGCGCAAAGCCTGCCTAAGATTCTCTCTCTCTCTGCCCCTCCTCCCAAATTGTGTGCATTCTCTCTCTCTCTAAAAAAAAAGTAAGAGATATCAATAGAGATAGAAATTATTTTTAAAAATTAGTAATGCTATGGTTAAAAAGTTATAACTAAAGTGAACACTTTACTAGAGGGGCTCAATAGCAGATTTAATTTGTAGAAGAAAGAATCAGTAAATGTGACAATAGATTAATTTAATTATCCAGTCTGAGGCAGGGAAAAAAAAAAAAGAATGAAGAAAAATGAGCAGAGCCGCAGACAGCTGTGGGACACCATCAAGCATGCCATCATATACTCAGTGGGAGTCCCAGTAGCAGAGAAGAGGCAGAAAAAGTTGGGGGAGGGGAGAGAGAAATATATTTGAAAGAATAATGACCAAACACTTCCCAAACATTTCCCAAATCTGATGAAAAATATCAAGATGCACAACAGACATCAAGATGCTCAATAGACTTCAAGTAGAGTAAACTAAAACTAAAGTAAACTAAAAGGGGTCCACACCTAGCAACATCATGGTCAAACTGCCAGAAGACAATCTTGACAATAGCAAGAGAAAACAACTTATCACATACAAGTTATCCTCAATAAGGTTAAGAGTTGACTTCTTGTCAGAAACCATAGAGGCCAGGAAGCAGTGGAATGGTGTATTCATAGTGCTGAAGGAAAAATACTGTGAGTCAAGAATTCTATGAAGAGTGAACTATACTTCAAAAATAAAGGAAAAGCAATTCTAAGATAAACAGAAATTGAGAAAATGCATTAATATTCAACCTTCTCTATAAGAAATAGTAAAGGAAAACCATTTGTATACTAATGAAGTAAAATAAAGTAAATACCTCAATAAAGTAGTTTAAATAATAATAGTATGAATCATTCAGGGTTGCCTGGGTTGGCTCAGTGAGTGAAGCATCTGCTTTCAGCTCATGTCATGATCTCAGAGTCCTGGGATCAAGCCCTGCATCAGGCTCCCTGCTCAGCGGGGACCCTACTTCTCCCTCTCCCTCTACTGCTCCCCCTGCTTGTGCTCGCTCTCTCCCTCTTAAATAAATAAATACAATCTTTAAATAATAATAATAATAATAATAATATGAGCCATTCAGGCTAATATGAAAAGATACTAGATAGTAACTTAAATCCATATGTAGAGAGAAAGAGCACCAGTAAAGGTACACAGGTAAATATAACATCTTTTATCTGATCTAAAAGACACTGCATAGAGCAATAATTATAAAACTATGTTGATCGGATGATAATATATAAAGATATCATTTATATGATAATAAGAGCACAAAGGAGGGGATAAGAATAGAGCTATTTTGTAGCAAAGTTTTATATGCTATTTAAATTAAGTTGATATTAATGCAAAGCAGAACGTTTTAACTTAACACGCTAATTGTAATCACCAGGAAAATCTCTAAGAAAATAACTAAAAAAAAGTAGTGAAAAAAACAACCAAGAGATTTAAAATGACACACTAAAAAATATTATTTAACACAAAATGAAGAATGATAGAAGAATAGAGGGGCAAAAAGGTATAACATAGAAAACAAAACTTGATTAATAATTACATTAAATGCAATTGGGTTAAATATTCTAATTAAAAGGCAGATATTGGCGGAATTATTTTTTTAAAAAAGCCACAATCTAACTACACAGTACCTACAAGTGACAAATGCAGACTCAAAGTTAGTTTGCATGGAAAAAGATATACTATGCAAACAGTAAGCAAAAGACAGCTGGAGTGGCTATACTAACATCAGATAATATAGACTTTAAGACAAAAATTTCTACTAGCAACAAAGAAGGATGCTGTTTAAATGATAAAAAAGTCAATTGATCAGGAAGTCAAAAATTATAAACATATGTGCCTAAAAACAGAGCCCCAAAATGGATGAAGCATAAACTTAAAGAGTTGAAAGGAGAAATAGATAATTCACTGTAACAGTTGGAGAACTCAATATCCTACTTTTAATAATGAATAGAACAACTAGGCAGAAAATCAACATGGAAAGAGAAGAATTGAGAATGTGTGAACCAACTATACCTAACAAATGTGTATAGAACACCTGTTACTGAACTGGGCCCTTGGGCTCTCTAAACAATGGAAATTGACAAGACGCCAAACAGGAGTTCCAGGCGAGGCTTTATTGGGGCTTACGCTCAAGCACAAGGGAGACAGCACAGAGGAAAAATCCTTCAGGCTGGCCCCCAAGGAGAGGTGCAAGAGAGCTTTAAAGAGGCCCAGGTGGAAAAAGGGTGACATTTAAGCATGTAGAGGCGGAGATTTCTTGGCTCCTGTGCACTTAAAGGTCATGCTTCTTCATATATTGCATGTCTAACAGGACTGTTAATCTCCATCCTTGGGTGTGATTTTTAGTCTTATGTCGAGAGGACATGTCGGTGAAAGGTCAGCGCTGGGGTCCACCTTGGCACAGACAGAGGTTTGGTCCTATCTTCTCCAGTCTTCATAGCTGAGTCCCTCCTTTCACTAAGTCCCTCCTGCTTCTGCATTCCTGTAAGATATACTACTTAAGAGGCACAGAGATTGAGCTTTTCTTTTTATGGAGACAGCTAAGGAATGCTGGATTTTGTGGTTAGAATTGAGGGGACCCAAGTCCAGTCTCTGCTTTGCTTCACACCCAACCTTAGTAGAATATACTTTATTCTCAAATGCAAGAAGAACATTCTCCAGGATAGACCATAGATTAGATCATAAAACAAGGCCTTGATAAATTTGTAAGAAGTTAAATTATACAGAGTATGTTCTCTGATCCCAAGTTAGAAATCAGTAACATAAGGAAACTTACAAATATGTGGAAATTAAGAAACGCACTCCCAAATAACCAGCAAGTCAAGAAGAAATCATAAGTAAAATTAGAAAATAAGATGAATGAAATTAAAACACAACATATCAAAACTTAGGGGATGCAGGGAAAGCAGTGTTTATACCTAATTTATATAACTGTTAACATTTATATTAGAGATGGAAGTAACTTGAGAATTACACCTATTCAATTGTACCAATACATCTCAAAACCATTTTAGAACTTTTAAGGAATAATTTTTAGGATATCCATTATAGTTTTTTTAAAAAAATGATAACAATGATAGCAAGTCTTTAAAGGTTTTATGTAATTTTACGTAATTTGAAAACAGAAGTCATTTGGAGCCACATTAGTGCATAAAGTGAGTGGTGAGGCTCAACAATCCCACTGTTGGCCTAAGGAAGTGATACTGATCTGATGGAAGCATTTTCCAAACAAGCAGTGGGCAATTCCTGAAAAGGAATTCCAAACATGCATGAAGTAAAAAAAAAAAAAAAATGGAATAAATGTATAGCCAAAGAAGATGACTATTTTGAGTACAACAGTCATTTAAATGTATATTTTAGGCAGGTTTCTAAAATAAGTATCCTCAAATCCTCCTTACTTTATGTACCCCACCATAACCAGGTGGTTATCATTATATCCCTGTTTTGTTTGTTTCCAAAGAAACTGGAAATGGTGAATAGGCAAATATTGGCCCAAGATTTTGGTCTTCTAAGTTAAGTTCATATTGACTAAATGAGTTTCTATTTGATCTTAATTTGGTTTTTCCATTGTTTTGACAACTGAACATCTGTTCATAAGTCTGGGAATGTGTGTACATGTGCGTATATGCCCATACAAAACACAAAGACTGTTTTTAAAGTCAGAAAGTCCATGTGCTGCGTATACCCATCTAAGCTTAAGTTTTTTTATTTCTTTAGCTGTCTCCGAAGGATACCAATACCACATAATAACTACCAACAACTAATAAAAATGGCTCTTAAGTTATATGCAATATAAACTACCGTATAAATGCTGAACAGTAAACACTGTTTACAGCTTACTACAAGAAAATGGAAACCTCATTTTGCTGATACAAACAAGATCTCCTCTTATCCTATACGTTAAAGGCTATTATTTTGAAAATTACAAGTCCCAGTGGGTTACCACACCAGAGACAATTATTATCTGATTTGTTCTTTTTATGCTATTAGTAATGTATTGTAAAGTACCTTAACATAAAGCATTCGATGTTTTAAGAAACATCTGGTTGTTAGCCAAATCTGTAAGATAGCACAAGCTGAAGCAAAAGGACTGCTGAGAGGGACATAAGGAAAGTAAAAGCTATTGCAGAAAAACTGAGCAGAACCATGGGATCTGATTAGAGGCAACTTGGAAGGCAGGCTTGGCAGAGGAGCAAAACCATGTTTCACTTTGGAAAGCTGTGAGGTACTGCACACCACAAAAGCTGCCAAGTTAATTTTGCATGATAAGATATGGGACAAAGAGGAAGATTTTTGGTGAAAGGATTTTTTAAAAACTATTTTAAAGTATTTATGAAAGTAGACCATACATTGTCTTTTGAAACCTTGGGAAAATATCATTTTTGAAATGTAAAGTTCAATTTTATTAAACATATGGGTAAGTTTGAAATTATTCAGAATATTAAAATTAATTTGAAAATAATTAAAATTCAGAAAAACTTCAGGTGTGCGTCCAAGTTCTGGGCAACATTAACATGGTATAAAAATTGCTCAGGAAATTTACAGTGAACAGGTGTGTGAAGTAATTGAGGGGAAAAAAATTCAGACATTAATTAGCAAGAATTATGAATATCCTTGTTGAATTGTTTTCTCTCGAATTGGCATATTTTTAAGCATATTATGGAGAAAATATTTTTAAATTATGAATACACATGGAAAATAAACTCTTACTTACTCATAATATTCTATACTTTTGCCACTAATCGCTTGATGACACATGGAAGGAAAACAAAAAGGGGTCTAAACCAAAAGAAACATATTATAAATACTTTTAAAAGTTTATTCAATAAGTCTTGCTAATATTGTTGAAATTTTCTCCCAAATCCAGCAAAATAAGAATTCATGCACTCAAAGGGTATCTCTGTTGAAACTTACAGAGAAAAGAAAAACTATGCCAAAAATAAGATCTAAGTCCTACACTCAAGGAGCTTATGGGAGGAGGGAAGCTGGACCAGAAAAGCAGAAGGTTGGAAATAATGTGACAATCCCAATGAGAAACATAGAGGATGCAATAAGGACATTGCCCAAGAGGGGGAAGGATGGTTGGATTGGGGTATCAGGTAGTCAACATTAGAGGTAAACATTTCAGACAGAGAGAAGGGGATGTATGAAGTTGCAGAATTACAAGCAAGCCTATCATGTGGTCACTATCAGATGCAATAGGGCAGCACCATAAGAAACACCTGAAAGGTGGGAGAGGTTTTGGAACCAGGCTGTGGGAAGAAGCTGGGAAGACTTTGGGTGGGGTGTGTATTTGAAAGCTTGAAGAGCCTAGAAGAATGTTTCATGAAATCCTAATGACCTTTGAGGAGGTTGTGAGTGATGGCTTGAGGAGAAGAGTGAAGAAAATGTTATCTGAAACTAGAGGAAAACAATCTTTGTTATATAGTGGCAGAAATTAAGCAACACTGTCACTTGATAGGAGGAAAGTAGAAAACTTACCAAATGAACTGTGTGATCTAGCTAAGGAGATTTCCAGATACTGTTGACAGTACTTCTTGCTCTATTCTTGCTACTTATAATAAAATGTGAGAAAAGAGAGGTAAACTAAAGGAAGGAGTTCTGCACAAAGAGGGAGTTAAAAATTCCAGCCTCTCCAGATAACAAATGATAGTGCAACTAAGAAACGGCTGGGGTCCCTGGCTGGCTCATCAGTAGAGCATGAGACTCATGATCTCGGGATTGTGAGTTCAAGCCCCATGTTGGTGTGCACATTACTTAAAAAAAAAAAATCTTAAAAAAGAAAACAAAAGAAATGGCTACAAGGTAAAGATCAAATCGAGGACATTCTGAAGAAAACATGGTCCAATCATGAAGCCAAGAGTTTCAAATTTTTTGTTAAGACCTCTGAAATATCCAAGACAATACATCATGGTATGATGACATTCAGTCAAATAACAGGGCTTCTAAGAACTTGAGGATATTGTCCCTCAATAGGCTCAGCAGAAGTCTAAGGTAGAGAAAAATGTATCTCAAAGAGATCTGTGGGGGTGGTCTATTCCTAATAGAGTCAATCCCAATAAAATTCACAGGCGACCTATAAAGTTTTTAAGAGATTTGTGTCACCAGGTGCACCACCAGCTTGGACTAAAATGGGCAAAGAGAGCACAGAGAGGAAAGGGGCCTTTGAATTCTCAAACTTCTCTGGGCAGGAGGAGGTCGAGGGACTACCGAGTAGCTGGCTCATGCAGGAGACTACTGCCTTCACTTATCTCTACTTCTTGGAAGCTTCTAACAGCTCCCAAGAAGATCCCAGGAGTTGTGGCTTCAGTCTCTCCCAGCACCAAGAATGAGGCTGACAGGGCAGTGAGCATTCTCAGCACTTTCATGACACTGTGCACATAGTGTTAGTGTGATGGAGACTCCAGAAACTACATCTTAGCATGCTGGACACTTGAAGGAAGCCAGAAGGTGGTGCTTGGCAAGGGCAGCTGTTTCAGGGTGGGCTGGAGCAGCAGCAGAGAGGTGCCCTCAGATGGTGTCCTGCCAGGAGAAGTTTCTCTGCCTGACGTGCTGGCTCCTAAACTCATGTACGAAGCCTTTGGAAATCTCTAAAAATAACTGAGTGAGCTTGGAAGGGGCTCAGAAGCCCTCAGCTCTGCAGGTGAGGACATGAGCCGGCTAAATACAGATTAGTGCCTTTTATGAGACTCTATTTGTACCCACAGCGATGTCTGGGGAACATAAGTTACAAGCACTCGGAGAAGCCCAATATGAGGAGCAACCGAAATAAGTTACTGAAGAAGGAGCATCAGGAACTGCTTATCTTCCTGATGGGTGTGGATCATGAGGTGGGGTTGGTGTCCCCTTTCACAGCAAGGAGTGGTCCAAGGAAGTGATGAAGTGGGTTGCAGGGCCCTCCCTTTATAGGGGTAGTGAGGGAGATTGCCCTACTCACTTTACTTCAGGACCGAGAAGGGTGGGAAGATGATTGGCTCTTATCTGAGTCCCAGGCCCTGAAACTTTAACATTGAAGATTTACTTCTGTGAGAGGGTGGAGCTGTCCATTGGGACCTATATTGTGCCAGTATTGGAGGGTAAAGGAAAACTGTTTCTCATAACATTTCTGACACTGAATGTGTGGGTTTTTCCCTTGTATTAAACAATTCTGGCATGGACTACTTGCAGTTCTCATAGACCTCACAAGTTAAGAGCTCAGTCCCACAAGACTGCCCCTGCTTCAGACACCAATCACAAATGGTGGGTCCCCAGGTTACCCACACTTCTGTTTGAGGTGGCTATACATCGAGTCTTCCCATGACTCCTTCCTAAGGCTCAATAATTTGCTACCATGACTCACAGAATCCAGAGGAAAACTTTACTCACTATTACTACTATATTATAAAGGGCATAATAAAGGATACAAACGAACAGCCAGATGAGAAGGTACATAGGGCAAGGTCTAGAAGGGTCCTAAGCACAGGAACTTCTGTCCCTGTAGAGTTTAGAGTAAGTCACTCTCCTGGCACATGGATGTGTTCTTGTTCATTAGCCCAGAAACTCTCCAAACCTCTTTGTGTGGAGTTTTTATAGAGGTGCTATCACATAGGCATGACAGATAAAATCACTGGCTGTGGGTAATTAACTCAATCTCCAGCTCCTTTCCCCTCCCTGGAGGTGGAGGGGTGAGGCTGAATGTTCCAACCATCTAATCACATGGTTGCTTCCTCAGGCAACCAACCCCATCCTCCAAGAGTCAGCTCAGTGGCATAAACTCAGGTATGGTTGTAAGGGGCAGATCACGAATAACAAAAGATATTCCTCTTACCCCTATCACTCAGGAAATTCTAAGTGCTTAGAAGCTCTGCACCAGAAACCAAGGATGAGACCAAATATATAGTTTTTAAAATATCACAATATCACAGATGATCCATGAGGTTTCCTCACTTTGGGAAAGAAGTCAGAATGCTTCACCTAGTGGTCCAGGTGGGAAACAATTGGAGTTCCAAAGAGAAGGATAGGATACCTTTGTGCAAAACAAAAGAAAATTCAGTAGGGCTATCTCAACCAGATGGGGGCTGGGGTGGCGGAGGTTGTTGACACTGAATCAGTGCCAATCACTGCCAAGCTAAGATTTGAATGTTGGCACAGAAAGCATATCATCCTCAAGCATGCATGCACGCTGGGAGCTGAGGAGTCCTGGCAGCATTTCCAGCCAGTGCGGACCCCAGAAAGCAATGTGGCAGCTGATGACTGGGGGCCCTTATGTACTGAAATATTTCAATAGCAGATTTCCCGAAGCAGACACCTTACAGACATCTGTCTGAGGAATAATCACTAAGATACATTTAAAGAGATTGAATTGCTAATTGCCTTAATAATTTATTAAACACTGTTCTGGCACTAGACACTTTACATATACCTCAGCCCATATTTTCTATTAATAGAAATTAATAGGGAAAAAATCCTTAATCTGTGTGGGTATATTGCAACCACCATTGTTTTCAAGTGGGAGAGTTGTTTTTCCACCTTGGGGCCAGCCAAAAATGAATGCTTCTGGAGCTCCAAATAAGTAGTGTGGCATCATTTTTTTAAGGTATCAGGTTCTGGGGCACCTGGGTGGCTCAGTCAAGTGTCTGCTTTTGACTCAGGTCATGATCTCAGGGTCCTGGGTCAGGCTCCCTGCTCATTGGAGAGTCTGCTTATCCCTCTGCCCCTCTCCCTGCTCATACACTCTTTCTCTTTCTCTCTCTCTCAAATAAACAAATAAAATCTTAAAAAAAAAAACAAACTCCTTATTCTTAAGGTATTGGTTTTTAAATGTCACGGGATTTTTAACATATCAGAACTTATCATAAAGGATATACATAAAGTTTGTATTGCAATTACCAAGCCCACTTCTTTGAATAATTTAACTCATTAACCAAAGGATAAATAAGGTCCATGTTTATTCTTCAATATAATACATATATATGACTGTTGTACATCTTCGTAAGGCAAAGAAATACAGCTGAATGAAACTATGTTCAGAAATAAAAAATATACATAACATGTGCAATCACCACATTACAAATCCATTTTTATTTATTACCTACACCGCTAAAGCTCATCGAAAGGACTCACTGACATCCATCGTCTGGGACAACTACAAAATACATACAATTCAAGACAGGAACACTCGGGTATTCAATGTTTTCTGCTCTTTCGAATAAGTAGTAGTTGAGTTATAAGCCTTCACGGAAGGTGAAACTACCCACATCAAGATCACTTATGGAAAGCACACCTAACTAAAATGGAGCTTGGAGACATATGTGGACCTTCTAGTGGGAGAAGCCATTAGTTTCATGCTAGGCAAGGAAGTCACCTTCATCCAGGACTCGAACATCTAATCGTCTAATAGTCCAGCTTCAAGTTCCCTTTAGGACAGCAAGCAATTTGCCTTTTGGAAATATCATTTTCATCCCAAAAGGCTTTAGGGGAGCACTGTGATGGATAAGAAGATGGACTTTGATTCTAACTGAAGAAAAAGAGAAAGAAGGAAAAAAAAGCAAAAAGATAAAGTAAAAGCAAGGTAGAGAGCATCATGGCTTTTGAGAAGTGAGCCACAGCGAGGGCACAGCCTACACCCATGCTGAAATTGCCCAGGAACAGACACCTGCCTTGCCCTCTTGTCACACTCACACAGATGGACTTTCCAAATGAGGTTCCCTCAACTGGCCCGTCATCCAAACTGAACTAGTACATGTACGCAACCTGACACCATTTGCCTCATGCCTAGAGTAGGGGTAGTGGGAGCAGAAGGAAGAAAAAAGGAATGAAATAAAGAATAAAACCCTCATTCCCCGATATCAAATACGTATTTTAAAACAAGAAAAAAATTTTGCTATGCTAATATCCATTAAAATGGTGAAAATGTCATAATTCACGCATCTTTCAAAACACATTCACATCAAAGTAAGCCACAACAATAGCAGCATGCCTATTTACATTTTTGAGGAAAGAAAGCAAAATAATATCAAGTTAGATGAAAAACAAACATGAGAATTACCCCATTTCAACCTAGAAATCTTTCCCCAAGATAGTTCAGGTGAGAATCCAATTTCAGATGTTTTTATGTCACGGACTGGGGCATGAGCTCTTTTCTCCCTGATTTTTAAATGGCAACAGGTTCTGGGGAAGTGTTGGTATCTTACAAATGACAAATGGGGGCACGCTTTTTCTTGAATCCTTTGTGAGGTTTATTTCTCTCCAGGCAGTGCGAAATGCCACATCAGTGCTGAATTTCTGCCTTTTTCCAGAGAAACGGCTACTGCCTAATGCAAGCGACTGAAGCCATAACGTCCATTAGGAGGGCGGGGGAGCAAATCAGGCTATCAAATCCTAATGACTTCTTGGAAAAATTGATCACAATAGCCCCAGTCTCGCCAGATTCAGCTTCTCTGGGCCATGCTTGCATCTGGTTTGATTTCTCCGCTGTGCAAAGCCCCCTTTCCCATCAGAGTGGCAATCTACCAAGTTACCAGTTCTTGTAGGAGCAGCCACACTAGGGTGTGGAGGAAGGGGAACAGGATGAGCAGGAGACCGAAATTCTCCCATTTCGCTGTAACTGGAGACTGTAATAATCAACTCTGCAATGCAAACTATCCTCAGCGCTCATATAAAAGCTACCCTGCTGGCATGGGGATGCCTCCCCATCCAAATGTGGAAATTTAACTCCGAATTCAAAGCGGATCCTTTTTTAAAGTAGAGTCTCCTTTCTAAACCTCTTAAAAAAAAAATCACACCCATGGACTACAGGGTCGTGAGTGAATTAATTTAACAAAGAAATCATTCCTTCAGTTGGCTTAAGCTGCCTCTCCCGTGTGTGTTGGGGGTCTGGTGAAAGTTTCTCTGCCAACGTGAGTCAGAATGGGACCTGGATGCAAAAGACCTCCTGCTCTATCTGGTAGATTCCACCCCACAGGACAGAAAACGCCCTTCCATGAGGGGTTTCAAATCAGACCCTTGCGTCTTATTTAGCATTTGAGAGAATGCCAGCTCTCTGCGGTCTGAATATTAATGCATGCACTGGCTTGTATTTTTCCAGACTCAATGAATACCATCAGCTAAAGATAGCACAGTAATATAACACTTCAGTCACAGGGCTTTGTTGTGTGTTTTTTTGTATTTTTTTTTTTTTAAGGAAACCAAATTAAACATTTTAAGCATAGTCACATAACAGGAACGGGAGAAAACCAACCTTGAATAAATGCATAGGCCAAAGGAAAAAAGAAATGCATCATAATAATGTAAGAGCAAAGCTAGAAAGGAGTCAGTTTTATAGCTAGCATGACCACTAAATTGGCATGTAGTCTTCACTAAATTACACATTTTCTTCTGTCTCTACTTCCCCTTTACCTTGCACATGAGAATAAGAACATTACACATACCTTTATTCACAGGCATGCTAGAAGGATTCACTAGGTGGATACGAGCAATAATGGAGAAAAACCAATGCCAATTAAAACTGCCCTCACTAATATGGCCATTGCTATGGTGACTATGGTGTCTATCGGAGCCTAGAACCATTTAATGCATTCTTATAGCTGATTTCAACACAGGAGTTATTTGGAAATGGGAAATATGAGGACAGCTTAAGAAGCCGAATGGTGAGCATGATGCTGGATGTGTGATAGGAGTTTCGGGTGGCTCTGCACGGCCTCTTCTTCATAAAGAAATGACACACACGTTTCACTCTTGAGAGGCCCTGTGCCTTTCCGTGCTATACATAGTAGGGTTCGCTTCCATTATTAAAAATCTGTAATGAAATGGCACATAAGCTCAGGAACAAGAAGAAGATCCAACTGGAATCATTCTCATATCCAAAGAGTGAGCAGGAGTGTTCCCCTCGCCTTTGATTTCTGAGTGTTCTTTCTTCACAACCACTGAGCTATGCGAGACTCTGCGTAGGTGAGATCATTGGTCTTCAGAAATGTTGGAATTTACCCAGAAACCTGGGTGTTATTTTCAAAGTCATTTCAACACTGGAAGCAAAGTGCCGTCCTTCCTTGGGATGCTCATGACCCACCTCTCCTTGACAACAGCAGCTTGAGGAAAGTTCTTGTGACTGTTACCGTTATTCCAAATTCTAAACACTAGCCATAAGCAAACACCTCTTGCTCCACTGGTGAAAACTAGTGCATTTCATCTTATGAATGCTCAGTCAGAAGAGAGCGGGGAGTGCCTTATGAAATGCATGTCACTCATTTGAAAGTAGATTTGCTACTCGGAAGAAACCGATGAACTGGGAGAAAAGTTCAGAATAAACGGAAAACACAATGTCTGATGCCTCTTGCCTCAGGATTCAGAGACAGCTCAAGTTCCAGAAAGCAAATTATTTATCAATTGGATTCACCTGATTTCAGACCAAATCAAAATAACAAAGTCTGAGAAACCAAGTGTTCAAGGGTGCAAAAGATAGAATTTTCTTCCGGTGATATGATCACCTCTTTGAAAGGCATAGCTTAAGGACTGGAAGCAGTTTTCTCCCTCTCAATGTATCCTCCAGGTTTAAATATCTCAAATAAATCTCCAGTCTGATGCTCTAATAAGCTGAGAAAGAGCAGAGATCATGTACCCCTTATCCCAGCGACTAAAATTAAAAAATATACATTGAAAACTCAAGATGTTAAGGAAACATCCTCCCAATTGTGTCCTACCATGGGGTGTGGGGATGTGAGGAAAGGGGCATGGGGCTTGTCTGCACCCCCAGGACCACAGCACTAGGCACCCCTCTGAACTGGGTGCTCCAAGTTCAAGTGCAGCATCTCCCCCACCCTCCACAGCCACCCGTCATCATTGGGGTCAAGGCATCAGAACTGCTGATTTTTCCAAAAATCTTCCCAAAGCAGCAGCAACCGCAGCAGTTTTCCTGCAAAGCAAACAAAATATGACTCTTGTTAATTCAGCAGGGCTTTTAAAATTGTAATTAGTTGGTTGTGCCCTTAGGAAAACCACACATGATTTTTTATAATGCATGTGTGCGTGTGAGAGGGAAAAAAAAAGAAACCCCTTGCAGGATTCCACTGCTTACCAGAGTTGGGTTGGATTTTTTTTTTCAAGTTTACGCAAGATATTTTCATACTATTTGCAAGATCGAAGGACAAGGCCGCTTTGTTTCATGTGAAACATAGCCAGCTCCTGAGCTTTCTGCCACACTGTCCATCCTGTCAGCTTGACCCCACATCAAGGTGACTTCAAGGAGCGGGCGTGGGAATGTTTTCATTTGC
>CM052886.1:108855793-108890629 GCA_028534135.1 Potos flavus
TAAACATAAGCCAAAGGAGGACCTGAATTCCAACTACCATTCCAGATGTAGTCTCTTTACTTGAGCACATGAACACAGCCCCAGGTGCCTTGCATGTAGCTACTAATGAAGATAATGCCCTGGGGGCACCTGGGTGGCTCAGTGGGTGAAGAATCCCCCGTCCCAATTTCAGCTCAGGTCATGATCTCAGGGTCCTGAGATGGAGCCCCCCAACAGGTTCCCTGCTCAGCGAGGAGTCTGCTTCTCCCTCTCCCACTGTCCCTTCCCCCTGCTTGTGCTCACTTTCTCTCTAAAATAAATAAATCCTGAAGGAAGGAAGGAAGGAAGGAAGGAAGGAAGGAAGGAAGGAAGGAAGGAAGGAAGGAAGGAAGGAAGGAAGGAAAGAAAGAAGGAAGGAAAGAAGAAGAAAGAAGAAAGAAAGAAAGAAGAAAGAAAGAAAGAAAGAAAAGAAAGAAAGAAAAGAAAGAAAGAAAGAAAGAAAGAAAGAAAGAAGAAGAAAGAAAGAAAGAGAAAGAAAGAAAGAAAGAAAAAGAAAGAAAAAAGAGAGAGAAAGAAAGAAAGAAAGAAAGAAGAAAGAAAGAAGAAAGAAAGAAAGAAAGAAAGAAGAAAGAAGAAAGAAAGAAAGAAAAGAAAGAAAGAAAGAAAGAAAGAAAGAAAGAAAGAAAGAAAGAAAGAAAGAAAGAAAGAAAGAAAGAAAGAAAGAAAAGAAAGGAAGAAAGAAAGAAAGAAAGAGAGCCAGCCCTGGGAATTGTTTCAAAGTGTCTGCGAATAACTATTCTCCTTCCGAGAAACAGTTGCTGGGTTACCACTGAAGTCCCTCACGACCCAAATGGGCTACTATGTGCGGTAAAACTAAAGACTCTGATGGCACCTATTCACGTTTCAGAGGTCCCATTTGTCTCTCTGCCCTTCCTCACAGTCTCAAGGGGAGTTCTCTATAATCAGCAGGCTGAGGAGTAAAGCATTCAGGTGGTTCCCCATGGTGGAGGGCAAAAGAAATATGGAGCAAGAAGAGGAAGAAGGGACTTCATAATAAGGACCACGCCCCCCATGACCAAATGCAGAAACATGTCCTATAGTTGCTATGCATATTTTCCATGTGTTGGTAAGTAACTTTTGTGTATAGCAGTATAACTATTCTGCTTCCTTTTGCTATTTCACATAGATATGCTGACAGTAGTAAACTTTATAATTTAGACTTTAAATTACCAGATATCAAAAGGGGATTGTGACTATCATAGAAGAGGAAGAAATATCCCCCAGTAATAAAGGCGGTCCCCGATGGACTGTATTTTCCTCCTTCAAGGAGAGAGTGTGCATTAGACGTCCTTTAAAAAAATTCTTCGGTGTTGGAAGCAATCATTTAAAATGGATAATAGTAATTAATACAGTACAACATAAATGGAAAACCAACAACAATGATAAAAAAAAGATTTAACACATGCCACAATAAAGACACAGTGTTCACTCATTTCTACATTTTGTATTTCCATTTTCAAGTTTTGGATGGCTTCTAAGCCTTCTGGTGACTCACTGGGGCTTCTCCCACTTTTAGACATTACAACATGGGAAGTAAAGCAGATAATAAATGTGGACTTCAGTCACTGTCACCACATCAACCTTTCTGACATCAGTGACGATTTTCAGAAATGCTTACAACCTCTTAAAATGCTTCTTTGTGATGTTTCTGGTTCTCGGGTCAAGGCTGGCCAACATTTATGCAATCCTCAGGATCTGCCTCTTTGAAAACTCTCTTCTTTTGTGGAAAGCGTGTTAAAATTGAGCATTACTTTTTTTTTGAAGATTTTATTTATTTAACAGAGAGGAGAGAGATCACAAGTAGGCAGAGAGGCAGGCAGAGAGAGAGGGGGAAGCAGGCTCCCTGCTGAGCAGAGAGCCCGATGCGGGGCTTGATCCCAGGACCCTGAAATCATGACCTGAGCCGAAGGCAGAGGCTTTAACCCACTGAGCCACCCAGGCGCCCCAAAATTGAGCATTACTTACCCTCCTAAAATTTCCGTTCTGCTCACAGTATAAAAACTGTTGATGGCTGCTTGTTTGGCTGTCACAATACGGTGATTAAATGGGGCGGGAGGAGCTGGGACATCATCTAGATGGTGAGAGGAAGAGAAGGGCCATTTGTTAAATAGTCAGACCTCTTTCTGGCACCAAAACTGGGCCTCAGAATAAAATAAAATGGGCCATCTATTTTATTCCTAGTGATCCAGGGAATGTATGTTTTTATTCCATATTATTATCTGTAATACATGAAGGTGACACCTGACATCTTATAGAAAGAATGTCAGGACCACAAAACTGTGGTTTGTACCATCTTCAGGACAACTTTTAGAAATGCCACAATAGTTGAAAATCTCTAACCCCAGTACAGTCCATACAGATAATTCTTCCAAGCCCGAACCTATTTAAGTTCAAACATAAGAAAGTTTTTGATCCATTAAAAAAAAAAAAAAACACGGATAAGGTCCATTATTTTAATTAAAGCAAAGAGAGAAAAAATGAAGAGTTTCTTCATGTCATTGAAATGTTTGATATTATTCTATATTACTTTCCAAAATATTTTAGCCTTTATTTAAGACACTTTTAAGGCACAAAGATGAATTTTTCCTGTCTGGAAATAAAACCACCAGTAAAACTGGCTAAGTACGTATTCTACAGCTCTCAAATTTCTCCTACTTCCCACCCTCCGGTCTAAGTGTTCTAACTCTAGTCCATGTCATGATTGGTTCTAAAGCACAAACTCAGTAATATGCTTCCAGCGTTCTTTTTATTTTTCCATGGTTTGCTTTCCGCAAGCCTATTCATTTCCCCATTTATTCTATATTTAAGCATCTATTGCATGCAGCTTCTTACATGCATTCAAGGATACAAGGGGAAGTGAGTAGATAATAACTTTGCTTTCAGAACTTTAAATCCTGTGCTAGGCACTCTGCCAAGTGTTAATATTTTTAAGAATTCAGATACTAGAAGTCTCTGGGAATCTGATTTGATATAGCCATTCATCTCTCACACCATCAATATGCTGAAAACGAAAGAAGTCATGAAAGAATTCTCTTGGTGGCATTCATCTCTTCAGGCCAAAAAAAGAAAAAAGGTGATTGAATTACATACACAAATGGCATCAGTACGGCATTCTGTCTCCTTCAGGCTGTTAGGCTAAGTGGAATTTAGTTGGAAATGCTTGCTGGAAAAGGTTAATAAGCTTTAAAAGGCTGAAACAAAAGCCATTTCCTACCCAGTGGGGCCACCAGATCCTGCTGTCTGGAGGTCTTAGTTCCAGCGGACTCCAGGGGTTTGCCTTGTAAGCTGCCCTGGGCTTGTCCAGTTTCCTGTGTCCTAAATGCATGTCCTTCACCTGGGCTTGCTACATCTATTCTGCACTTTTTGTTGTCCTCTTTGGTGAAGCACTCCTCCGTCACCCTCCGCTTGCTGCTGCCAGTGTGTTCTGCTTCCTCAGCGTTCTGGAAAGTGGGCGCTAGTGCTGGGTTTTCCGGGATTCGGGATGTGGAAATGGCTTTTACATTGCTGTTACACCTGGAAAATAAAATCCAGCTGCAGCTCTCAACGTTTCAAGGAGATAACTTTCAGCTGGTCAAAAGTCTTAGCACTAAAGCTTCCTGAACATGGTGGTTTGGTGAAGCTTCATGATAGAGTTGGCTGGTTCAGCATTTGGGATAAAATGGAGCAGTATGCGTCCCCATCAAATAAAGGAGCACAAGAACAGGTGTAGATGGCTTGGATCCCAGGGACTCTCCCTGATGACCTCATTGTGACCCCAAGTTATTCCACTGACCCTTTACAGAAGGAGTCATTTTATGATACCTAGCTAATTCGATCTTCATTTTTTTCACTTCCTTTTCTTATAGAAGAGAAAGATTACTAAATTAAGTATGCTAAAGGAAGCAATCATCTCTCTGAATATAAACAGCAGGGAGAGTAAAACTTTATCGATGAAAGAATTGAACAAATTTCAGTTTTTTAACAGCTCCTTACCTTACTAAGCACATCCTTGCAGTGATGGACTTTCTTAATAAAGATTAGCTTTTGCATTTAATTCTTTACAAATTAGGCTTCTCCATGATTAGGTTTAAAATACATTATTTATAAATGAAATAAAAATTATACCTTAATTCCCTGAAAAACACAGATATTTGGATACTCTGTTCCAAATAGATTCTGTAGTCCATCACAATATAGAGTAATTGATTGTGATTGGCTACATAATTACCTGAATTTATACGTGAAACTTTGCAGTTGAGTAAGAGTCCTTCAAAAATCTACTTCTTACTCAATCCTTACAATATCCTCGGAAAATAGCCAATTTATCAGGCATAAGTTAAGAATTAGTTTCTTAACTTACAGATAAATCTGACCTCATTATTCAATTCTTGATCTGAGGAAGGCTGTGCTTTATATCGCTAAAAATAAGAACTTCTTACTTAATCTTTTAAAAATATGATTGATAATAATCATTATCTTTATCTATCAGTTAGTAGAAGAAAACAGTAAAAATGCCTGAAAATGTCACAGGCAAGAAGAAAAAGTAATGGCAAGAAAACAGGACCAAGAAAAACCCACACCAGCTGGGAAACTAGTTTCTAAACCGTTGCTTTAAAAACTCACTTCACTTCTCCTTTTGGTATGGCCTTAAATTGCAATGGCGCATAGGTCTACCAAAAACATCAGTTGTGGGCGTACGATGCTTTAAAGCCTACCTTTCACAGAATTGATCACCATTAGTTTTATCAACACACTGCTTTTTATGTGAACACTTGTCCAACACTGTTTCATTTGCAATTGTTGGTCCTCCTTTCATCTCAACTTCTCTTTCACTAGAATCTTCCTTAGAATGAAGACCATTTTTCTCTCCTTTGAACACTGGATGTTCAATTTTATCCACAAAGTCTCGCTTATCATTTCCAGCACTATTGTTTTCTTGTCTGTTCTGTCTCTCTGTGCTTGAAATGCCTCTTGTGTCTCTATTTTCTCTTGGCTCTATGGAACTTCTTAGAGCAAAATCTTCTACCTTGTCTTGTGTTCTTTCCGTATGAAATGTGGCAAAACTTCTTTGAACTAGAGACGCATTGGTCTTCTCAGAATTTTTCGTGTTGAGTTTATTAACCTTTTCCTTCTCAGAGGAGAGCTGGTTCTTCTGGGAAGATCTCTCTAAAAGCCACAAAATATTTTAATGGAGGATGCATGTGATCAGTATAATTTCGGCTTCACATAATGGCATTTCTATTCAGGTTTCTCTTTATCAGAAGATACAAGCTTTTGAAAAGCAAAGTAGACGTGAACATGACCAATTGACTGACATTTGGGTTCCCAAAGAGTTTTTAGTTTGTAACTAGTAGGACCCAAAGCCAATCAAATAAAGATATTCAAACAGCACTTCTCCCAACACAGGGCTTTATGAACATGTAACTCCTTCTGAATAAGAACAATGACAACAGGACTTTTACACCAGAGCTTTCTTTATGCATAAATCCCTAGTCTTCTAAAGATGTTACCTGTGAGGGCCAACGTCCTTTTGTCTTTGACAGGTGCTGTTTCCTTCAGGCCAAGCTGTGACCGTGACTTCTCCTTAGCCTGTGGATACACAATTGAATAATTGAAGTCACTTATTAATTACATCAGGGTTTCTCAACCTCAGCACTACTGATACATGGCATGGGTAATTCTTTATTGTGGAAAATGTCATGAGCATTATAGAATGTTTTGCAGCATCTCTGTCTTCTACCCACCAGAAGACAATGGTAACTTCCCTTCCAGTTGTAATATCCAAAATGTCTCCAGAAATTGCTAAGGGTCCCCTGGGGGTAAAATCATCCCAGATTGAAAACCACTGCATTACACGATTCGAAAACAGAAAAAAACCACTAGAATTAATAGTAAGTTAGAAGGCAGGATAGTCTGAATTAATGAAACTGTATAGACTACAATATTTGAAAACAAATGAACTCACTACTCTAAAGGAAATTCTGTTAAACTCTGGCATTGTTTGTAAAAAGAAGGCCCATCTTCATGAGTGGACTAAAGGATACAGATAACGTATGGGTCGCCTCTGACCTCTGGTTATATTATCTTGATATGGTTCACATATAAATCAGATAAAAATGAGAGAATCTATGTGGCTAAGATTTTGTAAACCAGAAAGTAGGAGACTAAAGTAAGCTTCTGTAAATGAGCTTTCACGTGGCTTAGAACAGATGGCCCTTTTCCTATGCAGATAAACATCCTTCTCATAATTCTGGCTTCTCTGAATTTGCTTAGCCAACTTTTCTTAAATACCACATGAAAGGTAAACATTAGCCCAATCCACCCAAGTTATCACAAATTCTGAAGTTTCACATTATAAATTAATGAAATTGTATGGATGTCCAAAGAATCAGTTTCTTTTCTTTGGAAAGAGAGTGAAATTTGCCTCAGGGTGACTTGCAAGCATGAAACTCCATGTAAGTGTAGCTCAGGAGCATCAAGACAGACTGCTAATATACTTTTAAATAACCCAAGGGTCAGTCTCATAGGTTCAGAGCATTTCAATTTTTCAGATAGAGACATTGAAACACAAAGGTATGTTTAGTAAATCTGTGGAAAACCAGAATTAGAGATTACAACCTCAGAGTTTGTAACTTCCTTTTCCAAGTGGAAGTGCAGGACAAATGTTCTTCAACTTCTTCAGACAAAGCCAACTGCACTCTCCTCTGTGCACAGCATGTGCACACACCCCAGCATCACTGACAACACTTTTAAATATTTTCCCCATTAATTTCCCACTAGCCTGTAGGCCTTGCTTAACTGGGCAGGAAGACTGATTCGTCTTTGAATCTCTGGCACTTAGCCCAGTGACTAAGATATAGTGATGATGGTGGTGATGATGGTGATGATGATGATGATGATGGTGATGACGATGGTGGTGGTGATGGTGGTGGTGATGATGATGATGGTGATGATGATGGTGGTGATGAAGATGATAAGGAGAGTGATGGTGGTAGTGGTGATGATGTCAATGATGATGATGGCTAATACACACTAAGCACACCTACATACCAGGCACATTTCTAAGCATGTCAGTTGATCCTCATAGCAACGCTTTGGGATAGATATCATTACCCACATTTTATAATGGAATCTGGTAATTTCCAAGCATTATACAGTTCAGAAATGGTTGATCCAGGATTATTAGTCAGCTGTCTCCTTCATTCTGTACTCTTAACTACTACATTGTACTGTCACTCAGGAAAAAAACAAAACAGAAGATTACAGGGAAGGTATGCTGTTAGTATTTATTGAATATCTATTGCACAGCCAGTACTACAGGAGATAAGAAGGTAGATTAAGAGAGAAGGGTATAAAATGGAAACAAGTTAGTAGAGTGAAGAAATAAATATTTACCAAACAATTAGAATTAACATAGAAGAAAGGCAAGGGAGAGAGAATTCAAGTCCAATTTTGAAAATAAGTCAAATTAGCCAAATAAGATAGTCTAACAAATTGTGTTTAAGATACTGTATAATTTTGTCTTTCAGTGTTTCTTTTTTGAAATGAAAATTCCTCGTGGCTAGGCATTGTGCTTCTGGATTTATTCTGGATAATGCGAACATAGGTGGACTTAACGAAAACTGGTATGTATGAATCAATTTCAGTTCATCAAAATAGGTAAAATGGAGAATTTGGTGGTAAGACTCCATGCAGTGCCAAATTGATGAGCGTTTGCCTCTAAGGTCATCCAGGTATTGGTGGCAAATGTCTAGGAATTGTGCTAACATTCTTCGGGTAGAGCAGTTGGAGTTGACCAACAGGAGAAGCTGTCAATTCTGAAGAATATAAGAAACCAGCTTCCAAATGAGGCTGGCTTTTTTCTTTGTCAATTACATATCACATATGTTTTACCACTTAAATAATGTAAAGAGGTCTTTATTCATTGCCACAGGCTATTGTATTTTCATTTCTCTATGTAATACTGACATCTAGAGGAACTTTGAACTGAGTTTCCAAAAAACAGAAGCTGTATTTCTCCTTTCCTGCTTCTGAGCAACAACTTCAGTATGAAGAGGGTTTCCATGTTATCTGTAGAAGATGCTAAAATAGGAAGCACAAGTTTATAGACATGTCTTGTCCAAAAGTGAACATATTTTCTACTGATTTCATCATGTTAAGTATGATGTTCCTGTAAGGATTACTATCACCCTCTGTTAATAGATAAAAATCATGTCAGAGACTATGTTCCTTTGCTAAATTCACACTGATGACCAAGATGAGCATAAGGGCTTCATTTCATCCAAATTCATTCATTATTCCTTCACTTAATAAATACTTCTATATTTGCGTATGGGTTCCTTTTGTGACCAATTATTCATTGCTTTTATAACAATCCATCAATGCATTTAGAATGACACACAGGAGAAAGGAGACCCAAATGCCCAAGTATTTAAAACAAGTTCTGTTCTCTCCATTCTGTACAGTTTTCTAGACTGGTGTCCTGAGTGGGGAGTGTGTTTCCAAAGTAGTCTTCAGATTGTATAAAGGACATGTTAGAACTCATTTCTATTTGTTTTCCATTCTTTTAAAATTTATATGTTATATATGTTTTAAAACATGTATGAATAAAATAAAATAAAATAAAAATGAATAAAATAAAATATAAAATTTATAAGTATCTGTCATATGCTAAATTTATTTATAAAAAGAAATATACATGTATTGTTCATCAATGAGCATAATTTCTGAATAAACATATTGGGATTTACTTAAATGCATTTTACTGATAGCAGTGCAAAATCAAAATAATTTGGAGACCGTTCTTCCAAATAACACTGTTTCTTACGTTCTGATTTTCTGAAATATGTACTTTAGAGAAGAATCATGCTAATCAGCAGGTTCAAGGATAGGTACATAATTTGAACAATGAGCTCATTTCTTGCAAACTGCTTTTAAGAGGTCAAGATTCATTGCTTAATGACTATTTTGACAATTTAGACCAATTACATGCACTTTATACTCTTGTCTCCAGGCAGTTTCACTGACCACCATAGAAACAAGAGCTGAGCAGGAAGGCAACATCCATCCTGTGCCCACCTACCTGGTGCAGAGTTCATTCCCACTGTGGACCACAAGCCTGTCCTAGTACTATACTACAACTCTACTTCTCCTCAACATGGTAGAACAACCAAAAGGAAAAGGAGTTCTGTTGAACGACTTTGCCTCATCCCTCTTCCTTTCCATTCAATAAAAATCAGCTTTAAAAACCCATCTTAAAGTGGATTTAAACTTTTAAAGAACAGAAAGGCAAAATACCTACTGCCTCCTCTGGATGCCCTCAATGCAGTGATCATCTTCGGGGTGTCGTATGGCCACTTGACATGCCTGTCCCCCACCTGGGATATGGACGCTTCTCTTCACATTTGTTTCCCCAGCACCACATGCTGAATATGCCTGGTGAACCCATGTGCAGTAAAGGAAAGAAGTGCCTGCAGGACTGGTGCCCTCATTCTGATAATATTCTTTTTTTTTTTTTTTTAGAGTGTGTGTGTGTGTATATATATATTTATATATACACACACACATTTTATTTATTATTTATTTTTCTACTTTTTTATGTGCAATTAGCCAGCATAGAGTACATCATTAGTTTTTGACGTGGCGTTCAACAATTCATTATTAGCATATAACACCCAGTGCTCATCACCACAGGTGCCCTCCTTAATACCCATCACCCGGTTACCCCACTCCTCACCCCCCTCCCTTCTGTAACCTTCAGTTTGGTTCCCAGAGTCCAGAGTCTCTCACGGTTTGGTGGAGGGAGAGAGTCTCTCTCTCTCTCTGATTTCTTCCCAGTTTTCCTTCCCTTCCCCTGTGTTCCCCTGTTCTATTCCTTATGTTCCACATGTGAGTGAATCCATATGATAATTCACAATATTCTTTAATCAGGCTGTGTCACTGAAAAGCCCAACTCCACCCGCACCATCCGAAATGTATCCCTGTCACTGATGCTCATATCCTTTGCATTACTTAACTGATAGTAAGTGATATCCGCAGCCCTGCATTTGGGGGGTGTGATTGCTACAGAAAACTGTTTTCTTACCATCACAATGGAACATGACTATGCTAACTGCATACCCTGAGCTGAGGGCTTGTCATATCACTACTGTGGAGACGCCAAGATGAACACTTTTTGGTAATTTTAACCTAATATCTAGAAATACAAGAACAAAAGATAACAATTTATAATGAATGACTTTATTAAACTTTGATTGGGCTCATCGTGAGGGAGAGAAAAAAGATAAAATCTAAAAGAAATACAAAAAGAGGAATTTTTGGAATATCAAAACTACATTTCCTTGCTTGAGTATAGAAATATAGAAGTATAATTTTAGAAATCATTTGTAAAGTAAATCTATTTCTTTTCATCTTCAGGGCACACTCAGATTCTTGCCCTAAGTGAGAAGACTCCCTAAAGTCCCTGAACTAATAAAAGGAATGTTCACAAAGCATAACCTGTTTCATGGTCCATGGGGACTGGCATGGAATAAAGCAGGACAGAATCCAACTGACCAAATCCAGGAAGGAAAAGTGTTCACCTTGGCCTCAGAACTCAGTAAGCGGACCCTCCCTGTGCTGCTGAGAAGAACATCAAGGATAATCAAACAGTCACCTGAGAAAATAACCCTGCCAGGAAAATTAAAGTTTCTGATGTATCCACTGTTACATGGACAGTGCTTCATTCAGAAAGCAAGTAAATAGAATTCCTCAAGGATATATATCCAAAAAAAGGCCTGAAATTAAAGGCTGGTTCAGGAAAGTCTAATTAGACCATCTGTCAAGCGAAGATACATAGTAATATTACTTTTATTCGGTTTTAAGATGTATTGAGCAGAACTATTAAAAAAAAGAGTGTGCTACCACATTTAACTGTCTCCTCTAGCAGGAAAAGACTGAATAGGGAACAGCACAGGTCAAATGCATTGTATCAGGTTATTCCTTATTGACTACAGACTTTTCTTAATTTAAATACAGTTTCAGGTTTTCTTATTCCAGTAACCCCCTTGTATAGCCAAGACCATGCAGACCATACGTTCAGTCCTGAGGTGGTGTATGAAGACCAACGGATCAGGGTGTGGCAGGACCTTAATATCTGCCCCACCACTCCAGGGGCCAGGCCAGGCTGTGGATGAGAGCTACAAATCATTAAAAACATAGGCTTGCCTCCATTCTTCTAACCAGCCTGCGTTTGTCAATTTTAGAAGAAGCAATTAGAACAAGTTAAGAATCTTCACCTAAATATTTAGTCACATCAGGTACTTTGATCATATAGATTGTGTTTTTTCCTCATCTTATGCCCGAGGGATAAACTTACCCAAAACATCTTATAAATGAATTCATATATTTTTATATCCTCATCGTCACTTCTCCTGTCCTCCCCACATAGAAAATGCTGAGCCCTCTGACTCGTAACTGCTCGTTTTTCCCACTCAAACTACCCACGTGACTTTGGTTGGCCACACATGCTATCCCTGACTTTCTAGGCCCAAACCCTCCTTTGTTCTAACAAAGTCAAAACTGGGGGCGGGGTTAGGCATTTGAAAATATTTAATGCATGGATTCCACCCCTAAGGAGGGGTGGAGCTGCGCACTATTGTTTTCTCTAATATCCTCCCCACCTCTTGCCCCACAACCACACACACACACACACACACACACACACACACACCAATAACTCCAAGGTACTGCAAGGGTTGGGAGCCACTGCCTCTGTCTTCTCAGCTCCCCTCACTCTGGGTTGTTTTGTTGCGGTGGGCTTTTTCCCTGAGTTCTTCTTACCACCCAGGCTGCTGTGCCATAGTTTTGAATGATAGTAATAACACTAGAGACGTGGTGTTTCTCCTAATCCCGAGTTCCTCTCACCCACCGGCAACACTCTTTGATTCTCTCCAGGATGGATTATCCAGCAAACCACTGCCTCTTCCTTGCCGGCCACCCAGGGACGCATGTGTGGAAATGAGCCTCAGGTAGACTGCCTGGGAGACCACAAAACCTCCCTTCCAAAAGTGATCTCAGGGGCATCCAAGGAGGGCAAGCCAATAAAAAAGCCAGCATTTCCAACCACACCTGAAATCCTCTGCCATGCTTCCTGGTCAAAGCTTAGTTAATTGAAAGTGATTTAATTCCTCCACCAAAATGGAGGTGAGCAGAAGAGGGGAGGACTCGGGTTAAGTGGAGAAACACCACTTCACACAGTGTAGAATTATTTATAGCCTTTTACACAAAAGTATATCTGAAAACCGTAAATGGTGACATGCTCTGCCTTCTTGGGACTCTGCCACCAGAAAAGCAAGCAACTGACCACTTCAAAAACTATGCAGCAAGATTATTAAGAAATTGCAACGTGGTGTGTCTGTGAGAGAGAGAGAGAGAGAAAGACAGAGAGACAAAGACAGAGGAGAGAATAACCAATTTCAAATGCAGGTATAAATGGGATTATAGCTCCTTGATGTTCATTTGATTAAATTGAATCTTACTTAGTAAGATTCTTCTTTTGTACTACATAAGACCCAACCTTGGAATGTTTTCACATGAAGTATACAGTGTTTTTTCATCACCTAATAAAACTCTTCTATTTCTTCCTGCCGCAGACAGTTTTACAAGCATTCGTTTCACATAGTGTTCTCAGTGTGCTTTTTAATTTTTATTTTAGGTTCACTTTTATCACTCCATCTCCTGTCTCCTGCTCTGAGTAAGCAATCAGCGTTTTGGTCCAGCCTCTCACCACAGGCTGGCTTGTGGAAGTAGCGTCTGCTAGCAGAGGCTCCTGGGGAGCTGTGTTTCCTCAGGTGAGGTGATGTGTGGTCCCACGGGTTGTTAGGGAGGTTCTGAGATCGGAACTTAGATTTACTGAGTGAAATACCTAACTTCCTTACGGTTTGTCTTTCCATATCTTGCCCTGCACGGCAAATTTTGCAAGCACACTACAAAGTAGCTTTAAAAAGCTGTCTCTGAAAAGCAATGAGAAGTTGCAAAGCTCTCAAAAAGTTTCTGAATTTGGAATATGTAACCCAAACTCAGTGATAGAAATAATCAGTCATGACTATCCCCAAACTTTTCGTTGTCTAGTCCCTTCTACTCAAAGTAGGTCCATGGACAACAGCAACTCTGGAGCTTGTTGGAAGTAGAGCCTCTCAGCCCCTCCCTTCACTTATCCAATCAGAGCCTGTGCTTTACCCATTCCCCAGGTGATTCCCATGCACATTACAATGTGGGAAGCACTGACCCAGATAACATCCATAATGACTTGGTGCGAAGAAATATTCACAAAATATCTGTCATGGCTGCTTGTATTTATTTGAATCTGGCCTCCAACCACAAAGAGCCATTGTCACACTTGGTTAAGCTCAGAGGGAGGACTGTGGAGAAAGCAGGAAGGAGCCAACAAATGCTCCGCTAGTCTGGATGTCGGCTGTCCTTGAGGGCAGTGACCAGTAGAAGTCCAGAACTGTGAGGAATATCAGTGAGCTTTGAAGAATGTCCAGAATTTTGACACCGACCCAAGGAGTCCTAATAGGGACTCGAAAGGGTATGCAAGACCTGATATCATGTACCTAGAATTTTCCACTAATTTCTGGGGTCTCTACCAAACTCAGGTCTCAGAGAAAAGCAACACTAAGGTATAAAGGTTCTGCTATGGGCTGAGTGTTTGTGTCCTGCCAAAATTCATATATTGAAGTCCTAACTCCCAATATGATAGTATTAGAAGGTTGGCCCTTTAAGTGGTAATTAGGTATAGATGATATCATGAGGGTAGAGTCTCTATTGTGAAATTAGTGTCTTTATAAGAGGGAGACCAGGGCCTTCCTCTGTCTCTCTGACATGGGAGGATACAGAGATAATACAACTGTCTGCAAGACGGGAAAATGGTTCTCATCAGAACCAGACCATTCTTGGACCTCCAGAACTGTGGGAAAGAAGTTGCTGTGTAAGCCACCCAGTCCATGGTATTTTGTTACAACCTGAACTAAGGTACAGGGAAAATGTGCCAATGGTAAACTCTAGAGAATCAGTAATATATTCTGATCAGTTCCAAAATGCAAAGAATACAGTTAAGATCGTTAACACAAGTGCTATAACTTGGTTGTTGTAAAGGTGATTATCAACCCCTTAAAAGGAACAAAAGTAATTTTATTTAGCCCAGTTCTTATGAAACGAAAATTTTGATGTACACAGAAAATACACAACGTATGATACCATCTAACTGTCTGTGCTTTCACTCTTAAGATATACTTAAAGGCTCAAGTTATGGAGAACATCCTGAACACCTTACTGAACTCTTCGTGTTCTTATCTCATTCTTTTATTATGTACATACAGGAGAATATTCAGCTGGTACCCTGGTACTGTACCAGTTGTAAAAATAAGGAAGTTCTTTCATTCTGGATGGTAAATAGTGGATGTCCTGAGCCCTCCCACCCAACTCGTAACCTAACCACCCTCAGGACCCTCATAAGATCCAGTAACTTGAAGGTTAATATCTGGCATGGCTGGAACCTCTATGTCCCCATGCAGTGCAGTCTCTTCTGAAAGGTGAGTGACTGCGGACTCCCAGCTATGAAATTCAGTTCTGCATCAGCAAACATGAAGATACTATGAGTGCACCTGGCCACAGAGTAGGCTCATGGCCGTGTAATTTTTAATATTGGAATAAAGGTGTTTAATATTATCTGTGCTGTTCCTAGAAGTTAATTATTAGTAGGAATTGGAAATTGTGCCTTGACCCTCAAGGAGAAAGCAATGACTGATGAGTAAAGAGGAGGTAGTAGAGTTTCTATCAGCAATAACTTTGCTCACCTTAGAACTTGAGACAGTGGTCCAAAGTTTATAAATCTCCTGCCCCAAAGATTCTCAATCAGTAGGTCTGGGCTGGAGCCCAAGAACATTTTCACAAGCTTTGGAAATGGTTCTGTTGTAAGTGCTCCAGGGATCATACGTTCAGAAAATGTAGAAATTCTTATTCATTATTCAAGACCCTACTTCAGGAAGGTTCCCTTTGTGAATTCTTCCTTGAAACACTCTAGTCACACATCCTTCTACCAAAAGAGGAGTCAGTCTTTCTTCTACTGTTATTGACGATGCATCCATCATGTATTTATCATACTGTGTTGGCATTATTTGTTTTTATGTCTGACTTTGCCTGGATATCTTGGTATTTCTAGCATCTCACTTGGCATTCGGCAGATAAACACTGATTGAGTAGAAAGTAGGGGTAGAGACTGATGCTGGGCAATATTTACTGAGCGTGTCAACCAGCCGTATAAAGTTTCCAGATGGGGAGCTGTAGCACACCCTTTATCATATCCTCACCAGTATCAGGCTTGACTGTCTCACCCTTAGGCTCCTGTGGCACCTAAAAGTTCCCTCTTTCATGTAGAGAAATTTGTTGGCCTGAACCTCTATGAGAAAGCTTATAGTCTTCTCAGAACTTTGCAAGAACTTAAAGGCTTATATTACCAATTCACATCTGAGACTCCACCCTCAGTGTGGGTTACTGAACTAATTTATCATTTGACCACCTTTTCAACAAATGTCTCATGCCTAATAAAAATCAGAACAGGTGCTGTAAACATTCATTTGCTTAACGCATATATTTAAGATCTATTATTCATATATCAACCATAAATTTTTTTAACATGCTATAATACATGAACACAGAGAGGCACTTAATGAACATATTTTTTTAAAGATTTTATTATTTTTAAGTCATCTCTACACCCAACTTGGGGCTCAAACTCAACCCCAAGATCCAGAGTCACACACTCCACAGACTGAGCCAACCAGGCACCCCAAGAGATGCTTAATGGATACTTTTGGTAATAGAAATGAGAAGAGGTTAGATATTGTTATTGCCACGTTTCACTTTGTTATGATTATGGAACTTAATGTTGCCAGAAGGCAAGCAACTCCTCTGAAGTGTCTGATTACACTTCTTTGGATAGCACCTAGATCAACATTGAAATAGATGCTAAATAAATGGTTCTGCATTTTCCTGCTGAAGCTCTTTACTGTATTTCTAATGGTGATTAAGTCAGACATCATATCCATTACTCCAGCATCCCTTTAGCACTCAAGTTCCGTGATGCCACAGAATCAAGAATAAAGCTTGGCACGGTTACAGAACACGCTCTGAAGCTTCCCACACTGGCAAGAATCTGCTGCTCGGTGCTTTTCCAAGGATCTTGCCTCTTGGCATCTATTTGTGGGGATGATTTACCTAAGTAAGGCCTAAGTAAAAGTGTCTTTATGGCAGATCATAGAAAAAAGTCGTGTTTGTTTGGTTTGTGCTACTTACTTAGGTCTCCATTTCTCAGCAGGTGAGGGCTTTGCTTCAACTACATTAGGCCCTGTCAACGCCAAAGGAGTTCGCCTCCGGATTTTATCAACAAAGTTTCTGATTTGCTGCAAGGAGATGTGAGTAGTCCCTGAGTTCTTCAGAATTCTCCTACTGTGTTTTCTCAAGCACTGCTCAGAGGTAGTGACCGGTGAGGTGGGGATGGTTTAGTAAAACATGCTGCTCAGGTTCCTTTCCAAATTCATGGTCTTAGGCAGCTATGGCAGAGAACCTGCCTCCCTGCTTAAACAGGGACCTTCATTTGCTGATTCCGAGAAGAACAAGAGATTGCTATTTCAATAGACAAAGGCAAAATAAAGCAAAAGGTAGCCTTTTCGCTGTTGTGGAAATCAGCTCTTTATTTTCCATGTTGGCTCATGGCAGAACAGGAAGGAATCTGAAAAATCACCTTAGGTTTAACATCACAAATTTAAATGAGGTTTTAGAAAGAAATTAAGAGAAGGGAAGAGTTTGCCTCACAATCCAGTGGGTCAGATATATAACTTTTGTATTCTCAACCACACTTTGTACTCCCCAAAATCCACAATATTCTAAGGGTTCAAAACAAGACAAAGAATTCAGAAACTTATTAAATCATAAAATCCATTTTGAATTTGGAGAGACCTTAAAGAGCATTGTGAAATGGGTTAAGGAAATCTAACTCAAAACTGGAGTGGGGAAGTCATGCCGGGAGGACGGTCGCACACACGCCACTCATTGTAGTTTGCTTAGTTCAGCAGGAAGAAGGAAGATATCCTCTCAACCTCAGCAACTGCCCTAAACTGCAGCCAATGAGAGGGCCCTCCACTTCCATCACTTATAGCCAATGAGAAACCACCACCACTATGAACTCTCATTTCCATGCCAATGAAATTTTGTTCTAAACAACCCCTTCCAACTTCCTCCTCTCCTCTATGAAAGGACACTCTCCTCTTTGTTCTCTGTATGTGGAATGCACTTGGAGAAATCACTCTCCAGACTGGAAATGAACCTCTCTCTGTCGTGATTGACACTGGAGCTACACTCTAGTGCTCAACCCCACTACCATTAAACAGCCCCTCCCTCAGAGTCCTAAATAGTTCAAAGAGTGAAGGTCTCTAATAAACCTCAACAGGTTCCTATGTCTAATGATCTGCTTCTGCTTAGGCCCTCTAGGAGATACCCATCCTTTTCTCCTTAGTTCCTCCACCCCTATTGATTTATTGGGCCATGATTTTCCTAGAAAAAGATCATGCCGGATCATTTCTTTCTCCTGAAAAGGGGTAATAATTCTAGAATTTCACAGCAGCAATCAAAATAGCCCACTAGGTAAATCACATGATGCTCAACATCTTTTATTTGCTGTGTCTCCCATGGCCCCTAGAGCTAATTCTAAGGATGCTAATCGTTTGTCCTTGTTGGATCAGCTACCACCCTTCTTATGGGTAAATCCTCAACTGATATTGGCAGAATCTACAGTACACCTCCTATTTAGATACAAATAGATCCCCCAAAACCTCTCCCCATAATTAACCAATATCTGTAAATAAAGAGGCCCTTCAAGGCATTAAGCCAATAATAAAACGGTAAGGGCCAGGGCCCCCTCATGCCCTGTATCAATCCCTGCGACATTCCTATTTTTACCTGTGAAGAAACCAAATGGCTTGTCTAGGACTTCCAAGCCATAAACAATATTGTCGTCCTCCACCATTCTATTCACTGAAACCTTCACTTTATTTACCTTCTGAGGTAAACACTACTGAGAGCAAATTTTTTTCATGATCGATTTATGTAGTGCTTTATTTAGAATCCCAGTAGATAAAGGTAGTCAATATCTTCTTTCTTTTACTTGGGAAGGACAGCAATGTTATGGGACAGTAACGCCAGGGTTTCACAGAAGGCTCACAAACATTGAAGGCTGGCCCAGATGATATCAATTTCCCTGGAGGCTCCACTTTAATACAATATGTGGATGACTTTCTTCTTTGCTCCGTTTTCCAAACCTCCTCACAAGAAGATAGCATCCATGTGCTAAAACTCCTAGCCAAAAATGGATATAACATCTCTAAGGAAATATTACAATTTGTTCAAACTCAAGTTCAATATTTAAGATATCCAATCTCAGAACAAGGACTGAATTTGGATCAGTTTTCATGGCATCCTGAACTTCCTAAAGCCCCAAACCAAATGTAGACTGTGAGGTTTTCTTGAATTGGCAGACCTTTATTGCAACTGTACCCAAACTTCTCCTCGTGGCCCCACCTTTATATACCATGTTAAAAACTATTAAACCTGACCCTATCATCTAGAAAGATCCAGGTGACATGACTTTCCAGTGTTAAAAGGAAGTTTAATAAAGCCCCTTGTCCTTGAACATCCAAATTATCAGCTCCCTTTCTTCCTTTTTGCATACAAAAAAGAAGAGAATGCCCTTGGGATACTCAACCAAAATCATGGGGATTACCACCAAACTGTAGGATCCTACAACAACGAGATCCCACAGCCTGGGGATACTCTCCATGCCTCAAAGCTCTACATGCTACTTTACTTTTTGTAAAGGCCACTGAGGAAATCATCTTGGGATCCCTTTTAACCCCTTCTGTCAAAGCTCCTCTTACCTCTCATCACACTTAGCATCTTTCAATAAGCCATCTCACTTCCTATGAAATTTTTCTGTGAACTGCCCCTTATATTACTTTTGCTTGCTATAATAACCTTAACCCTGCTACTCATCTCCCTTTCTCTACCAGTGAAATCACTCACACTGCTTAATACTGACAGATCCCCTTCTGACCCTTGTGATTACTTAAAGGAAACTCCTTTGGATAACAGTGACTCTTCATTGTTCACTGAGGGTTCTTAGTTGCAAGATGAAAATGGTAAATATTGTGGTGGATATTCAATATTAACTCTTTTTGAAACAAGTGAAGTAGCACCTTTGACTTTGGCTACTTCAGCCCAACAAGGAGCTATAAGCACGCATGGGCCCATATTCTAGCCAAAGGTGAAACTGCCAACATTTACACCAACAGTATATATGCCTTTGCAGTGGCTGGTAATTTTGGAATGTTAGGGAAACAATGTGGTTTCCTTACTTCCAGTGGAGATAAAATTAAAAGCAGCCCCTATATTCAGGAATTACTGGATGCCATATTCTTACCTGCTGCTTTAGCTATTACTAAAATCCTGGGGCGTTATAAGCTTAACTTTCTGGAAGCTGAAGGAAATCATCTCACTGACATTTTCATTTAAAAATGCTACCCTCAGGGTGCCTGGGTGGCTCAGTGGATTAAAGCCTCTGCCTTCAACTCTGGTCATGATCTCAGGGTCCTGGGATCAAGCCTTGCATCAGTCTCTCTGCTCAGCAGGGAGCCTGCTTCCCCCTCTCTCTCTGCCTGCCTCTCTGCCTACTTGTGATCTCGCTCTCTTTGTCAAATAAATAAATAAAATCTTTAAATAAATAAATAAATAGATAGATAGATAAAAATGCTACCCTCAAAGGGTCTAGAAGTCAAATCTCTGTCATGGTCCAAAGGAACTCGCCTCCAGATGATAATTTTGAGAAATTGACTATGGATACCCAACAATAAAACAATATTGGCAATCAAATAGTTGTTAGTGTGATAAGAAGAGAAACCTCTGGTTTGGGCCAAATACAACAAACCTGGTCCTACCAGACATTCTGAAGTTTCCACTATTGACTACTGTACATGCATTTAACCATTGGTCTATAGATAAAATGATGTTTATAAATCAATACTGGTGGAGAAATATCAACAAGACTGCAAAAAGTACCTACTTTTCTTTCCCTTCCTGCTTAAAAACACAATCTATGGAAACCTCTCCATACCATTCCTGGGTACTTAAATTACCTAATGGGCCATTCAAACTTTGGCAAATGGATTTTATCAGCTACCCCCATCTCATGGAATCAAATATGTCCTGGTAATGATTTGCATGTTTTCCCACTGGGCCAAAGCCTTTCCATGTAGACAAGCTACTATCCTTCTTCAGTAGGTAAAATCCAATTGGAATAAAACTCCTACCTGGGGAATTCCTCTTGAGCTCCATAGCAACTGAGGAATCTGTTCTATTGGTCAAATATTATAAGTCTGTGCCATTTGGGCAGCTGGATAGCATTTTCACTGTGTTTATCATCCTCAGTCTTCAAGGCTAGTCAAAGGAACTAAACTCAGTTAGAAAAATTTATGAAAACCCTCCAAATACCTTGATCAAAAGTATTGCCATTGGTCCTTCTAAATCTCAGATCCATCCCCTTAGAACTGGTAAACCTTCATCCTTTGAGAAAATTACTGGGTGTCTCATGTACCTATCTTCTCCCTCTTCTGACCCGCATATACTAACGGAGATATACATTACTGTTACAAAGGTCTAATTATATCCCTTAAAAATAATCATACTCTAGTGAAGCAACCTTTTCACAGCACATTTCTGGGAGGCAAAGACATCAAAGACCACACTCTGTAACCTAGGAAGTATGCTTATTGGAAAGGACATCTCCAAAAAGACTCTTTTCAGCCATGCTGGAAAGGCCCTTATCAAGTGTTACTAACCAATCCTTGTGTCACCACACTGTAAGAAGTTGACTACTGGATCAATGTGTCTCATCTAAAGAAAGCCCCAAATGCTGACTGGACCTGAACACCAACTGGTGATCTCAAATTAAAGATTTCTAGGAATTGAAGCAGATAGCTCTCCCAAGATGACAGGATCAGGCCTGTATATTCTCTCCTTTCTGCCTTTTCTCACCTTGTTTTCTCCTTCTCTGTCCTGAAGAGACAATGCCCTTGCTTGCATTTCCCAATCCATCACAAAAGGAAGAAGCCCTTCTGATTGTAGGACCTGTCATCAGAAACCTAGATCCAGATATGACAGAAGTGACCCTTTAGTCTTCCCAACAACAAATTTTCCCTTCATCTCCAATGTGACCCCTAATTATACTTGCACCCCTCTAGATATTTCTCACTGAGTCAAACCTCAACAACCAGGTTTTCCTGTACCTTGCTTTGTCTTCTCCCCATCATAACTCCCAAGGCAATGAATTGTACCTATTCACAAGAATAAATTCCTCCAGAGAAGTAAAAACCCACTTACATAATATTTAGGAACAAGTTCATTGGCCACAAAATATTCCACCTGATGATTTATGGTCCTTTGATCTCAACTAGTTTGGGCTCCTGGTTTAGGACTATAATACAAGCTGGAGTCGTTATTCTGCTCCTCATCTTATTTTGTGTAAACATTTTTAAAGCTTTGTGTCTGTTGCCTGTTGAACCTTTGTAAAAACATTGTGCGTAATAGGGTGATGCTGACTCAATGCTTTAAAATGATCTCCAACACTTACAACCCTGATAAGATGTAGTCTTTAGGTGGGAAATGCCTGGAACCTCTCCCTCCCCACCCTTGCTTGTTATCCAAATGTGGTCTCAGTGTTTTCCAATCTGTGTACTTTCCCTCCCGCATGGGACATGACACACAGAAAAGGTCCTCCCTTGTACCAAGGCACAAAAACAATTCTAATAAGGAATAAATGATCCAGTTCTTGATCAGCAATGTTTTTGAAGAAAGAGCTCTATCGAACAGGGAAAATGTGAAAATGTGTTAAGGAAACCTAACACAAAATTGGAGCTGGGAGGCCATGAAGGGGGCAGTTCTCATGCTGATGGCACCTGTCACAGCTTGCAAAATCCAGCAAGAGAAAGGAAGACTTCCTCTCCCTTGGTGATAGAAGCTGGCCTACCTACAGACAATGAAAGGCCACTACCACTTCCAATGCCTGCAGTCAATGAGAAGCTGCCACTACTTCAAACTCCTCTTTCTCCAATGAACTTTTTTTCAAAACAACCCCTCCAATTCTTCCTTTTCTTTATAAATGGACACTTTGCTCCTTTGTTCTCTGGACTTGCCTATGGTTTGCCATAGTTCACTTGTCCTGAATTGCAATTCCTCTCTTATTCCCAAATAAACTAGATTTCTCTTTTAAAAGATTGACAGCATGTAGCCCAATCAGCTCAACTGGAGATGAGAAATGAGATTCTGCCCAATTTCACCTAATTATAGAAGATTTTAATAATGTTTAAAATGTTCCTGCTGAGAAGAAGGCTGTTGATATTACTGATGATTTTTCCCATAGCACCTTTATCCTTAAAAACGTAATAGGACATTGTGGCATACAGTCTCGATCTTTATTTCCTCTCGTTAAAAATCCACCCGCCACAATACAGTTTTTGAATGTACACATCGTTCGTGGCATTTCATTCGTTATTATATATTAGTTTTTTATGATGATTAAAAGAAATAGGGGGCTATAGATTATGTTAGATATTGGCATAAGCATAAGCATTAAAATATGTTTTGGTACTGGGTTACTATTGTAGGAAGTATATAGTTAGGTCAAGTAAGCTTTAAAGTGCCTATTTTTGTTTGGAGGAAAAACAAATCCTTCTCAAATAAGACATAATGATGGATAGGATTAAGAAAACTCTATTAGCACCTGGAGTAACTATCTGAAGAGAATCTTTAGCCTTAGGCTAGACATCCCCTGAGAATGGGGAGTGTCTGGCTTACTTTCCTTGGCTTGTGAAGAGCCCCACTTGGAACTCTCTGTGAGGTGAGAGGAGAGCACTATCATGCATGCCATGTATTTCCATAAGAAGCAAAAAATAATTGCAGACTTGCACTTCTACCCTCCTGGAGATTATGCTAGACTACACCCAGAGAGCAAGACATAAATACATGCCTATGATGAGGTGACAACTTGTCTCTGCAGCAGAAATGCACAATCACTGATGGAAAGTTCAATTGTGGGTATTCCAGGAACAGGATTAAAGTCTGTTTTCAGTTAGGAACCTCTGTAAAAGTGGGCTCCATCTGTGTTTACTACATGCAGCTGCACCTCTCTCAAAGTGCTTAATGAACTTTCTCTTCTTTGTGAACACTGACTTACACTCAAAGTTAACAGCCTTAAGTAACTATCGTGAACACTCAAAGTTAACAGCCTTAAGTAACTATCGTGAGCAAAATACTCGTATAAGACAGCATAGGACAATATATGTGTGTGCTCTTCCTCCATTTACTGAAAGGGACTTCATACTCAACGTGCCAAGCTATCTCATCAAATTCCAGAAAATAAATCTAAACTGTGAAATGAGAACTGCTAAAAGGAAAAAAAATAGAAGTAACTTTTTCCAACTATTCTGGTCATATCTCATTATGTTCATGTATTAAAATTTAGGCAATAGTCTAAATATACTTGAATTTCACATTTAATGAGATCAGTTCAATTTGGCATTTAACAATCACTGTAAAACGTTTCATTTTGATTTAATTCAGTTATAAGCAATATATTTTTCAAACTGACCTCATTACTGGTGGAATACATTTACACACACATATATATATAACTTACTAGCAATATCGGTCAACTCTGAACTTCTTCACATGCTATTACTTTGCTGTTGTTCATTTTCTGTTCACTCCCACAAAATTACTCATATTGGCACCAACTTTTCCTATCTAATAGAGAAGTAGTGTTATTTAAAAATAAGTAAGTTCCAGGTAGATGTTATAATAGTGTTAACTACACTTTATGAATTCTACTTATAATTAGAATCACTGCAAAATTTTCTCTACTGAAAGTTGTTACAATAAATGTCAAAGTCCAATGCAGTTTTTCTTTAGAATTTTAAAGAGAATTAACCAGATGAGAATTACAACTTCTATGAAAATCCACATTCTATAAAATGGAGACTCCAGCTGCAAAAAATCCTCAACTCAAAATCCTAAAATCTGTATTTTTTTAAATGATTAAATAACTAAGGCTAGTTTATTATATAATGTGGATATATATATATATATATATATATATATATATAATGTGGATATGTATTTTAATGAAATAGCATACCATTCATATACATTTCATAATCATCCATATTTTTATTAAATATTGCCCCAATACTGATTTAACCAAATTAATGTCTGCAGACTATACATAACCTTTCCCCCTAGATGATCTAATATCATTATTAAAATTTAAAAATAAGTATTTTGATAGAATTAGCCCCAACCTAATATCTAAATAATGTTTCATTTTAATAACTAATAATGTTAAAATAAGTCCCCTTTCTAAGTTCAAGTTCTAATCAAAGAATACTAGCTCCAAACTAGAACCTGAAAAAGTTCACAGTGAGTATATAAATATATTTGTATACTTGTGCTTAGAAATAATAGAAGTGTGTGCATATGATTTTTTTTCTTTGACGAAAACTCCATTTTTAAAAATTTGTCTTTAAGAATTATATTTTGGTACATTCTCCTTCAATGGTTTTATGGATCATTTCTCAGAGGATATGAAAGAGTTGACCTCTACATATCAAAGTTCAACCTCATAAACTTGTCATATAATGTAGGTTTCATTGTCATAAACTTTGGCTGTGGGAAAAAAATCATGACTCACCTTTCCATTTCCTCTGCTAACAAAATGGAAGGAATTATTCAATCTCAAAAAATAGATTTGCTTTGATTTAAGCCATTAGTCTTATTAGCCTTAGGGAATGCAGGGGTAAATTGGCTACTCCTAACACACTGAGGAATTCTGGAAGCTCTCAGCTTCTTATTAGGGTTGTTGTTTTGTTTATACCCAGGACTATATGTTCCAGTCCACTTAATCTTTTGGCTTGTGACTTTGTACTCCAACTCACACCTACAAGTTCTGGTTTCCTCCTTACATGGTTCCCTCAATGCTGAAGTCTTTATATTATAAGAAGGCCTGGGTTCATCTTGTGGCTTTAACACCTCAGTATATTTTCCTACCGAGCACATAACCCTGCAAACACTATCTGGTTTCTTTCTAAATGAGCAACTCTGATATGGCACTTTTAAAAATATCTTAAAACTTTAACATCTCTTGGTAAGCCATGTACCTATCAGATTTCTGATGGTTCCTGTTCTCTTAAAAGATCCCTTGGTTTCTTCCACTTAGACCTTATCGCATTAGTGGTACTAATTATTCGTGCATCATCAGAAACTGATAGCTGTGTGACATTTCTTCCTACTTTGGTCATCATAACACTCTACCAATCTTTTCATCTACTGGTATACTTGACATCTATGAACATTGATCTAAGACTTATTCTTCTTGAAGAATTCACCAATCCTTTCAACTCAACTCTATATGAATGATCTTAAAATTATCTTTATTCCCATAATCCCAATGATTACTAGATCTTAACATCTGGACATGATATAAGAATTTTGAACTCTGAATATCTAAACCAAAACTTAACATTTTATATCCTACATTGACTTGCCTTCCTGTTATTCCAGTTTATGTCAATAGTGCAATGATACTTGTGTCCTATTTGTTAATTATCTAGTGAAGCATTGGGTCCCACTCAGTGCAAGACAGGGCCAGATCTGGGCCTTGCACTAGAACCCTCCATCCTCCCATTGGGCATAGTTCACAAAATAGGCTCATTCACCTTAGAATCCAAGGCCATGGCAAGCTCCAGTGTTTGAGCCCATGAATGGCGATAGGAATCCAACAAGTGAACAAAGCCGAACCAATGGGAATCCAGAGAAACATTGCTATGAACTCTAATCAGGAAGACTACATTTTGAAAGGTCTGCCCATGGTTATTAAGGCCCTGAGTACTGAGTTCAGGTCTAATGATACAGTTCCAACCTCTAGGAGACAGCCTAGGTTTGAGGTCTAGACTCAGCTCTTGCACATACCATCAAAAATTTAAACAGGGACCAGCAGTGCTTAATCCTAATATCTGGCACATCCTCGGGAGATGGAGTATTTTGGTGGAGGAACTCAGGTGTAAGAGGCTCGTTATGAGAATTCAGGAAATCCACAGGGGTGAGCCACACATCGTGAACTATGTTGAGGCCGGGATCAGCTTAAGCTTCATGCAATGGTTTGAGATACCAAAAGGAACCCAGTATCTGCACAGAAACATTTGAATAAAGAGAAATTCCTAAAATAAAAGCCCCCCTATCTAAGGAATGGCAGAGAGGTCAAGGCTGCCTAGTGGTTCTTTCTTTACACCAAGCCTGTGGATCCACAGCTCACTGAGGGTGGCCTGTGGGAAACTAAGGCATAAGATGCCTTGAAAAGGAGATTAAGCTTACACTTGGAAGTCATGGAACAAGGTTCAAAGTCAAAACATGCATTATAGGCAATGACCTTCCAGCTCTAGCTGCATGATAGAATCACCTGGAGAGTCTTTGGAAAATACCAGTCCTGGAGTCTTCATTCCAGACCAGTCGGATCCGCAACTCTGGAGTGGAGCCCACACTTTGTATTTTCTCAAGGCTTATAGCTGTCAGATTTAGCAAATGAAAGCATAGGATGCCCAGTTAAATTTAAATTTCAGATAAAAAACAAATACCTTTTTTAGCATAACTATGCTCCATACAATATACTTATACTAAAAAAAATTATTCATTGTTTATCTGAAGTTTTATTTTAACTGGTGCCTTGTATATTTTCTCTGGCAACCTATGTGACTGTAATGTTCAGTCAAGGGTTGGGAACAATTGCCCAGGGTTACCTTGCTAGGGTGCTATCCCTGGAATTTGCAAAGTTCATCTTAGTGGAAAGTGAATTCTGTCACCACATTCAGACTCCTCTTTCAGATTTGGCGAACTACGGTTTCATTTACCAAACTGTCAGTATGTGTGGAGGACGTGCTAAGATTTGACAATGGTGAAATAAAATCTTCCATACTTGAACATATATTCCATTAAAATAAGAAATACTTTTTAAAAAATATTTACCTAAATAGTAATTGATCATGTTGACATTCTTGTCATTATTTCTTTTAGGAAAAGTCCATTTGGAGCAAGACTGATAGGAAAACAACTCTTTAAATATAGTTATCCAAAGTATCTTCTTTTTTTTTTTTAAGATTTTATTTATTTATTGGACAGAGAGAGAGATCACAAGTAGGCAGAGAGGCAGGCAGAGAGAGAGGGGGAAGCAGGCTCCCTACTGAGCAGAGAGCCCAATGCGGGGCTCGATCCCAGGACTCTGAGATCATGACCTGAGCCACCCAGGCGCCCCTATTCAAAGTATCTTCTTAAAAATAAAATTAAAAATTAGATTAAAGCTTCCTTCATCTATAGGTTTTCCGGCACTGAAAGCCAGTTCCAGCATTGAATGATGCCTCCCTCCTGCAGGCTACTTTCAGCTTTGGTGGTGTTAGAAGCTCTCAAGCCATGTGGTTCCTTAGGAGATTCAAAGCACACTTTTTAGTATTTTTTTAAAGTTGGTGTTTAAAATGTTGAACAGGGAGAGATCAAGGGACAAAGGGCTGAGTATTTTATAGTACTGCAATATCACAGCTGGTATCTTGCAGCATCACAAATAGTTGGTTACTAATGTGCAAGGTATGGAAATCTGTAAGCTTTTTATTTTCCAAATCAAAATGGTAAGTTGATTTTTCATAATGCTGTATCTTGTACTAACTCATCTCTAGGTGTGTTTTTTAAAAGATTTTATTTATTCGTTTGACAGAGAGAGAGAGCACAAGCAGGGGGAAACAGTAGGCAGAGGGAGAAACAGGCTCCCTGCCGAGCGAGGAGCCCCATGTGGGACTTGATTCCAGGACCCTGAGATCATGACCTGAACTGAGGGCAGACGCTTAACTAACTGAGCCACCCAGGTGCCCCTCCAGGTATTTTTTCTTGAGTGAGACAGATAGGGTGGACCTGTGGCCAGTCTGCTGCCTATGCACAGCCCTGCCCACAACCATGTATACAAGTCTAGGATAGCAACCGTCATCTTCCGTGCATGCCGCAGCAGAGCACATGCTGAAAACCACAGCTCTAGGTTCCTATCAATCCATTCATTAACACACATTGAGTCTTGTGTTTTAATTACTTACAACTTCAACCTTCTGTTATCCAGTTTACATGCCTCTGAATTTCCCACAAGACATGGTAAAAAACTCAATTGCAAAAATCAATCTAAATCATGGCATTCCCACATCCCAGGAGAAAAAGGGATGAGTTTAGCATGACATTTTCTTGTTGAATGCAAGCTACAAATTTTTGTTAGTGTTTTGATATGTTAGCAAACCCCTACCTTCACTTCCAGATGGTGCTATATCCTAAATATTCTTAACTACCAGTTACTTCCAAATTTTTCATTAAATTCTCTTGCAAATGGCTCAGTAAAGATGAGATAAAATAAGCAGAAAAGTCTCTTTTTATTTTCAAACTGTGTTTTAGTACGACACAAGAAGAAAATTTTCTGGTTGTTTTCCATGAGCTCTTCCGTGGGGTATCAGCCCCGTGGGATGAACATGATCATGAATAAACTTTAACAGGGTGGTATTATCAGAGGCACTATGAGGTGTAAGGATGGTTTGGAATGGCATCTGAGACAAGCATTCAGCACATAGTAGTATCCACTAATTAAAAACAGTTTTTCAGTAATGCTTAAAGTTGGGTATCTTGGGGCGCTTGAGTGGCTCAGTGGGTTAAAGCCTCTGCCTTCGTTCGGCTCAGGTCATGATCTCAGAGTCCTGGGATCGAGCCCCGCATTGGGCTCTCTGCTCAGCGGGGAGCCTGCTTCCCCCTCTCTCTCTGCCTGACTCTCTGCCTACTTGTGATCTCTCTCTCTGCTGAGGGACTGCTGTTAAGTGGTTTATTTAAAGAAATCATCACTGTGTTCCCACTAATACTCACTGTAACCTAAAACCCTCAAGAGCTGGTACTACTCTCCCAGTAACAACAGCTTCATCATGTTCTGGGGCTCACATTCATTAGGGGCCACCTGAGCTGATGGATGACCTCTGTGGAGAGAAGCCATAAGTCTCAGCTGGTTCCCTTTGGTCTATCAATGGTGTTCACCTGCTGTGTTCATAAGTACCCATGTGCTCTCTCTGACACGTAGGTCTCACAGGTCTCAAGTTAGCAAATTCCAGAGGATGGACCATTTATGCAGAGGCTTGCATATTTGTAAATAACCTGATGAGCTCTGCCCAGGCCTGGGTGTCTACCTCAGGCCATTTAAAACCCAGTAGGAAACCACCAATTATTTGAAGAATACCATCAGTGATACAAAGTTTCAAGAGGTTTCTGACTTGAGCTAAGCAAAGCAGTGACAACAAAAACCTAGAATATTCATTAGTCTGTAACATTCATATTTTGAGAAGTTGATTTTAATGATCATGAAAGTCATAAGTAGTGGTTTCTAAATTTAATTAAAGCAGGATTAACCAAACCGAATTTCTAAGGGTTTTAAGGAGTATTGAGGTGAAGAAGGCCCCGCTGAGGTAGGCCTGTCTTCACAGAGTCAGACTCCTACTCCTTTCACACCAAGACTTTATGGCAAAAGGGCCAGATACAAGCTATTCTGCACTGCTTGGCAGGGTACTGTGCTTCGGGTCATAAAAAGTCCTGGAGAAGGCAGGCTATTCAAATCCATGAATTGTTAACTCCCAGATGGGATCATCTCCATCAAAATTGAACCCGACGTGCTGGGTTCTAGTCCCATTTCTGCTTACCAGCTGTGTGCCCCTTAGGAAGGCATTTAATATCTCGAAGATTATGTTTTCTCTGCCAAATGGGCTTACTTGCTACTAGATCTAAAGATTATTGGGAGGCTAAGATACAGGGACAAATGTGGAAGGGTTTATGGGAAAAGAAGAGCAACTAAAACACTAGCTCAATTTAGTCTTCCTCAAACAAGCATTTTCAAGTGTCTGCACAAACAGTGTTTGCTCAGAATCCTCTCTCTACTGCCAAAGGAGAAGTTTCTGTGTGTCTCTACATCTAGACTGTCACCACTGCTGAAATAGAAGGAGTGTCCATGCATGACCCTGACACTTGGAAGAACACTCTTCCTCTTACATAAGAGTTCACACAAAGCTGCCACTGGTATTATGTGAGAGAGGGGGAGTTCCCCACCCCAAGGGTCAGGACACGCTTTAACTGTCAGGAATCCCCTGGGGAGGTCACTAAGGACCAGCACGGATGGCCAGGTGGTGCAGAGTTTCCCAGCCAGTACCATTTAAAGGTCATATTCCATATTTAGGCCCAAGCATAGGCTGGCCAATGTGCCCTGAGCTACTATTCAGTTGAGAACGTTGAGTTTTTATTCCTCTTCAAAACACAAATAAGTCATGGCCACTCCCACTTGAACCCAGAATGAAGAATGAATTTTTTTTTAGTTAAAAGTAACAAAAACCAAAACCACCATGAGATACCACCCATCAGGATGGCTACTATCAAAAACAAAAACAAACAAAAAACAGTGTCGGTGAGAATGTGGAGAAATTGGAACCCTTGGGCACTGTTGGTGGGAATGTAAAATGGTGCAGCTACTGTGGAAATAATGTAGCAGTTTCTAAAAACAAAAATACATACATACATAACAAACGAACAAACATAGAATTACCATATGATCCGGCAATTCCTTTTCTGGGTTTACACCAAAATAATTAAAAGCAAAGACTCAAAGAGCTATTTCTATTATGAATAATGCTGTTCACAGCATTATTCATAATAGCCAAAAGGAGGAAACAACTCAAGGATCTATTGACAGATGAATGGATAAACAAAGTGTAGTATATACATACAGCCTTAAAAAGAAAGGAAGTTCTGACACAAGCTACAATATGGATGGACTTTGAAAACATGCTCAGTGAAATAAGCCCATCACAAAAGAATAAATAGTGTATGATTCCACATAAACAAGGTACATAAGAGAGTCAAATTCACAGAAACAGAAAACAGAAGGATGTTTACCAGGGGCTGGAGGAGGAGAGAATGGGGAGCTAGCCTTCAATGGGTACAAAGCTTCAGTCTTGCAAGATGAAAAAGTTCTGGAGATGGATGGTGGTGATGGTTGCACAGCAGTGTAAATGTCCTTTGAAGCCACAGAGCTGTACACTTAAAGATAGTTAAGATGGTATATTTTATGTTATATTTTACTATAATTTTTTAAGTCATAGAAACTAATACATGTTTTGTTTTGGGGAACTTTCTGGAGAGAAAGTAGGCTAACCGAACAATTAATCTTCTCTGTGGACAGAGAAGAGTGCCATGTTAAGTTTTCCTGACTACATTAAAGGCCTGAGCACAGGAGATTTTATCTGCTAAGGGGAAAGGGGGTACATGCCTAAAGGGCAACATGAGTCAAAACTTTCTGCTGACTCTCAAGAACGAGCTGGTCCTGCTTCAAGTGTCCAGTCCGCAGGTGAGGATCAAAATCACAAACAAATAAATTATTCTTCTCTGGTTCACCTTTGCAGAAATTCTTATTTTCTTTCCATTTCTGAAAGAGGTACATATTTGCACCATATGGAAAATGAAGGTATTTTCCCTGCCAGAGAAGATGAAATGTTTGCACAGTAGAAGAACTCAGAGCATGTGTGAAACTAAAGTTCTTTGGAAAATCCAAGATTTATGGAACCTCTTCTCTGCTAGGCAGGAGCCCATGGTTTGTTACGCACGCCCACCACCCAGGCTCCCAAAACTGCTGCCACCATGAATTTTTGGGTCTTCACACCACACTCAAAACTCTCTGTTCCCCAGTTCCTTTTCTCGAAAAAACCTCTGATAAATACTTCTTTGTAAATGCAGAAGAATAACAAAAATGAAAGATTCTGAGTATGTACTGTTGATAAGTGCATTGGTTAAGCTCGATAATTATCTCTCTCCTTATTTCTTTTTCTCTTCTGCAAAGGATTTGAAGTTACTACTATGTGGTTAGAACATTTTAAAAATTGGATTTGGTGCTATGATCAACAATTTTAAATGACAACAATTTTTATGGACCCTAGGTCGATGGAGTTTTCAAGGCATCATAATCAAAATATCATGAATCATCTCTTCTTTGGTTTTTCTTTTTGTTTTTTCTTTAAGTTGAAAAAAGACTCGCAAATACTACCAAGGAGCAGAATGTGTGTGTGATCCTATTGGGATAAATCCTTTAAAGCATTTGTATATATGCTGATATATGCATAAAAACTTCTGAAAGAAATCACAAGAAATGATTAACAGTGTTTACTGTGGAGAGAGAAACTTGAATTGGGACCACAGAGTAATCTCTGTCCATTTTAAAGTTTTCCGTACAGTTTGAATTTGTTACCCCAGGCCAATATATATATATATATATATATATATATATTCATTCATTCATTCATTCATTCATTCATTCAAGATAAAATATTGGGTATGCTCAGGGGAATAAGACAGAGCCCCTGACAGAGAATTCCTTATAATCTAGTAAGAGAACTAATAAATACATTATTAAATAATGTATGTATGTATGTATGTGCTGTAATTGTTTAAGAACCTGGGTTCAAATTCTCAGTTGGCCATTTTCTAGCTGTGTGATTTTGGGCAAACAACTTAACCTTTCTGTGCCTCAAATTTCATCTGCAATAGGATAATTATAGCTCCTACATCATCACGTTTTTATGAGCATTGAATGAGCATATGTAAAGCACTTAGGACAGTGTCAAGCACATGGGAAGGTCTCACTAAACTGTTATTATGGGAAAAATGTGAGATAGGTAGCACACCAGCATAGGACAAAGAGGGATTTCTTCTGCCTGGGTCTTGGGTTATCAAAGGCTTTGAAGTGAAGATGCTGCTTGAGCCAGGCCCTAAAAGATAAATTAGTTTTTGCCAGTGAATAGAAGGGAAAGGACATTTCAGGGAAAGAGAACAGTGTGAGAAAGGGCAAGGCGATGTGGCTGCCTGGACAGCAGCCCAAAACAGGCAGTTTGAACTCCTGAACTTTCCTTCCAGGAGCGTCTCAAAGAAATGAAAAAGAAAGAGCAACTTTGTTCATTTTTAAAGTCCAGTACGTAATTTGTGTAAAGTCTGACCCTTCATATGGCATTTCAGACTCACTTGTTAAATTGCTTTTTTATAGTCTTCTTGGTAGAAGTTCACACCTGATCAAACATCTGTAAATGAACTAGTATAAAAAATGAAAATCCAGAAATATAAAGCAGATACCTACACAGACCTCCAGAGCACAGACATGCAGGATGGAGCAGGCCTCACACCTCTGCAATCCAATTGACACCTGCTTCTGGAGTCGAGTCATTTGCAACACACTGTTGGGTATTGGGAAATAGACTCGTGACAGGTCTGCCTCAGCATCACTGAGTGGGATTCAAGGCAGAGTCCAGAGCATCATCACATTCCCCTGGTTGTCCCCAGATCTGAGTTTAGACCATGACCACGACAACTCAAAGTCACCTGGAGTGGGCACCTACGTGTTTGAGACTGTGCTAAGTCTTGCTCAAGGATCCTCTGGGAAAACATTCTGATTTCCTTCTTGTAGGGGAAGAATTGAGCTTCTGAGAAATTTTGCAATTCGCCCAAGTTTCTGGCCAATAGTAAGGATTTGTATCCACATCTTCTTATTCTGCATTCAGTGCTCTTTTCACTATCTGCTGCCTCCTCTGACAAATGCCTTAAACTCAGCACACCAAGATGTCACAGAATCAGAGAGTGTTAGAGATGGAAGAAATCCTAAACATCTACCCTGTGATCTCCAACCCATACACTGAGAACCCCATTGTTGCCCATGATTCCAGATGCACCCTCAGCATTGTCTAGAGCCTGTGTCATGGATTGCCTATCCAACATCCTTCTCCCATCTTCCCTTCTAACAGACACCTGTGTTATTTCATAATGTGCTACATCCTTTCAACCTCCTTTGCAAATGGGGTAGCCATGGAGATATAAGCATAAAAGAATAAAAACCTTTAAGGAAAAATTTTTTTGCCCTCCATTGCCCCTCCTTCTTCAAGCTTTAGGAAAGCAGAGATTGTGGCAGGAGCTCCAGCAACCACCTTGGGGCCATGCGGAAAAGGCCAGAGAATTTCAGAGACCTTGGCTATAAACCAACACCTCTGGGCTTCTTTATTGTGAGGATCTAAATCTTTATGTGTTTATTCCACCATAGCTAGAGCTCTCTGTCGAGAAGCTGCATAAAATTTCTAAGTGATATACTGGCTAAATAATAGCACGAACTGAATGTGGGACTATTGTTCAAATATTTGTTTATACTGGTGTGGTTAGTAAAATTCAGACTTACTTGAAAGAACTGCTGAATAAAAATAGCTTTCAGTCATGTATTTTCTCAACAGGAAATAACAGAAGTATAGATGCTATTATAAGGGAGTCTGTGAACCTTTTTCTTTTACGTTAATAAAGCTGGAAGTCACTAATCTCATTAGATCCTTAAGTGACTTTGTAAGTCCAGTTCTCTAGATTCATGATGGGGTCCTCTTTCCACCATTCCACTGGCATCACTTTGGACTGCTATTGCAGACATATCATACAAACAAGGAGTGAGCAAAAATGGGGAGCTAATTTTGAGCAAAATTCTTGGGGCTTCTTAGGGAAAGCCAGCACTCTTCACAAAGAAGACTCCTCAAAGAGCAGGAAGTGCAGCTAAATCTT
>CM052886.1:108891129-108938836 GCA_028534135.1 Potos flavus
AGGCTAATTAACTACATTTATATTCCTGTTTCATCAAGTACATTTTTAAGGAAGACTCGCTCTTTCAAAAACAAACAGAACAAAAACTTTGAGCATCTGGTGGTGAAAAATGCTATGATTACTAGGACATTTTGATGCCACTGCCTTATTTTGTGCTGAGGAGCTAGCAGTTTACCCACCATTGCCTGTTCATCATCAGGGCAAATGTCAATGCAGTGGAAAAGGTCGATAATTTGAATTATTATGAAAATGGTTTTGAACCTGCAGACCTCCGTTAGGGTCTTAGGGTGCCCCAGGGGGTCCAGGGATTTCACTTTGAGAACTGCTGGCCTAGTGGATGATGTTCCAGTGAAAGACAGTGCTGAACAAGGTAGATTCATCATGTGTTCCCCTTGCCTGTTCCATCCCCGTTTCTCTTTCTTGGACAATTTGGGAAAAAGGCCGCACTATGATACTGTCTAAAGCCCTCTCCAGAGAACTGAAGGGTCATGAGTGACTCAGGGGCGTGCAAAGGCCTCTGGAAATTCTAGGAGACTTAAAAGCTCCAAATAAAATATTCAGCTCCTGCTAGTTCCTCCTCTCTTATCCTCCAGTGTCCATGGGAGCTCAGAATCAGTAACCATCCTATAGACCAAATATATGCTAGAGGCAAAGATGTCCAAGCTAGAAGGGGGGCCCTGGAATGACAGATGCTCTGGAATAGAGGGATAATGCAATGCTTGTCAGAGGTTGCTTATTATGCCCCATCAGAATTCTGCAGTTAAAAACTCCATGGGTATACCTGCATGCAGACACTCCAGAAAGAGCAGAGCAAAAGTCTATGTAGAATTGTATGGACGGGGGCTCCTGAGTGGCTCAGTCGGTTAAGCATCTGACTCTTGATTGCATCTCAGGTCATGATCTCAGGGTCATGAGATCAAGTCCTGCATGGGACTCCCTGCTCAGAGGGGAGTCTGCTTGAGATTCTCTCTCTTTCTTTCTCCCCTTGCCCCTCCTTGCTCTCTCTCTCTCTCTCAAATAAATAAATATTTTTTAAAAAATAATTATATGGCTGGATGTAGGGAAATGCTATTATAAAGCATATTGCACAGAAGGTAGAGTCATTTCTCAAGGACACAAGAAAAAAATACATTTACAAATGAAAATCTTATTTCTGTAATTCATTTTTATACTTACCCCTCACCTCAATTAGTTCAGATAAGCCCCAAACCATACAAAAAATAGAACAGGGAAAGCTTACAACCTTGTTCATTGCTGACATTTGGAATGCCAATGCTAGAAGCTAAAGCTCTGGTAGACAATCAAGAGGTTGGGCTCACACGCCCCTCATTCCAGCCTGGTCACTACCTTGCTTTAGAATTTCCTGACGCCTGGCCACTGACAGCAGCATGCAACCTGCTTTCTCACCACCTGAGCCTTCTAACTGGGCTCCTTGCTGCTCAGACACCCAGCTCCCGAGTTGAAGCCTTGGGGCAATTGTTCATAGAGGGAGAGCCTGAGGTGCAGGAAAGTTAAGAAGCAGGATGCTCCTGCCTAGAAAGAGGTGGCGTCAAGGCAAGATGCCAGTGGGCCTGGCTGATGGCCAGCCATCCTTCGAGGCAGGCCTGCAGGACTCAAAAAGCTGCCATGCTCCGGGCCAGCTGAGCCCGCTCCTGCCCAGGATACCTGCAGTGCTGTGTTCACATGGGACATGCCCAACACGGAGCCTTCACAGCCACCATGCAAAGTGCTGCCCACCTTTCCGTGAAAAAGGCTGGCTCTAACAAAAAACATGTAAAGAACAACCTGGAAAACACGGTTGGGAGAGTAATTCTGATTTTAGGTAAGAATAGTCCCTCCATGTAATGAATCTTGGGCAAGTTCAGTTTACCTCTCTTGGACTTTGAGTCCCCCCTCCAAAGAAGGATTTGGATGGGCTGACCACCAAGGCTCCTATGTGTCTAGGTCCCTAATCTCTGAGTCACAGCTTTCTTGCTAGAGCACAGGTCTTTAGTGTCCCATTTGTCATGGAAATGTCACACTAACCCGGGCTCATCAGAACCCGTGGACGAAGCCCATGAACCATGGATTATACTGCAGGTTTGTGCCAGTATCCAAATGAACACATATTATTCCTACCTAATCAATGGACTAGCAAATCACACGCTCTTCTTGAAGTCAAAGTTGTAAATGAGGTTGAAGTGCATGGGACACCCCTGGGAACCAACAATCACCTATATGCAACTGAAAGGGCCAGGGGGTTAGTAACCCGATGGGATGGCTCTTGACCAGTGGCAATGACCCAATGCATCACCGCTGCCCCCTCTCAGTCCTCTGGGTGGACAGTTCTGAGGTCATCCTACCCAGCAGTTGTCAGCTTTGCAACGTGAGCTTGTTGGGGCTTCTTTCCTTCTCTACTTCACACTCCCCAGGTCCCCACTCGTACTTGTTGAAGTAAATTCCAAAAACAAGTCATCTACACACATGCTTTTATCTCAGCTCTGCCTTCTGATGGGACCTCAAGAGTGACAATGGAACGAACACAGGTCTAGGCATGTAAGAAGCACTACATAGACTTTACCTAATATCAATATTCTGTGTACCCACTATCTCGAGGGAACACTTTGGATTTCTCTTCTCTCCAAGGCTGTCTGTTCATCACCAGTTTCCCTGGTCTTTGTTATTGTCACTACACGGTGAGCAGAAAATGAGAAACAGAGTTGAAAGTACCAAGTAGCACAGGACAAAAACCTGGAAATAGCCACCTGAGTCTAGGGGTCCAGAGGCTAATGTGGGATCACCTCATCGTTAGGGATTTGGGGTGATTTTAGGTTTTACACTAATAAACCATTTTTAAAAGTGTATGTGTGTGTGTTACTGTGTCTTTGAAATTTAGAATAAGCATATCAAAACCATAATTTCACTCTATTTTTGCTTTCACTAGAATTTTTAAATGACTTGATATGTGAAAATATTGATAGGGATTGAAGTAGTTTGCAGATACAGCAAAACCCATGAAGGTGGACTGAAAACCTGAAGTCTGAGAAACCCTAACAGCTCAACGTGATTTCAGAACTCTAATGTTTGAGGTGAATTTCATTATCAAGTATGTTAAGCATTTTCTTACTTAAGAGCAAAGACTTGATTTGCAATATTTATATTTTTACTATATTGCTTTAACTTTTGGAGAAAATAAATTTTTTTCTCATATTATACCAAATAACATAAAACTCTCATAATTTTAATGATTCTGAGAACCTGAAATGACACAAACAATATGACTCTACTATGCGTTTGGTCTAGGACTCCCAGAACTTTACATGGGCAAGTGTTTGTACCCGATGTATTAGAAAAATCTTTCAACTGTTTTAAGTTCTATGGATATCCCTATACCTATATGCCAATGCTATGTTTTATGTTCTATGGACACAGAGTACATTAACATCACAAGTAAGATTCCCCGATGCCCTTGGAAAAGGCAGCTCCTAGAACTTCTGTGCTTGCAGAAATTTCTAAGACAATAGGTTGTCCACATTTCTAAATAACCATTAGCAATGGGGAGTGAAAAGCAATAGGATATGTTATAAAAATCTGACTTAAGAGACATTTTCTTTACAGTTAAAAAGTTGCAAAAACTTTTTGAAATACATTCCCATAACATTCCCAATTAGCTCATATATCTTGTTGACCTTGTCATTGGGAAATAGTATGAAGGCTACATTCTGAGAGCTTGGGTGAATAATTCATTCTTTTCCATATAGAAGATGAAAACCCTCATGGTATTTCCCATAGAAGATCTGTTAAGCAGCCAAAAATGAGTAATGCTTGGACAACACTGACCAAGTCTGAAAACACAGACCTAATGGTGACTTTAGGTCAGACCTAAAGAGACTTAGAATGTTTTATGATCTCACTTAAAAAAAAAAAAGTCTGCTCCTGTCTATCCATCTTTCTCCCATCTCTTTTACCTTGTCCTCAACTAAGATAGATCAGATAATAAACCATTCCAAGGTTTGGCAATTCCTCTGAAAGTGAACTTAATGGTCCCCAAAATACTGATTGTGTCAGGGTCCCATGGAAAGGCTCAGGGCCATTATGAAAGCCCGATGCCTGGCGCTCTCAGTCCTCCAACACCATCAGGATGCTAAAGGGGCAGTTTCTTGTTGAATAAATATAAAGAATCCATCTGCATACAGGTATAGGGATATATGCCCGACTCCCCTGGAGAAATTTTTTTAACTATAAATCATGCATTCTCAACAAGGACAGTATCACCTGTCAAGGAGATAAAATTGTTTCTTTAGGACGGGGTGAAGAAAAAGTATTCCTTTTATGTATAAAGCACCGATATACCTGTAATACGTAAGCAGGTATACTGTCTATCTGTGGTGTTAAGATTTCGTGGGAGGGGTTTCACTAGGGGGAGAAAAGCCTTAAAGCTTTGTGCAGGGAGTAGATGGTTATAAAGCAAAGTGGAGGGACACTGCTGTACATCCCCTTCCTGGGATTCAGGCTTGTTTCTGTAGTCTCTTCCAAACAGTTTTATACTGTCTTGAAAATAATGTATCTTATGCTAATTGATAAAAGAATTAAATTTGGGGAAAGAGCCATTTTCCCAGACATGAATACCCTCTCTTGGGAAGTGCTAAAATCCTTAGAATCTGAATTATTTCTCTTCTTTCAGAATTGGACTATTCTCCTGACTGAATTCCATTCCTGGAATAGCTGCAGTGTCACGTGAAAGCCATTATCCAGCAATGGTTCCAAAGAAAGAGCATAGCGGCTGGGCGAGCTGGCTCCCCCAGGGGAGGTGGTCGCCCTTCACATGCTGCTTTTGCCATAGACATAATACGGGGGATGGAAGTTTTGCTCTCGTGTCATTTTATTTTCATAATTAAGTCATACGCGTAGTAGGGGAATGGAGAGCCTTTGACATTATTTAGCTCTCAAAACAAAAATAGCTTGCCGACTTTAACATACAGCAGGAGCGGCTGCTTTGAGGTTCCCCAAAAGTTGGTGCAAGTGTTTGGAATGTTGAAATGTGCCACATGCCACTATTATTATCCCAACCCCTCCTAAGGCAGTAGTCTTGGGCAAGGATTAAGATGGGGCATACATTCCGTCTCCTTTGGCAAGCACCACTCCCTGGTTGGAAATAGCACAGTAAATAGAACAGTAAAATGAATCTGTCTTAGTTAAAAGCGATGTTACTACCTGCGTGTCCTCCAGAGCAGGAGCCTGTCTGTGACCTCCCCGTGTCATCACGGACTGGAACACACGCCAGAGTATGGAAGACGAGATAAGGCACACACTACCTACAATCCAGATGTCTTTTCTTCTAAGTGCTAAGTCCATTCTCGGGGAGCAGCTATGGAAGCCACTTGGCTTATATGCTCCTTCCCTCCCCTGATCTAGCACGAGCACGTTTCCAAGCACACGCTTGTTACATGCCCACTTCTGAGGAGTAGGCGTTACCCGATGGCAGAGGGTTCTCCCAGGGTCCTGCGATTTGTGTTTCTAGCTACAAGATCAACAGATAATCTGTCTCTTTAAAAGGAAAAATAGGATGGCCTGCGTGACAGATCTGAAACAGGTGTAGGGGCAGAGACAGACCCGCCGGTGACAAGCGACACCAACTCGAATGTGCTTGTCCCCAGTTCAAGGACAATTAGCACCACAGAAACGGGCCTCTGGCTCGCTGGCTGGGCCACCGCCAGGGAGCTTTCTGCTGCCCTTCGGAGCAAAGGAGCAAAGAGATGGGGGTGGGGAAATGCAACTTTAAAAATCGCAGAGCCTCCGCCCTCAGCCGTGGTATTTTGATATCTAAGTCAGTCATTCTGAGCACCGCTGGTGGTACAATTTCACAGTGGTTAGTCAGGAAATGCCATCTGCTATTAAGCACACCAACTGCAATCAAAATAGGGAGATCCATGCTTTGCTCCAACCCACTCTATGCTATTCACATCCTGTCGATAAATATTTTTTGTTTGGTCTTTGGAGCCTTTGTACAAAGCAGACATTTAAGATTCTGCCTCTGTTAGAGCCATCCTTATTTCTACCCCCACAGCTCTGCCTCGCTCCCCTGGTTGGGACCGTGCCTTTCAGATGGAGGATAGGAACAGGGTTCTACAGGAAGGTGGGGTGGGGAGCAAAGGACAAGGAGGGGAACATAGACAACCTTGGGCATAGAAAGTAGGTATATGTATCACAAGTGGGAGTAGGCAAAGGGAGGCAGACAGAACCAGTAAAACTCTGCTTGTCTGGCCTTTTTGTGTTTTATTAAACAAAGTGTGTTTGTGCATGTGTGTGTGCGTGTGTATTAAAGATTAAATTATATCTAAGAGAAGCATGTGTATTAAACAGTAAATTATATCTAAGAGAAGTATAGCAGGGGGCTATTCATATAGGTAACAAAAGAACTAACCAATGAAGAAAACCTGGATTTGATTCTATAAAATGATATTAATTACAGTTACAAGAGTCATTTACCATCTATGAGTTAATAGTATCTACACAATCGCTGGTGAGCTCACCACTTGTATGGAGCAGATTAATTTTTTGTGTTTTACTTTATTTTAACACCATATTATGTAGGTTTGGACCTGATTTGTTACAGCGTATCTGCTAAAAGTTTTTAAAATTCTGCATTATTTAGGTGGTTTTGAACCACCCTCTAGAATATAATACAATGAGAAAAGTCATTAGAAAACTGAGTAAAAAGGGAAGTAGAAAAAGAAAGTGAGCAAACCATGGGAGAAAAGTAGAATATGTGGCATTTAACGAATTCAACAAAAAATAAAGTAGAAGAAAAGAAAGATGATAGTTAAAATTAATCTAGTGGAGGAAAAATAAGTGAAATAGAAAAACCTGGTTAAGACCAGGAAAAGAAAAAGAATCTGAGCATTACCAGCCTGGACTAGGGAGTAAAACCTTTCTAGAAAGAAATTGCACTTTATGCCTTCCAAACAAAGCTTCCATATCACTGGAGTATCCGAAATTCAGAGCAAATTATTTCCAGTTCTCCACAGTGACATTTTCTACTGTGATTAGCAATGCTAATCTTCTCAAAAAGAGAAGAAATAAAAAGAGAAAGGAGAATAAGTTTTCTCCACTTACGGCAAATTATGGCAAGCATTTTTTTTAGACCATCCCTGGAGAGTAACAACTGATATTGTAAAGATTTACTGTGGCCTCAGCGGAAGATGGAGACATATCAGTCTAGCTCTGTCTGCATACCTGCAGACATCTGAGCTGCTGGAATGCCCTTCTCCACCCACCCACGGCCAAGGCCTGCCGCCTACCCTGGCACCCACTGACTGGGCCAGCCAGGGCCTCTGGGACCGTGGCCTTGGCAGCCACAGAAAGAAGAGCTCTGTGTCTCCCCTTCATGGTCCATCCATCCCCCAGAGGGCCAGAGAGAGAGAGACAGGGAAATTTATTGCTGGCATCTCTGGGCCCTTCGCCATTTACAAAGAAGAAGCTGAATGGAACCTATGGAGCTACCAGTCACTCCTTTCCACTTTCCGCATGGTATCGACTGCAGGATCAAGGCCAGGAGGCCCAGGTTACACGTGGGACACCAGACCAAATGTGAAGGATGCTCTCTTAGGGTTTCTGAGGAGAAGCAACATTCTCAGTCTTGTCCTCAAAAATATCCAAAAATAAAAAAATAATAAAAATAATAAAAAATAATAAAAATATCCAAAAATATTTAATGTCCAAATCATTTGATTTCGAATATCCTGGAGCAGTTTACCATGAAAACAATTCTTCCTAAAAATGTTTCTGTTCCAGTTTAGCACCACCTCACTCTTCAAAGATAATTCCTACTTCTAAAAATTACATTACAGAACCCAGAGAAAAACAGTACTGGAAAAATAATCAAATTCACATAAACTATTACCAGTAGCTGGTTATTTCAAAGTTATCCGATAAGATTGTTTTGTCTTCTCTGTCCTGGAGAAATTAATGAACAGAAAAAGGAATCCTTCTGCTTATTCATTGCATCGTAGCAGCTCTAAGGAGGAAGTCCTTCTTATGTGACTTCCATTTAGCCTGTGGAAATTTCTTTCTGGTGTATACTAACAAGATATTAACTCATAGGGAAAGTGGAGGTCTCAAGAGACCTAAGTTGCAACCCAACTCATTTCTTTTCTCCAGCACATTTTATCACTCCATACTCACTGACAGTGAGAAGACTCTTCTGCCTTAGTTACTTAATAGCCCTGCTTCATTGCCTGGGGCACCATTAGAAGTGCCCTTCCTATCTGAATAGCACTCTTCAGAACAGTAGTTAGACAAAGAAGGATGCTTCCCAATCCTACCTAGTAAGAATCACCTGCTCTGATCTTTTAAAATACTCATTCCTAGCCTTCAGCCAGAATGCAGAATTCACTTTTACAGATCTGTTCATTCCATAGACATTTTGGGGACCTCTTCTGCGCTAGATACCAGGAGAGTCCAAGTACAAGTGATCCAAGGTCTTGACCTTGAAGAGCACTGTTGAGAGAAAGGTGATAGATCTTCAAAATAATTGCATATGCTAGAAGAAAGGCATGGGCACCATGCTGCGAGGCCAACCCTGGGCCTGGAGCTGTACTTCCGTGGATCCATGAGTGGAATTGACTAAGCCAAGAGAGGAGAGGAGACTGCTGCTGGATGACATTTCTCGAACGCTTATCATGATGACAGATACTGTGCTGTGCTTTACATACATTATCACACTTAGCTTCAACAGCCATCATCCCATTATTCTAATGAGGCAGCAATTTGGCTGAGGTTAGGAACTTGCCAAAGATCAAGTAGCCAGAATCAGGCTCAGGACCACATTGTGCACAACTGAGGGCCCAGGCATAGCCTTCAGGGAAGGTTTGCTGGTCCCCATCACTGACCGTCAGTGTCAACAATATGCCACCTACACTGTGAGAAGCTCAAAGTCTTGCAGAAATTAGAAACTCTTCTGCAGAGCGATTGTGCCCGTCATTGTGCTTCTCTGAATTTCACGCCCAGATCCATCCTTGTAAATGATCCTTCTTAAGAAATGTGTTTCCAGAAGTTCCCTTTCATAACTTCTAAGCCACTAACCACAATGAGAAGCCTGCTGGTAGAGATGCACATTCAAACGCCTCTCAATTACTTACCAAACTCAGTTGTATAATCTACAACACGTAATCCTCAGTGAAACTCAATGAAAAAGGTCTTAACCATAAACGTACCTTAATTCTTCACACAAGCAACAAAAATAGAATTTGAGCAGTCTGATAAATGGCTACATTTACTGATTCATGTGAGAATAGATAAAGTAGAACTGATACTTTTTACAAGACTAAATTAGCACATAATTACCTCATTCTTTCCAGATCTCGAATCCTGTTCCCTAGAACTTTCTTCCAGAAAACATTTCACTTTCTCAACCTTTTCCATGCAGTGGAAGAAGGCCATTTTCTCCAGTTTGCTACTGTTATAACATGTGTTGATTTCTTCCAGCCTCTTCACTTTTAACATCTTGGTGGTGAGTCCGATTAAGTTACTGTCTGGAGTGTGGTTTTCATCTCCCTCTGTCTCTGATTTGTAAATTAAAACGCAATCATGAGCTTTGAGCGTGCCTTCCTCTTGACTGTAAAAAAAAAAAAAAAAAGGAAACAAAGTTCTCATCACTTACTCATATATTTGATTTTTGGAGAAAATGACCAGGACCAGTGAAAATTCTGAAGTCCCTTCTATTTAAACTGAAAAGAAGATCCAAAATTAGGAGAAGAAATGCCAATGTTAATATCAAGTTTCAAATGCTGGAACTTTGAAAGAAAAAAAAACATTTTTTTCCCCACCTTTTCCTATAAAAGTGAACAGTAAAAGGTAACCTTCAGTTTCCCTGGATGACTGTGTCCCTCACTGTATAAAATAAGATTTATATCAAGGGGCCAATTTAAATATAGAATACAAAATTTCGTTGGGGTTAATTGGGATTGCAGATTTCGCTCCTCCCATCCCCAGTGGGAAGGGCTCTTTCCTGTATGAGGGGGTCTCTCATGCTTTCCCTGGGGGAATTTTGTCCATCTGGGGAGTGATCTCCACCAGATGGCTCATTTCCAGAGCCCTTCTCTGCCTACACCAGAAATGCTTATTTTAAAAATGAAATTTCCTTATAGTCCTCGCGCGCAGATAAGATACCCAGATAGCTTTCTTCCCATTGTCATTAACTTCTAGGTATCAAGGAGTGCAAATCTTTGTGCTTTCCTTGAAATGCTTTCATTACAAATTAAGTAATACACATAATACTGCTCTGATACTAGAGATCTACACATAGTATGTGTCCACACCCTTGATGGTATGGGGATTTGGGGAGAGAGAGATTGATTGGAATTTGCAGCAGGTTGTCACCACTGACTGCTGAGGCCCCCTGCTGGAGATTTTCCAAAAATTACTTCCAGCTTTTTCTCAAATTTAAAAATCATCTGCAATTATCTCCACAAAACTTCATTTTTCATTCTCTGAACTCAGATAGTAAAATTCATATATACCCTGAGTTCCAAATTATTAAAAATCCAATGCTCTGCGAAATTCTTCTTAGACACAAAGACCTTACTTCAAACACACTGAAATGTAAGTAGTACCAACCAGAGTTCTCTACAATATGTTATAGAGCAATACTAGCATCCAAATTGCCCTGAAAAAAAAATCATTATTAAAATAAGGAGGCAGATGCATGGCTATATCTAAGGCAAACTATGACTCATATACAATATGTAGCCGCAGATGGTACTCACGTTGGATCAGGATGCCACATAAAAATTAACATATTAAACAGAAAACAGGTCCAAGATATAATAATTTTGCAAAGAAATAATAAATGTTAAGCTCTACCTGGAGTTTGGTACAACCTGTTATTTAAGGCAACATAGAAAGAGGAGATGCAAGAGGTTATAACAATTATTTAAAATACAGTAATTACCATGTATAGGAGGACATCCTAGGGTTTGGACCACTTCAAGTGCAGAGTATAATTTCAGGCAGATAAAAGGAAGTTTTGCAGAGTTCAAAATGACTACACAATTCTCTGGTAAAGGTCTTTACTCTCAGTCGATATAAGTCTTCTGAAAAGACAAGTGTCCACTCTGAAAAGAAGTGTCCTCTCTCTCAAATGCCACTTTGAGCCCCTGTTTAAACTAATATGGTCCTTGATCTCATGTTGCTCAGCTGTTGCCTTCTTAGGCAGAAGGGGAAGAACATTAATTTTAGACGCCAGGCTTTTCAAGGCCAATGGCTCCATTTCAGAGGTCAGGTAAGGAGAGGATGTACTGGGAACAGTGGATGAAATATCACCTTCACCTTTTCTTCTCATCAGTGTGGTAATACTCTCAGAATTACCAAGCACCATTTGCCTTTGGCGGTCAGATGCCCTGTTCTCCTGCCCCTTTTAGACTCGTGATGATTTAAGTGCACATTCCCAGCCAAGAGGATTCTGGGTGTGGGAATCCCACAGCCACCTTTGTTTGCCCATGTGACACATAGAATGCACACAACTAGAATATGAGAGATCTTTTGAAAACACTTAGCAAGTTTTAGTTTTCTCAGTCTTAAAAGTATTTGCCATAACTCCAACTGTTTCCAGCTCTAGGAAAAGTCAACTGTTCAGGCATCCACAGAGTTGTAAAAAACAGGAATGAATTTTCATAAACTCTTCTTACAAAGAACACTGTGACTTTGCCCCTGGTTGTCTGTCTCAGGTCAAGAAAAGAAAATCCAGTGCAAACAACCCACCTACATGATCCTAACAGGAGTGTATCCCTAGATTTAGTTAAGTGACATAAAACCTTGACTGCTTGAGCTCATAATACAAACAATCATATAATTCTTCAAGACCCAGAAATTACTTTCCTCTTTGGAGCCTTAGCTGACCCCTGCACTCCCACACCAAAACCATCCTCTAGAGTTCTTTTGTTTTTCCAAAAGAAAAAAAGTTCTTATTCTTAATCAGATCATTGTGCTTCATATAATATAAAAATACATTTCCATTTTGAGTAGCATATAAGGAATTATAGCAAAACCTTTAAAAAGGAAAACTTTAGGTGTTTTTCTAGGATTAGAGAACTTTGTTCTTTAGGAGGAATAACTAAACAAAACTATGTATTTGCTAAAGATAAATTATTCAACAAAATTGTTATGAAAAGAATGAACTGGTTTGAGGTTATCAATTTTGCTTGGACTAGTTAAATTGTGAAAAAAGTGATAAAGTGATAAAATGACAAATCCCCCTGCCCAAAGACAACAACGTGTATGACCTGCTGCTGATTTAACCATAACTTCCTCCCAGCCCATCCAAACAACAGGATCAGATCTTCTATCCCCTCAGTCCAGCAAACCAGACACAGGCTCCAATGAACCTGAAAACAGCAAGATCTGCTCCTTTGCTTTTTTTTAATAAGTTGTTTTATTTTAGAGTAGTTTGAGATCTACAGAAAAGGTGAAAAGTGAGAAGATAGCACAGAGAGTTTCCGTATGCCTATGGTATAGTCAATTTTCCCTATTGTTAACATCCGACACCTGTCACAATTAATGAACCAATGCCGATATGAAACTGCATGCTTCATTCAGAGTTAATGAGTTTTTCCCTAATGTCCCTTTTCTGTGTCAGAATCTCATCTAGGGATTCTCATTCCATTTAGAGCCACCAGAATTTGTGATGGATTGGATCTGGGGTGTGAAAGGAAGATGATGGACAAGGATGACTTTTCAATTTTTTTCCTGAGCATTTGAAGGACAAGAGTAGACATTAACTGAGATGGAGAAGGACATGGGGGGGGGAGCAATTTTGGGGGTATAATCAGGAACTAAGCTTTTGGCAGGTCCACTGGACATTCAAGTTGAATAGGTTGTGAAATGGAAATCTAGATTTCAGGGAAGAAGTCCAGATTGGAGTTATAAATTTGGAAGTCATCACGTGTAGATAGTTCTATGCACAATATGTATTTGATAGATATTTGTTGATTAATTACTAGAGAGAAGCTTTTAAATTATGTCTATTTATCATAAAAAAATAAAAATCAATTAAAACAATCTATGCTGCTTGTCTTCTAAAATTAGATGACAGTAGTCCAGTTCCTGCTATGTCATATTATTTCCAGCTTCTGATAGCACAGAGGACAAGCAGTCTGGTACAATACTTAACCACCAAAAACCAAAATAATACAAAAAAACAGGTAAAATATGCATGTCCATTATGATCTGTCTGTATAGCCTCAGCATCCTAAGTCCATACCCATAAAATAACTGGATTGTCTTAAAGATGCTACTGTGCTTGGAAAAGTTGACAGTGAGGCTATAAACAGATTCAGTGATACTTTTCCTGGCTATCCCTGATACTTTGGAGATACAAATTCTTTTTTAAAAAAAAGTACCAACCTCAGAAAAACCACATTCCACAAAGCCATGGGAATTGCAATTCATTTCAGGGGACATTTTCATTAATTAACAAGAGGCCGTACTGTCAAAAAAGCCATATCAAGTGTGCATTGCCAATAACTGTGTGCTTTTTGGCATTCAAACCAGGCTGGTTAGTGCTTGTAATTTCTATTTGTACAGCATTCTGAATGCTTCGTTTTTTTTTTAAGATTTTATTTATTTATTTGACAGAGAGAGAGAGATCACAAGTAGGCAGAGAGGCAGGCAGAGAGAGAGGGGGAAGCAGGCTCCCCGCTGAGCAGAGAGCCCGATGCGGGGCTCGATCCCAGGACCCTGAGATCAGGGCCCGAGCCAAAGGCAGAGGCCCTAACCCACTGAGCCACCCAGGCGCCCCGCATTCTGAATGTTTCCAGAACAACAAGGCTCTTGAACATTTATTCGCAAAAGTGGAGCAATCTTCACAAACCCCAAAATGCAAATGAAAGACAACCCTGTTATCCACGTAACTATTGAATTTTCTTCCTTTCAAAAACCACCACTGAGAATGAGCCATAAAAGCAAAAACTGATAAATTGCACTTCACAGAAATTCAAAATTTGCTCTTCAAAAGACAGCATAGGAAAATAAAAAGACAAGCTACAGACCTGGAGAAAATGGTATGAAGTCACACATTTGATAAAGGATTTGTATCCTGAATATACAACCAAATCTTACAGATCACCAATATAATAACAACCTAATTTTTAAAAATGGACTACAGATTTGAAGGACATATCATCAAAGAAGAGACATAACCGAGTGGTTACAAAGCACAAGAAAAATTGTTCAAAGTCAGTCATTAGGGAGATGCAAATTAAAATCACAATTAAATAGCCTCTCACACCCGCTCAAAGAGCTATAATTAACAAGACATACAAGAGTAAATGTTGGTGAGGACATAGAGTGACTGGAACTCTCATCATACATGTTGGTGGGAATGTACAATGGTACAGGTTTTGGAAAACAGTTTGGTAGTTTCTTAAAAAGTTATTTCCTGTGTGACCTAACAATTTTTTTTCTAGATATGTACCCAAGAGAAATGAAAACATGACCACTCAGAGCTTGGCACATGGATGTTCATAGCAGCATTATTCACAATAGCCAAATTTGACAACACCACAAATGTCCATCAGTTGGTTTGGTAAAAAGAAAGAGATAATGCGATACATCCATTCGAATGGAATACTACTCAATAATAAAAAGGAATGAAGTACTGATCCCTGCTACAACTTGGATAAACAAAAATGTTGTGCTAGGTGAAAAAAAAAAAAAAACAGAAATAAAGACCACATTTTATATAGCTCCATTTGTTTGAAATGTCCAGAAAAGGCAAATCTACAGACACAAAAAGTAGATTCATGGTTGCCTGGGGCTGAGAGCAGGAACAGGGATTAACTATGAATAAAATCGTATTGAGGTGATGGAAATGTTAAAAAAAAAAAAAACTGTTCTGTGGTGATTAGTGTGCAACTCATTAAGTTTCCTAAAACATTGCAGGATTGTATACTTAGAGTGGGTGTATTTCATATGTAAATTATACTTCAATAATGCAATTAAGAAAAAAGCAAACCTAATATATGATTAACAAACAGTAAACTTGTTAAAATAAAACAAAAGAACAAAGCACTACTGAATATTTATGGCCAGCTTTTCCAAGTGACCAAGGCTGGGATCCAAGGAGACATAAATTGTACTTGTTGGGTCACTTGGGGCCAAAGAAAAGAAGACAGAAATAGTGAGTGGGGAAAAGTCAAGACTCTCACTCTTCTCTTCTGGTATGAACACTGCATAGTGCATGATTTGTAATTAATAGAAAAATTAGTGGATTCTGTCTCATTTTCTACTCAGAGACAGGATTCTTAGACCGAGTATAATGATGTTACAGAAAGTCCAGATGTATTTACATTAGACCCTTAATATTTCCAAGTGACTTTGAGTAAATAGTTAAATTCTGTGTAATAAAAAATGAAAATAAAAACAGGAGGGTTTAAAAAAACTAGATAAAAATATAGATGGGATCGTTTAAAAATTAATCTCCTTCAGAAACATTAAAAAGTGTTTTAATTCATTACTTCTGTAATGGTTTAACAATTTGTTCATCTACTTATGTCCTTTTTCACTTTCTTATAAAACGTAAATGCATGTCACTGAGTAAATATACTGTGGCTTAAACAATACATGTAATATTCAATTGGAAGAAAGAACATTGTGTAAATACTACGCATAAATAAATTTCCAAAGCTCATATAACTTTCATATAATTTTTGTTAAATATTTTTCCTTTCCTTTGACTTCTTTCTTTTTTTTTAAGATTTTTTATTTGTTTTATATAGAGAGAGAGCACATGTGGGCAGGGGCCAGGACAGCGGGTAGAGGGAGAGAGAGAGAGAATCCCAAGCAGACTCCCCGCTGAGTGCAGAGCTCACATGGGGCTTGATCTCAAGACCCTGAGATCCTGACCTGAAAGCCAAAACCAAGAGTCCACTCTCAACCACCTGAACCACCCAGGCATCCCTTCTCTGACTTACTTGTTAAATTTAAAACCTACAAAGAATTTACATAAATAGAACAATGAGTATCCATATACCCTTGACATAGATTCACCAAATGTTAATGTTTTCTATATTTGCTGTCTCTCTTTTCCGAGAGTAAGTTATAGACTTCATGAAACTTAATCCCTAAATACATTAGTGTATGTCTCCTGAGAATAAAGATACTTTCTCATCTAACAGGATCCGGTCACAAATCACACAGCACATTTAGTTGACATGTCTTTTTAGTCTACTTTTATATATTTGGGGAACAATCACCCAGTCGTTGTTTTGTTTGTTTTGTTTTTTTAACCTTTCATGACAATGATACCGTTGGAGACTCCAGACCAATATTTTCACAAAATATCTCTCAATTTGAATTGCCTCTTTGTTTCTTCATGTTTGGAACTGGGCAAACCATTGGGTACAAAAACCAGGTAAGTGATGTTGTGTCTTTCCAAAAGTCACAAGAGGCGGTACATGGTGTAGCTTGTGGTATGGTCAGTCATGTGAAATTTGGTGATCTGATTAAGTTTTCTCCAATGTGAAGTTACACTTTTTCTTTCTGAAATTAATAAGCAGCTCTGTGAATTTATGGATATCCCATTCCCCAACAATCTATCACCCTATGATTTTAGTATCTATTCTTGACCGAATCAGTTATTACCACAGCCATTCTTAAGCAGTGATTTTCTAATTGTATCATTTCTTCTACATTTATTAACTGGTATTCATCTGTAAGAGAAGAGCTCTCCATCCCCATCCTGGCCCCCTTTGCTTTTTAGTAACACCATGAACTGGTGGATTTTTAAAAATGAATATACATTCCTATATTATTCATTTTGATGCTCAAATTATTCCAGATTTGGTCCATGGAAGCACCTTTGAGGATGCTCCTGTGTATTTTCGACATGCCACCATTATTTTTTGAGTACTTCCTTACTTTTATGGCATAACAAGATGTTCAAAGCTCATGTTGTACCTTTCCAGCTCTATTTCTAGAATCTGCCATTTCTCAAAGGAGCCCTGATTCCTTTTAGAGAAGAATGGTATTTAGAAATTAAGACAAGAGCAATAGGAATGTTCTTTGCTACTGGGGGTCATTGTTTCCAGCTCCTTCATGGACAAAGCTAGGAAATATAATTTTTTAAAAATCATGAGTTCAAACTTGTAAATTTCTAATTCCAACTTAGCACCATAGGATTCTTTTTCCCCTGTCCCCATTCCATATACATATCTCCCTCCCATTAATTATTTAACCATAAAAATAAAAAATACAATAGAATGCTTACTACAAGGTAAAATCCATGCTATTATGTGACTACTTATTCCAAACAATGGAGCAAAGTCTAAGAGTGTTCATGACCAATTTTTAAAAATTCCATTTTACAGCATGAATCATCATTTTCTTAGTTTTTGGAATTGGAGGAAATGTATATTTATGTTTACATTCTTGGGAATGCTTTTCTACCTTCTAAATTAGAAGTGAATTTCAGGAGCTAGAAGAAGCTTATGATAGTAACAAGGCATGAAATTACAGAAGTGCAAAGCCCAAGTCATGCTCTTCTGACCAAATGTTGGCCCGCTCTTCCCAAGAGGGTAAGGTTCAGGGGAGAAATTTTCCATAGGGAAAAATACTGCAGTAGAGAGGGTATTAGTAGCTGATGTGGAGATGGGTGACTACTTCACCTACTTTTAGGGATGTGTTATTCTCTACTAAAGGTAAAATTGTATTTTTAGATAGAAAATAAATCTGGCTATCATGTAATGGTTCACAATAGGTTCTTAGGTTTTATGCTATATGCTCAAAAGCATTGAGTTTTTTTATTTTATTTTTATTTTTTTGGTGCAAAAGGACTATAGGAATTGGCAAAATGGCATTACACAGAAAGGACCATAGGAGCTGGTAGAGTGGCCTTACACAGAAACATTCTCAGTGTAAATGACGCCTGGGTGGGCATAGGGTGATGGACACTCTCATATACTTTTGGTTGGGTGTAAATTGTTCTAATCTTTATGAAAGTCAATTCAGACATCCCTTTGACTCTCAGGTGCATTCCTAAGAATTTTGCCTCCCCTCAAATAGAGTCGTACACAAAATATTATCTTTGAAGTCATCCATGATGACATTATTTATTATATTTAAAACCCTGTAAGATAACCTAAGTACAAGCTGGTCAAATGGATATGGTACTTCTATAAAAAAGAATATTATGCTTCCATTTAGTCCCATGTAGAAGAATGTTTAACAACATGAGAAAAGATGACTGTGGTAGTTAGGAGGAAAGGGACAGATTATAGAATAGTATATGCAATAAGATTCTAATTTTGACTAAAAAAAGATACTCTATAAATATATAGATGAATGGTAATACAGATAGATATGCAGGAAAATGGATAAGGTTGCTACATCAAATATTAACAATGGGTAACTCTAGAGTAGAGATAGAAATTACCGTTTGTGCTTTTCAAGAATTGCCAATTTTTCTAAAACAAACATGTATTTTCCTCTTAATCTGAAAAAAATGCCATTAAAATCATAAGTGTCATAATAAGGAGACCAGCCTTGTGGGTAAAGCATGGGCTTTGGAAACATTTAGGCATGCATTTAAGGATTGCTTATTGTCTGAACTCCGCAAAGTTGCTCCATTTTCCTGAGCCTAGGCTTTTTTCATCTGTTAAATGAAGACAACGTTTACCGTATAGGGTCATTTAGATATAAAAAATGAGATAAGAATGGCTGATGCATCAGAGGGACTTGACAAATGTCAGCCTTTATGGTTATTATTGGTAATATTATCGCTAATATTACCAAATCTCATAAAAAATAAAAGATATCAGTTGAAAAACGTAAGGCTTAAATTCTAAGGAGGAAAAATACCCCCAAGTATCTCAATTTTCTTAACGACAGTGCAAGATCACTTACTGTTACTGTACATCAGGGCCTCACCAGCCTATGGCTGCAAAATGAAGTCATGCTAACTTGAAATATATTTTTCTTTCATTGGAATATACATATTTAGAAATGACATACAATTGTATGTACAGCTAAGAAATAATTGGAAACACCGATAAAGCCACTAGAATATTGCCAGCCCCCCAAAATCCCATTCCCTTGTTCTCCCCCTTAAATTAACCACTAATTTGAAATTTTATAATAATTTTTTTATTTTCTTTGTAGTTTTACCACTTATATGTGCACACTAAATATATAGTTTTGTTTTGCCAGTTTTGAATTTGTGTGTAGATGTACTCATACTATTTTCATTATTTTGTATCTTTTTTTTCTGTTAAACCTGTCTTTGATTCATCATATTATTGGGCATAGTTGTCTTTGTCATTTTTCATTGTTATGCAATATTTCATTCTATAAATATTATACAATTTATGCATACACCCTCCTATTGATGAACATTTTGGCTATTTTCAGCTTGGGCTATTCATGTATCTCCTTCATGAACTATTCTTTTATACCTTTTCCCCATTGTTTTGTTTTATTATTGAATTGCAATTATTCTTTATATATTCTGGATATAAGTCTAATATAGATATATGTATTGAAATATTTTCTCTCAGTCTATGGCTTGTGTTTTTATTTTCCTAAATATATCTTTTGAAGAGCAGATGTTTTTAAAGCTTGATGAAATCCAATTTATATATACATATATTTTTTAATAACTAGTACTGTTTGTGTTCTCCAAAAAATCGTTGCCCCCAAAGTCATGAAGATATTCTTCTGTGTTTTCTTGTAGAAGCTTTATACTTTTAGTTTTTACATCAAGGCCTGTGATCCATCTTGAATTAATTTTTGCCTGTGGTGTAAGGTAGAAGCCAAGGTTCATTTTTTTCTCTTTTGTTTATTCAGTTTTTGACAAGATCATTTGTGACCTTCACATTAATTTTTAATGTCTTTTTTTAAAAGATCTCTAAGATTCTCCTTTGCAATGCCTCACTCTACCAACCAGTCACCTAGCAGCTCCCAATGTATCCCCAACTGATTTCTGGAAATTCCTCAAAGAGTTCCTTCGTTTGTGTTACCAACTATTCTGTGGGCTACAGTTATCATGTCGTGTCTGCAGGGCTCTACTCATAGTGAAGGCCAATGCTCAAGAGCCTCCTTGAAGAAGCCTGACTACTGCTACAGCTCATGGTGTCCACGGTGCTAACATCAACATCTGTGCTGGGGGTGCTGTCCACAGGTGCTGTCCACAGGTGCTTGGGGCCAGAGCAGAGCTAGGGAATATGGCCTCCTCTCCAACTCAGTGCTGCTGGGTCTTCTAGCTCCCAAAGCAGCACCATTTATGCCCAGAACATCCGGTTTCTCACAGTTTGTTGTCTTCTGGTCTTCAGAGGTTTCAAATGCAGTTTGGCAAGAAAGAAACAGATGTCATGGTGAACCCTCTACATCTTCTGCCATCTTCAATTAAAATCCATGTCTCCCCAAAGCAATTCAGTCTGACTTCCCAGGGGCAATTCTCCATTGTTCTAGATGATTCTCACCTGAGAGAAAAAAAAAAGTATCTTTTTTCTTTATGGAATGTTGTCGAAATACCTCTGTGTCAGCAGGAAGTCTTCACCAAGCCTTTCCATACCTGAAAACCCAGTCAGGTGACTTTTACAAATGCTCCAATGTGAACTTTAGGAAAAAAGTGTTAAATCTGTACTTGAAGCCTGCCTGATTGCTTTTTTTCATGGATTCCATTCAAGTACATTCCTGGTGTCCACTACATGGCAAGCCTGTGGTCTGACCCTGAGCAAGCAAACTGACAAACTCTATCCTATAATGGAAGTAGAGGCAGGAGTGCAAATGACCTGTAAATGGGCAAGTATAATCCTATGAAGGTATCCACAATAAGGAATAGACAAGGTGTCAAAAGGCACCAGAGCATATGGCAAAGGTCACCAAAGCAGCCTGGAGGGTCGGGGCAGGTAAATAGGACTTAACTAAACTGAAAAGTAAATGGTAACCCACACATAGCAAAGGACTAGAAAGGAACTCTAGGGCGAAGAAGTAAGATGTATATGTGTGAAAATATGATGATTATCCTTAGTGTTTTTGCCATGAAACATAACAATGGCTGCTAGTTCGTGGGGAAAAAAATTACCGTAAGGAGGCATCTTTCTCCTATTTTACTAAAAGTTTTTTTTTTTTTAATCAGGGATTGAATTAAAATTTTGTCTATGCTGCTTCAAATTTCACTTTAGAATATTAAGAGACCTGCTTTCTCCAATAATTAATAATACCTAGTACTGGTTAACACAATTCAAAAAGAAAACAAAATAATAGATAAATGCACTGAAAAGGGAAAGGCAAGAGTATTGTGAGTTTTTTTGTTTTTTTGTTTTTAAGATTTTATTTATTTATTTGACACAGAGAGAGAGAGATCAAAGTAGGCGGAGAGGCAGGCAGAGAGAGAGGGGGAAGCAGGCTCCCTGTTGAGCAGAGAGTCCAATGCAGGGCTCTATCCCAGGACCCTGAGATCACGACCTGAGCTGAAGGCAGAGGCTTTAACTCACTGAGCTACCCAGATGTCCCAAGAGTATTGTTCTGACACAAATTCTCTGACACCACCAGCTCAGTGTCCTGTAATTCAATTCAATTCTGACACCAACTAACCAGGGTTAGTATCAGATACCACAGGCTAAGGGAAAAGTCCACCACAAGACTGCCCCTACACCATCCTCAAGTCTGAGGGGCCAGTTGCACTCCTGAGGGGTTCTCATGACCCCATTAGTTTTGGATAATTCACTAGAACAAATCACAGAATTCATTAAAAGCACTCTACATACAATCACGATTTTTTTAGTAAGGGATACAGAAAATGCAAGGTCTGGGAGAGTACCAGATGCAGAGCTTCCATGCCCTCTCCAATGGAGACAGGGCTCATTACTCTCTCTGCCCATCAGTATGTTCACCAACCAAGAAACTCAACTGGGCCTTGGTGTCCAAAGTTTTTACGGGAGTTTCATTATGTAGGTATGATTGATTAGATCACTAGCCATGTGATTGAACTCAATCTCCAATGTCCCTCTCACCCCCAGGTTGGTCTGAAGTCATTGTGTGGGTGGTCTTTCTGGTGACCAGCCACCTTTTTGAGGCTATGTTAAGAACCCATCAGAGGCAACCTGATTGGCATAATAAAGACTCTCCTGTCACTCAGGAGAGTCCAAAGATTTTTGAAGCTCTGTGTCAGGAACTAGAGACAAAGTTCAGATATATTATTTTTATATTATATCAATAGAAAATCACTTAAAACCAATAAAAGAGTTCTTAAAAAAGCCAAATATGAAATAAATTAATAAAAAGTCAATGCATTTCTTTTATACCAGTAAGACCAGTAAGAAAACAGAACAATCAGAAGACCTTATTACAATATCAAGAAAATGTATACAACCTATTAGAATAAACTGAATAAAAAATGTGGCATAGATTCCAGAAGATACAGGGGAATGTCAGGAAAGAAAGGAACATGAGGTTAGGTTAAGGGAGAGGAATCACAAAGCCGAAAGGAGAACAGATAATCATAGGGCTCACTTCTAGGATGGTGACTAAAGATGTCAGGGATTAACTGGACTCAAAATGTCCAACATACCTTCGGTATGAATATGAGGAGGCAAGATGATGCCTGGAGGTTCAATAATACTTGTGGTTACTGACCAGAGGGCTTATTTGAGTTACCCACTGAATATATCATTCCCAAACTGACTCTGGGGAAGGAGGACAGAGAAGATAGTTACACTGCTCAAAGTTAACTGCCAAGACCAGTTGAAAACAATTAATCAGTGGGTTATTTATAAAGAGAAAATTTAAGCCTGGATTTTACTGCTTTAAAATGGTCTCATTTCCTGCAACCTTATCATATGGTTTAAATTTATTTGTATTTAGCTGATTTTAAAAGAAAGTTTAAATTTGGTTAGAAAATTGGTGTGGTAGATCCACTTTATTTTTCTACCATCACCATCTAGTGGAGAAAACTTCAAACTTCAGGCAGAACGAGCTAGGGTTCAGGAATAAAACAGGCATTGTTGTTGTCAGGCACTACACTACACACTTTACGTTTATAAGGTCATTTGCTTCTCACAGCAGATCATTTAGTGCCTCATGAAGGTAGGCATTGTTGTTCCTCTTTTAGGTTTGAAAAATGAGCCTGAGAAGTTGAGTATCTTGCCCAAGGTCACACTGTGGCCAACTCAAACCCAGATTCCTGAAGTCCATGTCAAATGCCATTTTCACCTCACAGTACATTCAAATACCTCACCTTTATTCATGAACATGACCATGGATGCAAAATATGCATACATATATGAAGACTTTTCTCTTTCTTTTTATATTTTTCCCTTTTTCCTATTATTTCTTATATATTATATACATGCACAAAGGAAATAATATATATTTATATATTAAATATATAAGAATATAAAAATATATATTATATATATACATAATAAATATATATATAAAATATAAAAAGAAAATACTGTATAGCTTTGTATTCTAATTTTTACTCCATATTATGTAAATGCTTTCCAATTATAATAAATACTTTTGATTTACTCATATACACATATACATATTAGGTAACAATAAAGACAGATATAGAATTACATTTACATGTAAATATACAGTGTAATACCAAAATGCATTTTAAAAGACTGGAAGAAGCTGCCAAAATATTAACTATGCTGATCTCCAAGTAGATTTTCCATAATAACATGTATTATTTCTAAAAATATATATATTTTAAGCCTTACATTTACCAAAAGAAAAGACATTCAAGAAACTTCATAGTTGTCTAATTTGTTGTAATTATTTAAAAATAATCTGCGTGTGTTAGGGGTGACCATATGTCTCTATATTTCTATAATCGTTTAAAATTAATGCAGTACATTACATTTCCATATTTAGTAATACTTTCCTTCACAACCTGTTTTGAGGACAGCCCTAGAACCTGAAGAGTAGCAGAATTTGCCACAATAAAATATACCACTTCGGCACAAGGATTAAAATCGACCCTTAAACAACACAGATTTGAACTGGGTGAGTCCATTTACACATGAATTTTTATTGATAAAAACAGTACTGGGCACATGGGTGGCTCAGTTGTTTAAGCGACTGTCTTCAGCTCAGGTCATGATCCTGGAGTCCCAGGATTGAGTCCCACATCAGGCTCTCTGCTCAGCAGGGAGTCTGCTTCTCCCTCTGACCTTCTCCCCTCTCATGCTCTCTCTCTCTCATTCTTTTTCTCACATAAATAATAAATAAATAAATAAAATCTAAAAAAAGAAAACAGTACTGATATATGGAATTTAAGAAACAAAATGAACAAATGAAGGGAGGAAAAAGAGAGAGAGAGAGAGAGAGAGAGAAGCTACCCAAAAACAGCCTCTTAATCTAGAGAACGAATTGAACAAGCTGGTGGTTACCAGAGGGGAGGCGGATGGGGGGATGGGTTAAATAGGTGATGGGGATTAAGCAGTGCACTTCTCCTAAGGACCACCGGATGGCATATGGAAGTGTCGAATCACTATATTGTACACTGGAAACTAATATTATACTGTATGTTAACTAACTGGAATTTAAATAAAAACTTAAAAATATTTGAGACTGCTAAAAAAATTAAAATAAAAACAGTACTGTACTGTAAATGGATTTCCTCAACAACATTTTCTTTTCTCTAATTTACTTTAAACACAGTATATAACATATACAACATATAAAATATGTGCTAATCAACTGCTTATGTTACAGGTAAGGCATCAACAGTAGGCTATTAGTAGTTAAGTTTTGGGGGAGTCAAATGTTATATATGGATTTTCGACTGAGTGTTAGGGGGAGATCACTGCTCCTAACACCACAATTGTTTGAGGGTCAACTAACTGTATTTTGAGCTGAAGGCAATTAAGAAGCCGCAGATACAAGAAAAGCTCTTTGCTCCCCCCCATTTGCCTAAAAGGAGAATATAAATTTGTAAAGACATCCTTCCTCCCCTCTCTACCAGAAAGGACAGAAGTTAATTACCAGGAGGAGCCTGGGTGGCTCAGTCTGTTAAGCCTCTGACACCTGATTTCAGCTCAGGTCATGATCTCAGGGTAGTGGGATCAAACCCCATATCAGGCTCTGAGTTCAGCATGGAGTCTGCTTGAGATTCTCTCTCTCACTCCCCTTCTGCCCCTCCCCAGCTTGCACTCACTCTCTAAATAAATAAATAAAATCTTTTTTTAAAAAGAAGAAGTTAGTTACCAGAGACAACTCTAGACCCTTATCAGCCTGCAGATGGCACCAGAGGAATCACGAACTTAACTGGACTTTATCTTCCATTAGTTTCCCATATATTTACCTTTCCACAATTTGTCACTCTCGAAACTCAGTCTTTTTCCTTTGTCTTGTCACTCCTCTACAGATTTATTATTCTTTTGTTGAGATGTGGTAAGCCCAAGTTCATCACTAAGCACTTCCATGTGTATAAGTGCCTTACGTGTTAATAAATGTTTTTCTTTTTTTTAAATTTGTTTTCTCTTTTTAGTCTGTCTTTTGTAAATTTGATTCACGGGGACCGATAAACGTAAGATGGGTAGAGGGAAAAGACTTTTTCTCTCCCTATCAAACCTCTTCTCAAACTACTTGCTTCTGTGATGTTCTGCGATGGTTGCTCTGGGGAATAGGTAAAAGGCTATAAAAGGTCATGCTCCTTCATTTTTGCACAATTTCAAATTATAATGACCAAAGAATACAAATTTTCAACTCATTTTTACATACTTCTTCTATTAATTTTATTTTTGAGCCTAACATATCTAGTCAGAAAGCCATGAAAAAAACCACATCTCTCACCTTTTCACAATTACCAGGAGGCTGGGCCACACACTCCACATCTAGTATCAACTGAAACAATGCTTCCTTTACCTGATCTTTTGATTACTACTGTTTATCTAATTCTACCTCCTTGTGAGTCATTCCCCTTTTTGTAAAATCATCTTATATAAAGAGACTTATAAAATCCTTAGGCATTTGCTTTTGGGGTAAGTTTCATGGAGATGTTCTTGTACAGATTAAATAAAAATCTCATTCTTGTCAACTTTTAGAAAAGTTCATTCTTTCCGAAAATTCGTTATTTTTTCATTCTTCACTCTCCCTCAATTTTCTCCCAAAATACCAAAAAAATAAATGCATGCTTACGGTACATTTTTGAAGGAGAGGTTTACAGAAAAGTAGAAAATAAAATCGCAGACAATGGTAATCCTACCATTCGAAGATGTAGAATATCACACTTCTTAATCTCATTTTTTTTCATTTATGGAGGGCATTATCTGTCACTGCCTATAACGTTAATTTTGACTGATTGCCTAACATTGTATTGCTATGGGGATAAATATACCTGACTTGGATAACCCTCATTTAGAATTAAGTCTGCTTTTTAATATTTAACTATTAAATAGCAGACTGAGACAAGCACCTAAGTATGTGCTTCAAGTAAAAATCTCTTGGGTGAAAAGGCCAAAAATCTAAAAGGGGGTGAGGTGGGGATATTTTCTCTTTATCTGCATTTTCTGACGTAAACATTCTTTTCAGACGTGTAGTTGCTTGCACTGTTTTCTTTTCTTCAGGACCTTTATCCAGTTTTCTTCTGGAGGATTTGGGGGGTTTCCCCATTTCCCTTTAGTTAGAAACAACCTGTCGTGGGCCTCCCTCCTTCCCCACACGCCCGCTGAGTTCCCTAGGCGTGAAAAGCCGCTTTCCCAGGTGCAATCTCCGCGCGTAGTCACGGACTCCTCCTCTGTGTCACCGGCCTCGAAGGGCGCGGGAGGTGCGCCGTTTTCGCCTCCGCGCGCTCCTGCGCACGCGCAACCCGCCTGTCTCCCGGCCCCTCACAAAGGTGGCTCTCGGGGCCGGCCGGAAGTGGACGCGCAGGGGCCAGGGCGGTGTAGGGTGTACTACATTTCCCGAAAGGCTAAGGGATGAGATGCCAGCGGTGGCTGGGTTGAACCGCCCCGGACTACACTTCCCGACGCGACGCGCGAGACGTTGCCAGCGGCGGCTGAGGTAAACGGCTGCGGACTACTCTTCCCGACGCGCCGCGCGAGGCGCCGCCGGCGGCCGGCCGAGGGCGGGCCGACGCGGGAAGCTCCGGACGTGAGGCATGAGCGGCGCCCTCCCCCGGCCCGCGCGCGTCCTGCTACCTCCCCGAGCGAGGGTCGCGCAGCGCGGGGCCTAGCGGCGTGCATCTCGAGCCCTCGGCGTGCGCAGGGGCTGCTGCGGCCGCGCCGGTCGCCGGCGAGGGCGGCGGCCACCATGGAGGTGAGCGGGCCGGAAGACGATCCCTTCCTGTCGCAGCTGCACCAGGTGCAGTGCCCTGTGTGCCAGCAGATGATGCCCGCCGCGCACATTAACTCGCACCTGGACCGCTGTCTGCTTCTCAACCCTGCGGGGCACGCGGAGCCCACGGCCGGGCCGCACCGCGCCGGGGAGCGGGCCAAGGGGCTCTCGCCGCCCAGCGCCAAGAGGCGGCGGCTCTCCGAGAGCTCGGCGCTGAAGCAGCCTGCCACCCCGACGGCGGCTGAGAGCAGCGAGGGCGAGGGCGAGGAGGGCGATGACGGCGGCGAGACCGAGAGCCGGGAGAGCTACGACGCGCCGCCCACGCCCAGCGGCGCCCGCCTCATCCCCGACTTCCCCGTGGCCCGCTCTAGCAGTCCCGGGAGGAAGGGCTCGGGAAAGAGGCCGGCGGCCGCAGCCGCGGCGGCGGGGAGCGCGTCTCCGCGGAGCTGGGACGAAGCGGAGGCGCAGGAGGAGGAAGAGGCGGTGGGAGACGGCGACGGGGACGCCGACGCGGACGGCGAGGACGACCCGGGCCACTGGGATGCGGACGCCGCCGACGCCGCCGCCGCCGCCTTCGGGGCCAGCGGTGGGGGCCGCCCGCACGCCCGGGCGCTGGCGGCGGAGGAGATTCGGCAGATGCTGGAGGGCAAGCCGCTGGCCGACAAGATGCGTCCCGACACGCTGCAGGACTACATCGGGCAGAGCAGAGCCGTGGGGCAGGAGACGCTGCTCCGGTCCCTCCTGGAGACGAACGAAATCCCCTCCCTCATCCTGTGGGGACCGCCGGGCTGCGGCAAGGTGAGTGCCGCCTTGGCTGGAGGGTTCCGAGTATTGATCTCAACGGGTCGGGCGTGGATCTAACGGTCAGAGAGCTGTGGCGGAGGCCGTCGCCGAAGAACCCGCACGTCCACCTTGGATGTTGAGGCCTGAGGGCAGGGCCTCAGATACCATCTGAGATACCATCTCAGATACCATCTGAGCCGGGGCCGCGCCTGGTCCACAGGTGGAGTTAGTGATGGGTGTGAAAAAGACACCCCGCCAGATTTGTAAGACACGTTTTCCGGTCATTTGCTAAACGAAGATGTCTGAATTCATAGGTTTACAAAAATATTTGGACTCATAGATTTGAGCTATCTTTGTGTTCCAGCGTGTACCTCTACCCTCCCATTAATGACCCAATTCTCAAGGAAATGACATGCCACAAATTGCAGAGGAACATTTGTATATTCGATTTGTAGGTATATGGGTTTAGCTTTGGGAGGGGGGATCAAAATTTTTTTTGTTTCAGTTGTGTTTCTCTTCCCTCCCTCTAGCTGTTGGTTTATTTTTAACAGACTGATATTTATTTATCCTTGAGAATATATTTATTTACCAAGACTAATATGAAAAACTAATATGAAAATTCTTTTTCCTTTCCAAGACGTTTTCATTAAGCATTTCCATAACTATCCTCACTATGCTTTCTGCTTTAGAGAAGAAACATCAATGCATTTTGGTGTCCAGTTGTATGTACCTTGTTAGGAATTAGCATATGTCCAGAGGAAGGTGGTTCAAATATTGGGTAAAGAAAAGGTGTAATTGGAGGACACTTGAGAAGCAGAGGTGGAGTTAAGCAAAACAGAGAAGGCTAAGAGGTGTTTAAAAATATGATTTTTTTTCTACCCACAGGAAGAGAGAGGAAGATGAGCACCACTGAGTGAAAGGCAAAATTCAGTATCAGAATGTAAAGCTTTTAGCTTTGTGATTCACACTTCTTAGTATACAAGGGCTTTAATGATTTTTCCCAGTTTTTCTTTCCGACTTCATCTCCAGCTTAATCACACTTTCCTTTGCTACGATTCCTGTAATGCATCTTGCTCATTTTGTGCCTTGTTCATATCTATCCCAGATAATTTACCTGGTGGTAGATTTAGTTGCTACCCCATTTAGAAGATTGAGCAAGTAATTGTTCATGAAATCTTTACATAAGGTCATGAGAATGACTAATCAGCTGTTGGTGGACTAGATGGCAAGAAAAACTCCCAAGGAAAATGAATACAGTGAACTAATAGAAGATGCCATGCAAAAGATGTGATGGGCTGCTCAACATAGTGGTTGGTGGTCACAAGCCTAGGCATGTGTGGTGTGGAAGCCCGTAGGCTAGGATTTGATGAACCAGTAGCCACAGTATCTTAATGGTACTCTACAAATTTTAGAAAATAAAATGCACCTTTCCATTCATTCAGTACCAAATTTGTCCCTCTCATTAAACATACTTTTTCTTTATTCTCATTCTTATTATTATACTTTCTGCAAACAATAATATGATATTAATAACAGCATATGCAAATCTGTGGAACACCTGGTACGTGCTAGGCACTGAGCAGTGATTTCCTTGGATCTCACCATTGTCTTTTCATAACTACTAACATGATCAAAGTGCTATTGTTTAATCTACTTCCAAAGTAGACATTCAGAGGTGGCATGGAGTCATCTTTAATGCTAGGTAGTTGTCATTGGTCTTTCAGTTCAAAGGTTCACTCCTTTTCTAAGCTGCACTGATGAGCCTCCAGTTGTAGAATTGATTGATTCTGTGGCTCTGCACTTCATTTCTACAACTAGTTCTTAAACAGTAGTGCTTTCTTGGCTGGAAGAGGTCACAGCTGTCACTCAGGCTCTGCTAAATCAAGACAGCCGCTCTTTATGGGGATTCCAAAGATCTTAGAGTCCCCAAAAAAGGAATCAAACAGGGTTAGGTATAAAGGAGAAAAGTTCAGGATTAGCCTAAGGTTTAGCTACTTTCCTGTTTTATTTTTACCATTCTTTTTTTTTTTTTTGATTTTTAAAAATGTGCTCTGGTATTTTGGATTGCATCTGTGCTGCTGAGCATTCTTTAGAGTTCAAGTTGCTTGGTAAATAGTGCTGATGCTGCTTGTGTTAGTGCCCATGGGTGCTTTTCTCTCTGTGTCTGATCAGCTTTCGAAACTCTGTGTGTCATATTTTCTAGACCACTCTGGCTCACATCATAGCCAACAACAGCAAGAAACATAGCATAAGATTTGTGACATTGTCTGCAACAAATGCCAAGACAAATGATGTGCGAGATGTCATAAAACAAGCTCAAAATGAAAAGAGCTTTTTCAAAAGGAAAACCATCCTTTTTATTGATGAGATTCATCGATTCAATAAATCTCAGCAGGTATATTAACTTCCTTCTACCTTTGGTCATTGTGAACATTACAGTGAATATAAAGTATGTGAGATTACTTTGAAAAGCATAAAGCACTATGCAAATGTAAGGACTATTGTTACCATTAATTTTCTGTGTATAGAGAGGTATAGATTGTCAGCCCATCTCCTTTGAGTGTTTTTCTCCACTTTTTCTTAGTGTTTTTTGGTGACAAGAAAATGCTTTCTCCATCTGATAAGTGAAATTATTAATATGGCCCTGAGCTATACTATATCAGAAAAACAGCTTATCAGGTTTCTCATTTTTAGAGATTTTTGAATCTATTAGGAGTCCTAGTAAGCAATTTAACTTGATTTTAAGATCCTTATTTTAATATTTTTAAACTTCTCCCCTATACAGTGTTACTTTTTTATTTTCAAGTTTAAAGAGTGTTTTCGGTGACCTCAGGCTCTCAGTCGGGTGAATGTTACAAGATCTAATCACCACTACTTATTTAAATGGCTTTCTGAGATAAAAGAACAGATTATTTTTATAAACAAAGCAAATCCACTTTTGTGTTCTTATAAATAAACATTAACTTTTTTCTTCAAGTACACTTTTTTCTCTGATATATTTGTTAAAGCTTTTTAATCAGAGATAGAAATATTTTACAAAACCTTACTAAGCTTTTGTTCCTCATCTGAATTTCTTTTTTTTTTTTTTATCGGAATCTCTTTTTAAATAGACTCTTCAGAGTTCTGACAGGATGTTATCACTTTTAGTTTCCTTAGACCATTAACTCATCTTAGCATTTCTTCCCTGTAAGACAACATCCAGTGGTTACATATTTACCAAGTTTGTTAGGAAGAATAGCTATTATGATTGAGTACTCCAGAGGAAAATGTTACAAGTACTAATGTTTTTGTGTTTTCTTAAGCTTGAATAGCTACTATATTTAAGCCATCTGCCAGTCAGGATAGAAGCCTTAGGATAGAAGATAATTTTCTAAGTAAAAAAATCATTCATGTTGAAACTACATTAGAATTGTACTTTGAAAAAAAAAAAAAAGAATTGTACTTTGAGCTATTAGTGTACCAGCAAGTGGCCAGGTTTAGACATTCACATTCCAAAAGATGTGTTTTTGGCTTAAAAAGCATGAGTTGCACTTTCCCAACAGTGCATCTGTATCCAATGAATATAAAGCTGTTGTTCCTGAACTCAAAACTAGGAAAAGGAAGGAATGGCCAACTTACATAGGATTCTGCAGGTTGTTGACTGGAATCAATTTCTTCTGTTTTCCTCCCATGATTAGGACACTTTCCTTCCTCACGTGGAATGTGGGACGATCACTCTTATTGGGGCAACCACGGAAAACCCTTCCTTCCAGGTCAATGCTGCTCTGCTAAGCCGCTGTCGGGTTATCGTTCTTGAGAAGCTTCCCGTAGAGGCAATGGTGACTGTTTTAATGCGAGCGATCAACTCACTGGGAATCCACGTCCTAGACTCCAGCCGTCCCACTGACCCTCTGAGCCACAGCAGTAACAGCAGTTCAGAGTAAGTTGACTGCAAACAGTATCCTGGGGGCACACACCTCTCAGAGAATCCCCTGGCAGAAGGCCAGAAAGGGCTGGAAGGCAGTAAGGAGAGGGCGGGGACAGAGAAGATACGTTGATCTAGTAATGAAAACAAGAGTGGAGGAATGTGCTCAATTGTTTCAACTGTATCTCTGCAAACGTTTCCTTTCTTTTAAGATGGATTTTATAGCCCTATAAGGGGTGCATCTAATTTTTCAAGCTTTAACATTTTTTTGCCCATTATTTCAGTCCTTAGGTGTTTGCTTTTGTGCTTAAGGATTTTGTTTTTTTCCTAACACACTTTTTTTTTATAAGGCTTGGAAGACTATGGGAAGCCTTATTGATTATTTTCTTTCATCAGATAGGCTTAACCTACAAATCTTTCTCAAGATTTATATTCAGATTCCAATTTCTTTTTTCCTACAGTTACTTCTCTTTTAGAAATATTAAGTACAAATTATTATAATTGTTACCATAACAATTTTTAAATCTTTTTAGAATTGTTTTTGCACATTTTAAAATTCAAGCTCAATTCTATAAAAGTAAGGAAATTTTACCTGAAAATGACACATTAAAAGCTCTCCCTTTCCTTTTGGCAATCTATTTCTGTATCGTGAGTACTGCATGAGTTCATTAATACACAGAGTATATATAAAGTGTATAATCAATTAGATTACTTGGGTTAGAGGTTTTCTTTATATTTGAATATATTCTTCAGATGTCATTTATTCATGTGTCAACTGAAATAACGCAGTGGAACATAATCTGGTGTGATGAGAGACTAATGCCTGCCTCTTCATGCTGTGGACCCCGCAGCTGCTAGTGCCTGCCCTGAGGCCAAGTTCTGGAGCCACTCTTCTGTGAGGATTAAAGTACAAGACATAGTTTTAGGTTCAGGGTTTAGGTTTCAAAAGTCTCACCCTGTGTGTCTGGCCTCTCCCATTTGCTCCTGTCTCTTGTAGGAGGAATTACACTGTGCCTCACGAAAGCCTTGAAACATGGCCAAGGACTCCCAGGTGCAACAAAGTCACATCATTTTAGGGCAGAGTTGTGATGGCATAGCATCAAAATTGTGGCTTAAAAGAAATATGGAACCCGCTGGTATCAGTTAATTGTATTCACACTTAGGAGCCCTTTGTGTACTGGGCACTTGTCAGGGTCAAAAGGGGCTACAGCCCTCACATGTAGTATAACTGTCCTATAAACAACATTTTCACTACAAAGCTCATATAACCAAGTGATAAAAATGGAAAGAGAGAGGAACAAATATCCCAATATATTTCTGTGTTTTTTTATTTCTGTGTACTCATTATCATAATATATCTACAACTATATATGCTGCATTTTTATTAATCTAGGGTAGTTTTATTGATTTCAATCATGTCATGATTTCATGGAATTGTTATTCAGGTACCCTCAGGTTTTTTCTCTCCCCGATCACTGCCATGCCATAATTAGGCGCAATGAGAAGGACAGTGGAAGAACCATGGAGCTCATCTTAAAAAGGATTTCTGCATTTTAATCAGATCCCCGAATCATTTGCATGCATATTAAAATTTGAGAGGATAAGTGAAAGAAATAAGATTTCTCTTATTACTGAGACTGGGAGCCTGATACAAAAGTGAGCCAATGATTCTTAATCAGCTAAAATTGCATTTCAGTCAGAGAAAACCTGCCATGTCCAATAGATTGTTTGCTTTTTCCACTATCATTCATTTGGAATTGATCCTAATTATAGCTTATTTTTATTCACTTGTTTCCTTTCTAATTCCCATTCCTCCCTTTCCTGGGAGGGCTAAGAGGACAAGAACTTGTCCTCCTCGTTCATATTCCCAGCACAGTGCCTAGTATATGCATGCTTAGTAAATGGTTTATGAATGAATAAATTCTAACTTTCAATTTGAGAGAAATAGTTTAATTTTATTTTTGCATCATCCAGCATAAGGGATGATTGCCCCACTGCCCGGGTATCAAGAACCTTTTTCTTTAATACTGTTGCCTCAGCAAACAGAATAAAATTAAAGATTATTAAGCTTAATTAATTGATTTACTTGTTAGCAATTCTGAAAAGAAAGTTAAGTTGGGAGATGCCATAGGCCACAGAAAGAACTCTTATATTATAAGTGATTTCCTGACAGAAGCACCTGACCACCCCAGTTGCCATGGAGAATTAAAAATAGATTTGTTTTCTTTCAATTTTAGGTAAAATTGTACTTTCACATCTACTGACTGGCTTCAAATGTATATACATCCTTGTGAACATAAATTGGATTTGGTAACACTAATCTAGCTGGAAGGAAAGACTTTAAACCCCAAATAATTACTTCTCTGGGAAGCCATGAGTGCATTTGTAGTCTTGTGTTTTGGTGCCCTAGTTTACAGAGAAATCTAGATTATTTATGGCTGTGCACGAGAGTAGCTGAGCAGGTACTGATCCGGAAACTAGTTGAGCTGATTCCTGGACCATTGTTGATTTTTCTTGAGGAATTGTGAGTTCTCATCTAGTATATGTTTGTACATGACAGATTCCCATTAGAGTGAGATAGAAGTGTTCTTTTTAAAATTTTCCTTCTCTATTTACGTGTTAGCATTAATTGAAGGCCCCACATATGCTAGGCATTGGCTGAGTGTTGAAAAGCACATTCTTGTGCCTTTAGAGAGCTTAGTATATAAGAAGCTAAGGTGAGTAAACAGGCTTCCAGGGACATGCTGTGGTTGAGTTATGACCAAGGGGTAGTAGGGGATAGAGAAGAGGCATCTAGAATATGTGAAATCAGATATCTCACCTAATAGATGAGGGGATGCTGAGTTGAATTTTGAAAGATGAGCAGAATTTAACTAGGAAATGGATAGCTCATTTTCGCAAGGGAATATAGTGCCTGAAAGTCAAGGTGGTAATAAATAGTATGATCCATTCATTATAGCTGAGTGGAAGAGTGGGCGTGAGGAAGTGATGGTCAGTGAAGCCAGGAGGGAGGCAGAGCCAGATTATGAAAGAGCTGTGTTCTAAGGTAAGGTGAGTGATGTGGAGAGCTATGAGAAACCATAGAAAGATTTTGAGCAAGAGAGTGACATACCAGCTCTACGTTTTAGGAAGATGAGAATAGCATTGGAGAGAGGGCAGGTTGGAGGGAGTCAAGTCCCATCTTCCCTACCCCTCACCAGGGAGCAGAAAGATCAGTTAGGAAGCTATTGCACTGGTGCTGAAGACAAGTGACAAATGCAAGTGACTTGAACAAAAGCAGGAGCTGCTCAGAGAAGTTGCAAAGTCAGGTTGATAGGCCTGGGTTTGAGGAGGGAGGAAAAAGGATTGTCTAAGATGACTCTCATACTTGGTGACTGGGCAAATAGTTGCACTTTTGGCAAGAAGGGTATAAAGAGGAGCAGAGGAGGTGTGGAGTTCAGTTCGAGACTTGTTCAGTTTGTGGGGCCTCTGGATGATTCATATGGAGGTTTTCTAGGCAATTAAATAAAGAAGTCAGGAGAGCCGTAGAGTTGTTTGGGCCAGAGATTTGGGAACCACCAGTACTTCAGAGAACATATAGTCCATGTGTTTGAATAGGAGAGCTGAAGAGAGCCAGAAACTAAGGGTAGTAAGTTGGGGACCTGTCAGCATTTGTTACATAGGAGAAGAGAGAAAGTTTAGAAAGGTAGGAAAACCAGAAGGATGCTCTACAGAGAAGAGCTTCAGCAATGCAGGAGTATTCAATGTTTTTGAACCATTTAGGATTAAGTTTGGCTGCATATAACAGGAAAAAAAATCAAATTAACTGGCATAAACAAGATAGAACTTTCTTTCTCATGTAAAAAGAGTCTGAAGATAGACAAGTATAAAAAATGTAGCTGCTAGTCAGCCTCATGGTATCGTCAGGGACCCAGACCCTTATCTTTCTGCTATATCACCTTCAGCACATGGCTTCTACCTCACGCCCCAAGGTGGCTACTGGAGCTCTAGCCATCATATTTGTATTCCAGGCAACAGGAAAGAAGAAGAGCCAAAGAACAGCATCTTCCCCATCCCCACTCCCCACCCCCACTCCCCTGTTTACCACCTCACAGCTTTAGTGAGACATTTGCAAAGTAATACTCTGTACTCAATTGTGATTTGATTGTGAAGAGAAAGATAGAGGTAAGCTGGTAATTTATGTTGAATTATCCATACCATAGTTATTTTGGTCTGTTTGGGTAATTGGCAGTTTTCATGTATTTTACTAAGCATCTTGGTCACATGGTACAAACAATGAAGCATGTTTTCTGTGCCCTGGGTTAATTTTGGAGACCAAGGGAAAAAAAAAAAACGATGTCTGTCATCCAGTGAACTTGTGCTACTGGCAATGAGAAAGTGAACTAGTGTTTAGTCACTCTGAGAACTTGCTGCTTTGAAGGATTATAGATTCCAGATAAGACACATGCATATTCAGAAACACCCCTAAAGAATCCATTGTTTATGGGCTCGATAACAGTGCATTTGTTTGTGGATATGAGGAGAATAAAGTGAGGAGCCATGATTACACTGTCACTGTCTAATGAGGCAGTTCCAACAGTTGCTTAGAAGTTAAAATGGCTCTGTCCTTCTTTTTTTTTCCCCCAAAGATTCCATTCATCTACCTGACAGAGAGAGAGAGATCACAAGCAGTCAGAGAGGCAGGCAGAGAGGGAGGAGGAAGCAGGCTCGCCGCCAAGCAGAGAGCCCAATGTAGGGCCCAATCCCAGGTCCCTGAGATCACGACCCGAGCCGAAGGCAGAGGCCTTAACCCACTGAGCCACCCAGGCGCCCCAGCTCTGTTTTATTAATTAACATTATTAATATTATTGCCTGCCTTTCAAATATAATCTTTTCTAACACTGAATGGAGAGAAAGGTAGTGGAACACCAGAATAGAAAGTACTGATTGGAATAAATTGTGGATTATTTACAGTGGATTTTAATAATTCTCCTTAAAAATGGTTTGTTATAAAGAAAAAAAGGTATATAAGCATATGTTATGAAAATGATGACAAAAATAATGGCAACCAGAAACACCGATCAATCTCACTGATCTTGTATCTACTTCCTGTTCCTGCCATCACAAATTATGGGTATCCCCTACTTTTTGAAAGTTCACATTATATCACTTCACATTCACAATAGGCCTACATTAGTAGGTCATGAAAGAAATCAGAAGAGGATTTTACCTCTTACAAAAAGGGGAAAAAAAAAAAGGCAAAAAGCAAAAACAGCATTCAGCACTTGTTTTTCAGTGAGTCCTTTATAGAGGCAGCACCCACCTAGCAGGTAGAGTGGCACCACCCAGCTCCTTCCTCAGGAACTACACGCAGCATCTCGCATCAGGCCACTATAGCTTTAGACCATGTCTGTGAGCATATGCTTTTTATCGTAATTTATTTTGTGCATCTGTTAGCAAGATGTGTCCTAAGATCTCAGAAAAGCCTAAGAGAGGTCACTTTTTGGATCTGGGAACACTAAAAAAAAAATCTCCATTATAAATTAATGGTAATTGCCTTTTTACTTTATGCCATTTTGGGTTACAAAAGGTTTCAGGGGAACCCTCTACTTTTGAATAGTGGGGAAAACCTGTATCACAGACTGAGTGGCTTACAACAATAGACATTTATTCTCTCATAGTTATGGAGGCTCTCAGTCTGAAATCTAGCTGTCAGCAGACCATATTCCCTCTGAAGGCTCTAGGATAGAGTCTGTCCTTCCAGCTTATGGTAGCTTCTGGCATTCCTTGGCTTGTGGCAGGATCACTCCAGTGTCTGCCTCCATCTTCACATGGCTGTCTCTGTGCCTCTGTCTTCTCTTGCGGTCTCCTATGAGGACATTTAGGATTAGGGTTCATACTAAATCTGGGGTGATCTCATCTTGAAATCCTTAATGCGGCTAAATTCATAGGTTCAGGGACTAGGCTTTAGGTACATCTTTGGAGGCCAGTGTTCATCCCACTATTCTCTACCAGGTGCAAGGTATAGTGTAATTGGAAAAGATGTGTGCTGCCATGGGATTAAACACAAACAGGGCATCATCTGTGAAGTTGATGTTCTCTCTTTTTGAAGAAAGTAGTTTTGTTTTGGTTTGTGTTATTTTTAGTCTGGTTATTCTGGAAGCAGCAGAGTTAAGGGCTCTGCTTTGAAGATTTGTAGTTTAGAGAGTAGACTATTGAAGAGGCTAATTAGTATGATTCTCTTCGATGTAGGTATCTTTATCTCCTTTTATTAGATGAGGAAATTGAGGCACAAAAAGGTGTAACAATGTGTTCAGGATCACCCAGCTTGACTGTAGGAGGGCGGGTTTCTGAGGCATGTTTCTAACCACAGGCATACCTCAGACATAATTGGGGTTTGGTTCTAAACCATTGCAAATAAAGTGAGTCAAATGAGTTTTTGGTTTCCTAGTGAATATAAAAATTATGTTTACACTGCAGCATGTTAAATATATAATAGCATTATGTCTAAAAAATCAACGTGCATACCTTAATTTAAAAATACTTTACTGCTAAAAAATGCTAACTATCATTTGAACTTCAACAAGTCTTAATCTTTTTGCTAGTGGAGGGTCTTGCCTTGATATTGATGGCTGCTGACTGATCAGGGCGGTGGTTGCTGAAGGTTGAGTTGCTGTGGCAAATTTGTTAAAATAAACAACAGTGAAGTTTGCCACACCAATTGACTGTTCTTTTCACAATTTCTCTGTAGCTTGTGATACTGTCTGATAGCATTTTACCTACAGTAGAACTTCTTTCAAAATTGGAGTCCATTCTCTCACCCCCTGCTGCTGCTTGATCAGCTAAGTCATAGTTTAAATCCTCTGTTGTCATCTCAACAGTCTTCACAGCATTTTCCCCAGGAGTAGGTGCCATCTCAGGAAACCACTTTCTTTGCTCATCCAAAAGAAGGAACTCCTCATCATTCAAGTTTTATCTCAAGATTGCAGCAATTCAGTCACATCTTTAGACTTCACTTCTAAGTCTAGTTCTCATGTTATTGCCACCACATCTGCAGTTACTTCCCCCCAGTGAAGTCCTGAACCCCTCAAAGTCATCCACAAGGACTAGAATCAGCTTCTCCCAATGTCCTGTTCATGTTGATATTTTGACCTCTTCCCATTAATCACAGATGTTCTTAATGGCATCTGGACTGGTGAATCCTTTCCAGAAAGTTTTCAGTGGACTTTGCCCAGATCCATCAGAGGCTCTAGCCTTACAAGGTGTATTTCTTAAATAATAAGACTCTAAAGTTGAAATGATTCCTTGACCCATTAGCCACAGAATGGATGTTGTGTTGGTAGGCATGAAAACATTAATCTTTTTATACATCTCCATCATAACTTCACGATGACCAGGTGCATTGTCAATGAGCAGGAATATTTTGAAAGGAATCTTTTTTTCTGAGCAGTAGGTCTCCACAGTGGGCTTAAATACTCAGTAAACCATGTTGTCAACAGATGTGCAGTCATCTAGGCCTTGTTCTTCCATGTATGAAGCACAGGAAGAATAGATTTAGCATAATTCTTAAGGGCCCTGGGATTTTCAGAATAATAAAGGAGCATTGCCTTCGACTTCAGCTGCATTGTCCCCTACCAGAAGAGTCAGACCACCCTGGCTTTGAAGGCAGGCTTTGGCTTCTCCTCTGTAGCTATGAAAGTCCTAGATGGTATCTTCTAATAGAAAACTGTTTTGTTTACATTGAAAATACGTCGTTTAGTGCCACCACCTTTGTCAGTGACCCTAGCTAGATCTTCTGGATAGTTTGCTGCAGCTTCTCCATCAGCACTTGCTGCTTCATCTTGCACTCTGATGTTATGGAGATGGCTTCCTGCCTTAAGCCTCACGAACCAACCTCTCCTAGCTTCAGACTTTTCTTCTTGAGCTTCCTCACTTCTCTAAGCCTTCACAGAATTGAAGAGAATTTCCTTTGCATTCTTAACTTGGCTGTTTGGTGCAAGAGGCCTAGCTTTTGGCCTGTCTTGACTTTCATTGTGCCTTCCTCACCAAGCTTAATCATTTCCAGTTTTTAAAATGAGAGACTTGCAACTCTCCTTTTCACTTGAATGTTGAGAGGCCACTGTAGGGTTATTAATTGGCCTGATTTCAATATCGTCGTGTCTCAGAGAATAGAGGAACCTGAGGAGGGGGAGAGAGATGGGAACGGTTGGTAAAGCAGTCAGAACACAGATATTTATCAATCAATAAAAGTTCTCTGTTTTATGTGAATGTGGTTTGTGGTGCCCCAAGACAATTAGAATAGTAACATCAACAATCACTGATCATAGTTCATCATAACAAATAATGAAAAGTTCGAAATATTTCAAGGATTACCAAAACGTGACCTAGAGACACGAAATGAGCAAATGCTATTGGAAAAATGGCACCGATAGATTTGCTCAGTGCAAGCTTGCCACAGACCTTCAATTTGTAAAAAACAGTGTCTGTAAAGTGCAATAAAACGAAGCAAGGGAAGGGAGATGTGCCTGCCTGTTCTCAGTTTGGAAGGGATCTAGGTACCAAGTTAAGCGAGTTACTTACTTTCACTTAGAACCAGGCTAAAATGGTACTGGTAAATATTAACATTCGAATCTTTCTCTGTGTTTCTTTGTGTAAGGACGATACTTTTAATTTGTAAAGGATTAAGAACAAAAGATTCACATCTATAGCAGTATTGCCTTTTAACCACATCTACACATCATATTTACCAGGAATACATTTTGAAAATATAGTTGACCCATGAACAACATGGGTTGGAACTACATGGGTCCACTTATACACAGATTTCTTACAGAACAGTACTGTAAATGGATTTTCTCTTCCTTATGATTTTCTTGATAACCTTTTCTTTAGCTTATTTTATTCAGATTATAGCATGTAATGCAGGTAACATACAAAATATGTGTTAATTGACTATTTTGACTATTTTGGTTATTGGTAAGGTTTCTGTCAACAGTAGGCTCTATTGGTAGTTAATGTTTTAGGGGAGTCAGAAGTTTTATGTGAATTTTTGACTGTGTTGGGGGGTCATTGCCCCTAACCCCCACATTGTTGCAGGGTCAGCTCTGCATGTACCCAGAGTCCGTCCCTGGAGGTTTTAGAATCAGTAAATCTGTGATTAGATATACACATCTGTATTTTAGGATAATTCTCTGTAATCTGATACACATCCTTGGTTGAGGACCACTGTTAAGCAGTTGTTACCCTGACCATGGAATGTTCTTTTCTTTAGTGAAAGAGATTTACAAAATATAGTTTTGTAATTTATGGAGAGAGAATTTAGTTGAGCCATACATATTTTTTTGTTCTGCCATGAAATAATAAGTACATTTTCACTCCTCTTCCAACTTAAACAGCTCACCATCTAAAAAGAATTCTCCAAATCCCACTATCCTCCACCATAAAAACAGTGTGCAGAAGGATTCAGTCCCTTGGAAATAAAAAGGAAAGGAAGAAGTTGTCTTTAAAGCATGCTTCCCGTATTCCTGCTAAGACCAAAGCATTTCTCTTCAGTTAGAGAAATGAGGCTAAGTCTTTAATTTCTAATCTGTTAACTGGGAATATGATCTTTTCCAATGCACTTATTTTAACCGTTTTTTTAAATAAGTTTATGCTTAAATTTTAAAATGTCTCTAGACTTGGAGCACTCTTCCAAGATAACTTGTGCAATAGTTACTGTTTGCTGAGAAGTTTTGCAAATATCAATATTCCTTAATTTCATTGTTCTTGGTGTGAACACTCATGTGCTCCCTCTTCTAAGGTCTTGATATTTTAACACATTTTATTACTTTTCAGAACCAAGGTAGTGTAAACTTGGGTTCAGGATATATTGGAGGATAGACAGAACCTTTTGAACATCTTGTACAGTGTTCTTAATAGCAAAATTCCATTTGGTAAGTTGCTTGTGTGACCATTGTGAGTGCCATCAGCAGTCACCTTTTATTGCTTGAACAGAGTTTCTGACAGATTCATTTGTGTTTAAAAATACTCATTTTGGACGGGGTCGAAATTTGGAATGTGGATTATATCAAGAGGGAGGAAGAATGGAACATTGGGAACTTGGGTGAAAGCTCTCAGCTCTGGTTTTATTGTGGCAGCTCTCCCACTCCCTGTGACTCCAAACCTGATTAAAAAGGAGAACAACAGAATAATTCGGACCGTGGTTAAGAGTTTAAAAATTGAAGGAAAGATCCTATTTTCCGACCACATAAAATACCCATTTAAAGGCCTATTTACGTTGTGCTGTTTATAAATTTACGGTGTGGTCTGCTAGTTGGCTTCTCTCATGTATTAAGGCCTACTCGCTGACTTTGAATGAGGACCAGTGAAAATGAGGCCATAGAGTCAATGCTAGGGTGTATAAGGACACCTGTCTTTTTTCTATCCCAAAAGCACTTCATGCTGCTAAATATATACAGTGGACAAGTTCGTAGAAAGGGAATATATACCAAAATACTAACATTAAGGAAGTATAGCAGTAGGTGATTTTTGCCCTTTTGTGTCTATTTTCCAAATTTTATATAATGTACATTTTGTTTAAAAAAGTAATATGCAGAGTTTTGAATATTTAATTGTTAAGGATGCAAACTGTATATAGTGTGATCCAAATTTTGTTTTAAAAATTAGATGTAAAGTTGATGGTTGCATGAGTGGTTGGATCATACAGAAAAATTCAACAAATGACCTAGTAGCTATTGTTATCTTTAGGTGACACAGAAAAGGATTTTTTTTTGTGTTTTTTTTTTAATGTTTTCCCATATGTTATAATTTTTAAAAAATAAACATTTCACTGAGATTGTGCAGAGAATTGAAATTAGTCCATTCATTGTGCAGATATTGAATGCCTGTCCTCTCCCAGGCACTAGGGATGTAAAAAAGGAATAAAACATAATTCCTATCCTAGAGGCCTCAACACTTAGTGGGAATGGAGAGATGACAAATGAGATCAACAAATGGCCCCACTCTTGGTGATGGCTCAGTCAGTTAGGATTGATTAAGGCTCCCGCTTTACTCCTTTTTTCTTCCTGCAAATTATCCCGTAGGCTCTTTGTTGCTGGGAAGCTTTCCAAGGAGATGGAAGGCTTTGCTTTTATTAGTTCTGGAGCTGAAATGAAATGTTTAGGCAATTTTGGTTTTCTCTACCCACCTCCACCCCCGCATACGCACATGTGTGTGCACACGCATGCACACAACTCAGAGATAATGTACTGTAACCAAGCCCCAGGAGTGCCCTTCCCTTTCAGGCACATCGATTGCTACTGCACCCTCTCTGATGTTAGTCCCTCCTAACACATTTTCTTGAGTATGTGTTATCTGTCATTTTCTTCCAAATCATCTAGAATCTGCTAAACAATATCCGTTCAAAAAAAAAAAAAAAAAGAACACAATATCTGTTCGAGAAATGCTTCCTGAGCTTTACAGAGTGCCAGTGATGTCGGTTTGGTGTATGTCTTGAGTATCTATCTGGTCAAGAAGGGAGGAGGATGGGTTTCTAAACTGTAACCATGGTTTTTGGGGCCCAGGCAGATGTCAGGTGGAGTGTAATGAGAGAGTCATTCATTATCAGCTAAGACAAAACGGGTGCCTTATGTGTAGTGATAGATGGGAAACTAGAAGTCTTGGCTTTGGTAAATAAGGGGTGGGATAAGGCAGTCTTTAAGATGTTAGAAACAAGAGGCACGTGGGTGGCTCAGTCAATTAAGCTTCTGCCTTCAGCTCAGGTCATGATCTCAGGGTCCTGGGATTGAGCCCCATGTCCGGCTAGCATTCAGATGGGGGTCTGTTTCTCTGTCTCCCTCTGCCACCCCCACCCAACCTTCTTGTCCTCACTCTTTCTCTATCTCAGATAAATAAAATCTTTTTTTAAAAAAGAAAGATGTTAGAAACAAATCTATTAGTGAATGAAAAGCAAATTGGTGTTATTCAAGCTATTCACTAAAGCCAAGTAGCGGGTGGGTGTATGGTATGGAATTATGCAGAGACAGGCTGGGTCCCCTTCATGAACTGGACCCCCACCATCCTGCCTTGGCCCAGCCCAGTTGGTGCCTATGCTTTGTTTTCTAGGTAGCTGATGTGGACAGTCCTAATCAGCTTATTAATTACTAGAGACATTTTCAGCTGAAGGTTGGCAGTGACATGGGTGAGCTATAACTCTGAAAAATTATATTTTGCTTTGCAGATGTACAGCTAGCAGCTAGACAAGAATAGTAAGACCCCTCTAAGTATATGTGTGAGATATTTTGTCTGACTAGACTAGAAATAGAAAAGTTTGCTGAATTAGACTTGAGAACAATCCTAATTAGACCTTTATGAAGGTCCACATTTGGAAATGTGATGGTAGGTGACATACTTCAGGTCTTACAGCCAAGTTCTGTCAGAGTCTTCTGATGGATACCCAGGCTAGTGACCTCTCCGCTACTCTGTGCAGCCTTTATGTGATTAATACCTTCTTGGAAGCATGCCTCAGGCCAAAATCCCAGAGGCTTGCTTCTAGGCCCTGCTGTGTCCAGGGTAACTGGGGACCTGGGTTGTTTGTAAAATGAGGGACATGAACTGCATGATACAATCCTGGCCCTTCCCTGGCGGGAAGTGGTCTGACCATACCTATTTCATCAGGATGTGCACTGTGTTTGGAGTATGTTTTCTGTATACTATAATGAAGCCCTAGTATTTCTGTAGTTTTCACTCTAGTAGGATAGAACCAGAGAAGCCATGTATCTTTCCATGTCTCCTTCATGCATGCTTATGGGTGTGTGCTTATACAGCAAAATAATCTCATGACTCGTCAGGTCAGTTCTCAGTCTCGATAATGCTTCACCATGTTGACAACATGAGTTAGGGTAGAAGCCTTGCACCTCAGGTAGCTTTTTAGTGACCTTGCTCAGAGCTATTCTGTAAGAAGTGCTACAGAACAAGAAGTGTCAAACGTGAAAGTGATGGTAACTAACCCTGTTTGTGTTGCAGGCCGTCCGTGTTCATAGAGGATAAAGCAGTAGACACTCTGGCTTATCTTAGTGATGGGGATGCTCGAGCTGGATTGAATGGACTACAGCTGGCAGTGCTGGCCAGGTTAAGCTCTAGGAAGATGTTCTGTAAGAAAAGTGGGCAAACTTATTCTCCTAGTAGAGTTCTGATCACTGAAAATGATGTGAAGGAAGGCCTCCAGCAATCTCATATTTTATATGACCGAGCAGGTAAGTAACAGAAAGTGAAAAGAGGGGAACTTTAATGAAATAAGTTGTATCTACACATTCCCATCCCAGACTTCTGACTTTCAGCTGAGTTCAAAACATGAACTTGATTCTCAGTTGGATCTCCATATTGGTAATTGAATTAAACCTCCAACTCAGCCTGATTTCAAAGCCCTAGCTTCCTGATCGATCTTTCTTGTGAGAGGCACAGAGCAGAAGCTATCCTGATAAGAACTGAGAGGAATTTTCATGTTTAAAATTGCGGGCTTCAAACCTGCCTTGTAAGGTAGGTAGGTATTTTTTCCATTACTCTCTGGTGGTGCCTTTTAAGATAAAAACATTTTGAAAGCCCCTACGTTCACAGTTGACAGTAATCTTTGTGATCATTTATAATGGTAATAATAACAAGACTTTTGCAATAAGTGACTTGTTTCTATTTAATGAGAAGTAAAGTCCATAATTTCTAGAGTCCCAACTAAAAATGAAGTTTATGTGGATCTTTTGGTTGTAATAGCTTTTTTAAAAAATTAATTTTTCTGCATATACTTACCTATTTTTGTAGAACTGCATTTACAGATAACAGATTTGAAACAAACTCTTACTAGATCCATGACCTGGCAATATTAAATGTCATAAGCACAGCACAGTTGTATCTTTTTATAAGAGGGATGGGTGGTGAAGATTAGCATATGGTGGATTAGTCTGGACTTTGGGGCTTGAGTATTTGTGATTCTGGATAGAGTCATATTGCAGTAACTGCAATAATTTCTAGACCTTTAAAAGCTACGCCAGAAAAGGAAGCTGATCACTGAACATTCCAAATATCACATAGGCAGTACCTTGTCTACAATATCCCGAAATGCTTTTTGATGATGGAGAATACGTTTTACTGGTTAGAGCAGGGCGGTGGAGGAGCTTAAGAATGACTTTGGGTTCTAGACACTGCCTCCTGAAGAGTTGAGCAGAACACTGTGTGACTTTGGGGAAGTGGCAGAAGCTCTTCAGCCTTAGTGTGCCTCAACTGATTGGGAGCTGGGTGCGTGGAAATACTAATAAGTACTATGGACACATTAGTTAGGGACTCACTAGAGGCATTTAACATACAATCCTGTCTCCTTTCTGATGTGAACATGCCTCTCGGCAGGACCTCTCCTACCACAGCCCAAAGATCCTAGGTGGCCAGCTGTCTGTGCTCCTGAATGTCGTGGGAATGCTGAGAAAGTCTGAAAAGTGAAATATTCTGGACATAGAGCTTTGCTTTACTTTTGGCCAAATACAAGAATGGGGGATATGAACAAAATTAAAAATTTTAAGAGGTAAAAATATTCCCACGTGCTGGACTCTCCATTGTTTCTGGGGGGTTCCAGCAACAGGTATCTCTCTCCCTTGTACGTGTCCTAAAGGAGACTCTTCAGTTTGACTAGATGAACTGGAACTGTTCAGACTGTCATTTAAAAATCAAAAGGCTACCATTTAACATAACATTAGGTAACATTGAATATTTGAGCATTTTACATATATTGTCTTTTTTTTAAGTCTCAAAATAACCTTAAGAGGTAGCTATTAATATTATCTCTATTTTACAGATAAAAAGCTTGCCTTAGTTCACAAAGCAAGTGGTAAAACTCATTCTCAACCACAGGTAAAAGACTAGTTCCTAGGACTGTGTCCTTCCCCACTGTTGGTGCTGCCTCCTCGCCAACCCCAGCCTGAGGCCACCAGTTTCCCGCCGGAGCACGTTCACTCAAACACAGTAACGCACACTCAACGTGAGTACACTCACAGACACCCATATGCACACAGTCAATGTCGGACATGTCTAGTCCTCGGGTTTCTACTTCTTGAGGCTTATATTCCATCCAAGGGAGCCATGCACAATGGGGATCACTTTCTCTATAGCTCTGTGCTGCCCCCTGGAAGAGCTGGGAACAGTGGAGGCTGCCTGGCATCAGGCCTTGAGAACCCACACATTCTACAAGTCCTATACTTATTGTGACTGTGCGCAATACAGTCCCCCCCACCCCCCACTACCCCACTGGAGTGTAGCAGCACAACTGTCAATCTGTAGACACTCAGAAATACAGTTCAGATCTTAGAGAATTGTTCTCTTCCAAGCTGTGTTCCATAAATAGGGATGATAGAAGCCTTGTTCTGGAAGCCTGCTAGCTTATACTCCTGGGCCTTTTTATAACTCTGGTGAGACAAAAATCCCCAGCCCCGAGGTTTTAGTTATTTCACGTCATCTAGTGTATAGTTACCCACTTCTAGGATCCAGTAACTAGCTCACATATTTCTGTATCAGAGTAAAGAAATTTCTAAATGAGTGCAGATTCTCTGCCTTGCATCGAGGTCGGGGTTGTATATAAATAATGTTGAAATTTTAAGTTAAAAAATGTTATATGATAAAAGCAAAAATGGAAGCTAGCATAGAGTAACATCTAACACTTACATGTTTCTGTAGTGCTTACTCCATACCAGGCATATGTTATTTAAAACTCACAATCCTGAAAGCCAGCTAGTCTTTAATCCCCATTTTACAAATGAGCTGCTC